>CM021744.1:3934931-3983350 GCA_011075105.1 Heteronetta atricapilla | reverse complement strand
AAGGAAAGGAAAGGAAAGGAAAGGAAAGGAAAGGAAAGGAAAGGAAAAAGAAGAGACGAAGGAAAAGGAAGGAAAGGGAAGGAAAAGGAAGGGAAGAAAAGGAAGGAAAGGAAAAGAAAAGGAAGGAAATGGAAGGAAAGGAAAAGGAAGGAAAATGAAAGAAAAGAAAAAAGGAAGGACGGCAAAGCAAAGCAAAATTAAATTTAAAAAATGAATAAATAAAATAATAATAATAAAAGTAAATTAATATTCTATAAAACAAAACAAAGTAAAACAAAACAAAATTAAATTAAAAAAAAAAAATAAAGTAAAAAAAAAAGTTTAAAAAATAAATTAAAATAAAATAAAACAAAACAGAACAAAGTACTATTAAAATAGCCAAAAAGCAAAGCTCCCAGCTCAAAACCGACTCGCCGAGCCCCGGGGAAGGGCGGGCAGCAGTTGGCAGGCAGGATTTGTAGCTGCACCTCCCTGCCCTCGCATCGGGGCTCAGCAATGGCCACGCCGCCGGGGCGTGGGGTTGGCAGCCCGATCAAAATCCCAGCGAGCAAGAAAGACAGGCCCGTGGGCACCGATGTCTGTGGGACACTGGCTTTGTGGGGTGGCTTTGGCTGAACAGGTTGGGGCTGGGAGCAGGGAGCAGGGAGGGACGGTGCTAAGTGATTTCCTTAAAAGTTAAATTTAATTAAATTTATTTAATTTATTTAAAAATATTTTTTAAAAAAATCCTGAGCTGGTGGTGCCAGGGTCAGGCTTTGGGTGGGAATTCCCATTGGAGAGGAGCTGGGAGGGATGCAGCCACCCCTTGCCCTGTGGGGTGAGGTGGAGGTCCTGAGCCAGCGTGGGGGGGAAGCTCGGTGGCTGTCCCCTCCCTGGGTGTCGGCACAAGCTGCCAACCCTCACAGCCTGCGGGGGACCCGGCCCGGGGAGCGAAATCCCCCAAGGTGCGAGCGAGAGGGCAGCCTGGGGACGTGCAGGGCCGGGGGAGGCTGCCGGGCTCCCCACATGGGGCCAAATTCCCCCTGCAGGTAAAAGAGGAGCAGGGTGGGACAGGGAGGGGGGTTCCCTCTGCCCACTCCACCACCACAGCATGAAATTCCCCCTCCAGGGACCCCGGGGCAAGACAGAAAATGGGTTAATTTCCTTGCACTTTGGGGAAACTCGTTCTGACTTAGCAGGCAGGCAATAGTGAGGTATCTCGGGTTTTTATTTCAGTCCTACTCCACAGGAAACGACGTTCACTAGCGTTAGCTTCCTTCGGTTTGTATTTAATTCGCTCCAGTACCGTGTTAAATAGAAAATACCGACTGAATGAGGAACGGACGGTGAAAAAGTACAAGCTGCTAAAAAGGTCGCTCCTCCACAGATGTCCCGAATGTTACGAGTTGTTGAAAATTAGTATAAAATAGGTGACGGTGCTCGTGAAGCCCCACTCATCCTCCCTGTGCCTACCGAGCCCACACAGGAGCCCCCCGAGGTCGCTGTCTTCGCCCCCATTTTTACAGATGGGGAAACTGAGGCGTGGAGAAGGGTAGTGAGTTGCCAGAGGGCAAAAACAGCAGCTTGCGCTCTGAGACCATCTATCTCTCTATTCTGACCCCAAATCACCCCACAAACTGCCCTTTGCTCAATGCACAGCTCTCTGGGGGATGCAGCAGCAGAGATCCCACCAGATCCATCACCTCCTGCCCCCAAGACCACCCGTCACCCCGAGAGCCATCCCATCCCGAAGGCTGCTTTGGGGCACCAGAGAGCCCCAAGCCAGGGACGTGGGGCACAGCCCCTTGTAGGAACGCTCTCCTTATGGGTTTTCTTGCCTACCTGGTGGCCACAGCCACCATGCCAGGAGGGGAAGCGTACCGAGATGCCTTCTCTTTGGTAATTTGGGCATGCAGAGCCGGTTCTGGGGCCGGGGTCAGGAGCTTGGCTTGGCGCAAGGCTGCTGGAGGGACGGGAGATGCAGAAGGGTAGCTGCAAAGCTCCTCTGCTGGCAGCGCCACGTGAGGCTGCTGCAGCTGCCATCAATCACAGGGTGAGCAGAGTCAGTGGGACATCGATGGCTCCCGAGGAAGGTGCACGTGGGGCTGAGGGCAGCACCGAGGTTGTGGGGCTGCACAGGACCCTGGCACACAGCAGACCCCGATATTTCTTCTGGCGTAAGTAAAACTGGGCAGTTTGGACTCCGGGGTCCACGCTCAGCCCAGACAGAAGCAGTAACAAATTGCCTGAGGAGCCTGAAGAACTGCTGGAGGCTTGGCAGTATGCAGCACTTCATTTTCCACCCAGTTTAGCTTGGCTTTTCACATTGCTGGGTGGTGGATTTCAGTCCTCAGTGGCCAATGGAGGAAAAGGAGGAGATGTTCCCCTCCAGGTGACATTCCCCTCCAGGTGATGTTCCCATCCAGGAGGACCTGGCTGTCGGGTCCATGTATGCACAGCCCATCCCATGTGCTGGGCAGCACCAGGCACTGCCCTCCCCATGGCTAGGGGGAGAACAAGGAGTCCTGCGTCCTTGCTGTCCTGCCTTGGAGAGCACCGTGGAGCCACGTTTGGGTGTTTAAGAACTGATCATCACTAGGATCTGCCCATCACTGCTCACCTCTGAGCATCACCCAGGTGCATCCCTTCCCTGCGGTGTTCCTGGGAATGCCAGAAACCCTCCCCAAAGTGAATTTAAATCTGATGATGAGCAAGAGGCTGGCACAAGCCTGGAAACCATAAAATGGGACCAGAGGCAGCAGGCAGACAGGCCTGTGATCCTAATTCAAGGCGTTTCCCTTCCCTCCTCAAGAAGAAAGAAAATACCCCAACAGAGACAGACTGAATGCAGCCTGACGGACCTTGGGAGCCTCCTCCCCAAAGGCAGAGGCCCACATGTGGCAGAGGCTGAGCACAGCCATGCCTTGGGGTGCCACTAGCACTGAGACCAGTGGGGAGAACCAAGAGCCCCAGGGAGAAAATGTCAGGGGGTGGGGGGACTCCAAGGGCCTGTCTGGGAGCAGTGTACCGGGTCGTGCACTTAACTGGCTCGGAGGAAGGGTTCTGCAGTGCCCTGGGAGGCAGGGGGGGGCTGGAAGAGTTTCAAGTTTTAATCACATGTAAGGCTTTGATGACTCTGAACCTTCCTGTTGAGAAGGCCACAGGGACCTGGAGCATCGCTGGGTGCTGCTGGCTCTGCCCCGCCACTGTGGGTTGTGGGGATGGCAGCGGGTGGCCCACACCGAGGGCTCCGGTAGCCAAACCCAGGTTGTCACCAGCCAAGTGCAGGGTATGGGGTCAGGGCCGCTGCTCCCATGGGACGCTTGGGGTCAGCGGGGTGGGCAAAGCCTCCCCTCACCCCCCACAAGAGGTCATTCCCCTGTCGCCCCTCAGTTGGTCACTGTGTTACAAAAACTTTGCCTAAAAACAAAAAATAAACAGTTTGCAAGGTTAAAAAAAAAAAAAAAGTTTAAAATCACTCTTCAGGCCCTTTTGTCTGCGTGGGAAGGCTCTTCTGTCTGTACCCACAGGGACAGCGGGTGGCTTTGGGGTGAGCCCACAGCCCGGGCTCCCCTCCCCATGCCCCTTTCTATGTCCCCACGTCCCCGCTGAGGCGAGCAGCGTCCTTAAGGCACCTATCGGGGCCTCTTGGCCTCCAGCGCGCTGGGCCGGTAGAGGTACCTCCAGATGGCGTAGTAATGGATGCCGGCCCCGATGGCCACAAAGAGGTGCCAGATGGCGTGGGCGAAGGGGATGCGGCCGTCGCTTTTGAAGAAGACCATGCCCAGGCAGTAGAAAAGCCCGCCGGCCACCAGCTCTGGGAGGCCATCCCTGTTGGGCTGTGAAAAATAAAAGCAGAGGCAGCGCGGTCACAACCAGATACAACTCCTTGGCTGCAAGGAACCCCGCTCTGCCTTTCCCTCACCCTCCCATCCTGCAAGGAATCCCTGGGCTTCGCTGTGCTTCTCTCAACATGATGGAGACCCCATAGGATGTCTTCTGGAGGTGCCCACTGGCACGTGTCAGGGTGTGCTGGGCACCCAAATCGCAACCGAGCCACGGCACATCTGGATATTCCCTCGTCCACCACAGCACTGCCTCCGGGCTGCACCCCTGGGGACAACCCAGCCCCGCAGGGACCGCGAGCTCCCCGGCGGTGGCTTACCATGGAGAGGATGACCACGGCGGGGAAGAAGCCCATGATAACGTAGCACACCAGCTCCACCAGCTTGTACCTGCGACCGACAGAGGACGCAGGGCTGAATTTTATGTCTTTCGTGCCCAGACGCTGCTATAGGGAAAGGGGTGGCGGTGCCACCATGGTGGGTCCCATGTCCCCGTGGGAGCCCACAGCGGGTGGCCCTGCACAGAACTGGCTCTGGAGCTGAACAGCTTGAAGGCACAGCTTCGGGAAGGCTCTGGGGGCCGTTTCCTTTCTATTTGGTGCCACCCCGTGGAAGAACCCACTCATGGCACAACGTCCTTGCTCCCACGTCCCTGCCACCAGGGCTGTGGCTTCCCAAAAATAAGCTGCGGGTGGGAAAGGATGCGGTTCAAGGGAGCCCTCCAGTGCCTGCTGGCCTGGGGGCTGCCCAGGACCCCCACCTCTGTCTGTCTGCCTGTGTCCATCCTTCCTGCTCTCCCACCCAGCACTGAGAGGGGAAGGAGGAGCGTGGCCGGGCTCTGCGGGGCCGTGTGCAGGTACTGACCGCTCATGGAAGAAGAAGACGTAGACGGTGCCGACCGATGCCATGATCCAGATGATCCAGCGCATGTGGGAGGCCCAGGGCCCCAGCTCCCGCAGGTTCAGCCTGCAAGACCCAGGGCTGTGGTGAGCGCGTCGGCACTGCGAGGCGGGCTGCGGGACAGGGGCACGGGGAAGTGCAGCCCTCACCCCATATGTGTCCCAGAACAGCCCCCCAGACCCAAAACATCAACAGACAGGGGTTGGAATACGGAGAATAGGAAGGTTTTTGTGAAAAGTGGGAAGCCTTTATTGCTGGGATGCTTTTCTCCCCTCCTGCAGAGCCAAGCCAGGGCACTCACCAGGGAGCATAGGAGGCAGCGATGAAGAAGTAGATCACCATCCTGTCGAACATGTGCAGGCAGTGCTCCACGGTCCTGCGGGACAGACAGACAGGTCAGAGCCTGCGGCACCACACATCCACGGTGGGCTGTGAGACCAGAAACTTTAAATAAATAAATAAATAAATGATGCGCTTGAAAATAAAGGATATGGATAACTGGTATCAATCATAAAATAAACAACGTAAAATAAAGTAACTGATATAAATCATAAAGTAAATTATATAAAATAAAATAAATGATATAAAATAAAGTGATATAAATCATAAAGTAAATGATATAAAATAAAATAAATGATATAATTAAATAAATGTTATAAAATAAAAGAGATATAAATAACAAAATTAATGATATAAACAACAGAATAAGGTATATAAAATAAAATAAATGATATAAATAATAAAATAAACATTATAAAATAAAAGATATAAATAATAAATTAAATGATACATTGAAATGCTGTTTCCTATTGACATAGTTCAGAAAAACCTTTGACCAAGGGGTTGCCAGGGCTCTAGGACTGTTGTCTCCCCCCTCAGAGCCACGAGCTGGTACCTGAGGTGCCTCTTCTTCCAGGAGATGGTGTGGAAGATGGTGGAGACGATGAAGAGGCTGGACAAGCCAAAGCCATAGATCCAGGCCGAGATGGTCTCCCACTGGTCGTCAGAGAGGATGTAGAGGATGGAGCTGCCGAGGATGCTGGGCAGGATCCAGAACTGGAAGGGAGAAGCAAGCCGGTTGCTCACAGTCTGCATTTCCACTGAGCAGCTACAGTGAGGTCCCTGCTTTTCCTTTCTTTTCTTTTGCTTCTGGCCAAAGCCACCACCCGTAAGGGGCAGGCTGGGTTTCTCCCCGCGTGGGGCAGCTCCAAAAGAGCTTCTCCAGGTGGAGGAAGGTACAAGGAGGATGTGCCTGCTCAACTAGGGGTCATCCCACAGGGCCATCACGCACCAGCTCCCGCTGATAGCTGGAGGAGGAAGAAGAGCATCCCTGGAGCACCAGGTGCTCATCCCACCCCCAGGACCCTCAGGATGTGCAGGGCTGAACGCTGGCATTTTTAGGTGGCCCTTTGGGTGTCCCAGGTGGCCCCACAGGGCTGAACGCTGTCCTTCAAAGGGGAACAGGGATGGGGACAGGGACTCACGGCGTGGGTGGCACAGTTGGCTGCGTGCTCATACTCCGTCGGCTGGTACCTGCGGTTGGAAGGGACGCGGTGATTCATGAACCTGCAGCGAGGAGCGGGGAGAGAAATGCAGTCAGGGGGTGGCACATGGGGGAAAGGTTTTTGGAAGGCTCTGAGCAAAGTGACCCCATGGCAGCAGTGGGCAGTAGGCAGGGGAAAGGTGCAAGGACGGATGGATGAGGTGTGAAGCATCTCTCAGGGCAGGGTGTGGGTGACAACCAGCTCCTGTAACACTGGCACTTCTCCCCATCTCCATTTCACAGGTGGAAAAACAAGCAGCGTGCAGCAACCCGATCTGGTTACCCTGCTGGAAACAGCCCAGAGCTGCTGGGCAGAGCACTGCACAGCCCCACAGCAGAGAATAGGGAACATGGGGCTGGGGGGGGGACCTGCTGTGGGGCTGTGACCACCCAGCAATGCCACCCCATGTCACAGCAACCCTGAGTCCCACCAGGGCATCCCCAGCGATGCTTTGGCTGCTGGGTCCCACCTGAACCCCCCCCAAAGACCCCACACAAGGCCCAGCACTGATTGCAGCCGGGGGAAGCCCTGCCATGCTCCCTTGGAAACTTTTATCTTTATTTTTTTCCTGTTTCTCTGAGGCTGCAGCATCAGATTGCTCTCGGCGCGTGCAGGAGCGTATCGATTGCTGCCGTCAGATCAATGGACACACGCAGAGCAATAAAAGCAGTGCCAGCAGGAGGCTCAGGACAGCCGGGTTGCCCTGCAGGAGCTGGTCCGATTGCTTCCTGACCCCATTTGCTCCAGGTTCCAGCACCATCTGCAGCACGTTTCACAGCTGAGCTGCACCCAGCCAGTGGCTCGGGGGGTGACGGGACCTTGCTGCGGGGTTGGGGTGACCCTGGGGTGCTGGGAAGGCGCTGGAAGCCCCCAAAACCCATCCCTGAGCCACCCGTGGGCATCTCCTCTGAGCATTTCACTGGTGTCCATGCAAAGTGAGGCAGCCTGGGTTAACAGGCTGGGATAGCAAGGCTTGAGCATGCACGTGGGTTTGCCGGCAGCATGCCCGGGTGTGCGAGGCAGTGCCCGGCAGGCGGCGGTGACAGCCCGCGAGGGGACCCTGTCCCCAGCCCTGCACTCACAGCAGGACCCAGGCACAGTGCACACAGGAGTATGGCCATGTCACCCCCCCAAATACCTCGATTTTAGATGGACAAACAGGGGCTCAGCTCCCCGTGTGCTGCAAATAGCAGGAACAGCACTCACAAGGCACAAACAGGATTAGACCCTGGGCTAAACTGAGGCTGCCTGTGGCTGGGAAGCCGCTGAACATCCCTGGGGCTGCCACATCCCCCCTGGGGCTGCCACATCCCCCCTGGGGCTGCCACCTCCATCCTGGGGCTGCCACCTCCATCCTGGGGCTGCCACTTCCATGCCGGGAGACACCAGGGACCTGTCCCCATCCTGCCACCCCCTGGCTGGAGTCCCTGTGCCCCAGCCATGTCCCCCCTGCAGGAGGCCACCGCTGTCCCCACGTTGCCAGGAGACTGTCCCCAGCTCTCCTTCACTTTCTGCTTCTTTTTCTTTTCCCTTTTAACAAGAAGAAGAAGAAGGGGGGAGGAGGACAAAGGCCCAGACGTCCTGCGTGACGTCGCAGTTGCTGGGGAAACACGCGCAAGGCTTTTTCCTTGACTGTACTGGTTTTAACAAAGCCCTTTGCCATCTGCCCCTCCATCCCCGACCCACGGTGGTTGCTGTTAGGGCAGGAAGAGGGAGCTGGTTGGGGGCTGGTTCCCACGGACCCCCCCCCCCCCCCCCCCGCCCCCGGGGGGGGGGGGGGGGGGCGGTACGGGGGGGGCGTTGGGGGGGGGGTCCCCCGGGCCCCCCCCCCCCCCCCCCGGGGAACCTTGGGCAGGGTAGGGGCTGAATTCCCTCCCTCGCACGCACTGCACGGGGCACCCTGCTGCCCCCATGGGCAGCCTGCTTTCCCTGGAGGGTGAAATGGCCTTAAAGAGCTTGGGGCTTGGGGGTCTCTGAAGAGATTGCCCCTGTTTTCCTGTCCTGCTTTCTAAGGAGCATCATCCTGCGAAGGATGGGAAATGGATGCTCTGCATCCCACCCGATGCCACCACCCACATGGGGATGCAGCGAGGCCAGGTTTGCTCCAGGGCGCAGGAAGCCGCGGGCAGGAGGTTGCATATGGACTGTCACAATTTCAGCAAGCACTTTATGGCTGCAAAGTCCAAACAGCACAGAAAAGTTTAAAACCTGCACGGCAGGAGCCTGCCCACTTCCCAGGGACGTGCACGAGAAGCAGCCCCGGAGGCTCAGCACGGCCCCAAGGCTCCCAGAACTTTTTTCTCCCAGTGCTGGGGGGGAAGAGCACGGGTTGTTCATCGCTGCCCTGGGGTTTTTGCCTGCCCTCCTTGTGCCTGCTTCCCCCTGGCCCCCTGCCCGGGGAAAGAGACTGAAAAGGGCCAATGCACCCGGCTCCAGCCGGAGGAACAAAGAGCCCCTTGTCCCAGGCAGCCAGGGCAAAGTGCAGAGCCGACTTCCCAGGCTTGTCCTTTTCTCCTTCTCTTTCTCCCACTCTGTTTTTCTGTGGGTTTGGGTTGGTTTTTGGTTTTTTAAAGACTTCTCTCCAAGAACAGAGTTCTGACCTCAAAAAATCATGCAGATCTGCCCGGCTCTTGCTTTGCCAGGCTTGGGGAAGAAGAAGGTAGAAATGGGATTAAATTAAATTATTCCTCAGGACGGCTTGTGTGGGAGCACTGGAGAGCCTGAGCTCTCCTGGGGGCACCTGGGGACCCCGACACACTGAGAGGCAGAGCTGTGGGACACCATGCAGGAAAGATGACCCACGTGGGAGGCACAGAGCTGCTATATGTCCAGCTATACATGTGCCACATCCTGTGCATCCGTGCATCGAGGCCGTGGCTGTTGCAAGGGCCATGCAGGTGATGCTGTTCAGGAGCTCACAGGTGATGGGGATCTCCCCAATCAGCTCATGGCCACAGGTTTCACCTGTGGATGGTCTAGAAAAGGGCCAGGTTGGCTCAGACATTGGTTTAATGCCCTCAGAGGTGGGAGCTGGTTTGTTGTGCAGCTGCACCCTCCTGTCCAAGGAGCTGGGGTGTCTCCAGGCTGGGTGAACCAGAAGGCTTTCTCCTTCTTCTTGTGATTGTCACAGCTGCTTTTAAAACAGCATCCTGATGGATGTATCCTGATGGTGGCATCCCTCTAGCAAGGATGGCAAAGGCAACAGAGGATGCTGGTGGTGGGGGTAAGTCCTGCTGTGGCCCTTCTGGTTGTCCCTTGGTAGTGTGAGGCTCAGGAGCATGTGTGTTGTGATGCCTGTGGTGACAGTGATGGAGCAGATATGGTCCTGCAGGGCACAGCAGCCCCTAGATCCTCTCAGTTCATGGTCTGGATTTATCCTAATGAGCCCAGAGGCAGCACGCCTGGTCCAAATGCTAGGGCTTGATCCTCGTGTTTGTGCCCATGTATGAGCTGCTGCAGCATCGCTGTAAGCTGGGGCTTGGCACGTGCTCTGCTTCTGCCCTCTAATCTGGTAATGCTCCAGCTGCGGTCCATGTGAGAGGCTTCATCCCTCAAGCTCCTCTGTGGCTCATAATTAGCTCCTGAAGGCGCAGAGTGGGGCCCTGCATGCTGCTGATGCTTTCCATGGGGTAGCGCAGAGGCTGATGCTGCCCGGCCATCTGCGGAGCCACCCACATGGGCACAGCACGGTGCCCTGATACCAAGCTGGAGCCTCTGTTCCTGTGCTTGTTTCTTGGTGCTTGCCTGCTCCTACGCAAGCATATGGTGCTCCTGGTTTGGGAAGCTGAGCTGTGTGTGCTGTGAGCTCTCAGGCTGGCTCCCAGGCTGGGGGAGCGGGGTCAGACAGGACGAGCCTCTCCGTGCGCTTCTCCTTTTCCTTCTGCTTTGACCCCAGCCTGTCCCATGTGAGCAGGGGCAGGAGGGCTGATGACACAAGCTGGAACAGCATTTTCTTGTGAGCATTTTATTTTCTGATTCCTGGCAGCACGCAAAGAGCTGACAATTTGCACAGGGAGCATTGAGCATCCCACCTAGAGCAGCATTTGGGTAGACCACCAGCAAATGACCAGGTTCCTGCAGCAACCAGCCCCCAGTGCAAGCCCTGTTTCCCCAAAGCAAGATGGATTAAGCTGCAGGTCAAACGCTCGCTCATCACCTCTGGTTGTCCCATCCCAATTTTGCTCATTCCCAGAGCTCTGACATGTGAAAGCGTGCTGGGCTGGCACTAAACAGTCCTCACGCTGCAGGCTGAGAAATGCTGAATGTGTCCCCCTGCTGCCTTAGAGATGCCCCCGATGGCCACAGCCATCCACCTTCCCATCCTCTATGTATAGATACTTATTTTTCTCTCTGGCAGGCTTTCTGCTCTCTGCATAGACAGCCTCTAACTCTTCCAAGGCAATTCACAACCCTGCAGCTCCAGCAGAGCCACTTGTTTGTTCATGACAGATGGGATCAGGGATTGTTTCCCAAATTACTTCCTGAGCTGGGACTTCTTGTTTCATTTGGTGCTCGTGAGACCTGAGACAACAGCTGATTAGTCACAAAATGACGTCCCAGGTGCTCAGTGAATGTTAGGAGGGCTGCTTCCAGAGCTGAAACCTCTCTATTATTCCCTGTTTGCTTGTTTGGGAAGCTGCTGTGTGTGCTCCTCGCCTGCATTACCCTGAGCACGGGGACAGTGGGGCAGATCCTGAGCAGGCTCAGCCTGGCTGAACCCTGCAGCAGCCAGGAGTGAGCATGGTGGCCCCATGGTGCAGAGGCATGGGGCAGGCTCCAGCCTTCATCCCTGGCTCTTTCTTTCTTCATCCTGCCCTCTACAGTGCCATGGGATTAGTGTGCAGGTTGCTGTTCCTCAGCTCTGTAAGGTGTCCCTGTAGCATCCCCAGGGAGACGTGGCCTTGGTCTCCCTGGGGACTCCAGGGTGCTACCGAGCAAATATCTGTAAATAATTCAGCAAGTGCCTCTGGGGGATGGTGCATTTCAGCAGCCAGGAGGCAGGTACTGTGCTTTCAGTCAGGATTATTGGCATCAAAGAGCAGGGCCCTGCCGGTACCAGCCTGTGCTGCTGAGCGCGGAGGGAAGCGCTGCCCCATTACTGAGCTCCTTCTGCATAAATATCAAATCCTCCCCTCACCAGCAGCAAGCCTGGGCTCCAGACTTCAGCAGGAGCACAGCCTTGGACCCAAAATTCCCTAAAGCTCAACTAATTGGCGTCTGAAGCGAACAGCAGGACTATGATGCTCGTGGTACTTGGTCTCACCATCAGAAGGTGCTGTGTATCACATCAAGTCCCCCTGACTGTGGATTATGAGCGCTATATGGAAATAAATGCTGAGGTTTGGGGTTTGATTTCACCTGGAAAGCTTCAAGGGGAGGCCTGGCAGAGCCCCACATTGCTGCACCACGTGGGGCAGTGGCTTGTGTTTTCCACGTGCCTCGCTGACTGCTATCTCCTGAAACAGGCTGGGGCGACCCGTGCCAAGGAATCACACCAGGCTGACACCCAACACCTGCTGAAGGATGGAAAAGCCTGTCCTTCCCAGGGGCACGGGGCTCGGGGCTCAGTTCACCCGCTGCTGCCCACCTCGGCACAGCGATTCCTGCCTGGGCCCCGACCCTCCCAGGAGAGGGGAATGGGGGTCTTGGGGGAGGTCCCCCCTCCAGCCAGCCGTGCAGGTGATGCCCAGAGCACTTGTTGCCTTCCAAACACCTGGATGCAATAAGAGCTGCCCTCTGCATGCTGACAACTGCCAGCAAGGAATCCTACCAGCGCTGTCCTAAGAGGGTATCTGAGTCAAACTGCCTCTGAAGGGTGGCTAATCGCTGATTTTTGGTGAGATGGGGTGATCCTGTTTTTCATTAGGTATTTCTAGGGGCCTCCCCATCTCCTGGGACAACACCTCAGTAGCTGAGGGTGGTGTTGGAGGTCCTGCTGGGCACGGTGGGGACCCCGAGCAGCTCAGAGCTGCCATGTGGATGCTGGAAGCAATTCCCCTCTCCCTGCTCCATCCCACGCGGGCTGCGGGGGAAGCAGAGCTCTTGGAAAGCATCTCTGTGAGCGTGGGAGCAGGCGAGGGCTGTTTGTGCTTTCTTTGCAAGGGAAAATTGGGATCAAATCCTCCCAGTGCAGTAGCTCTGCCCAGGCTGTCAGTGTTTTGTTTGCATGTTTGGGGACCAAGCACCCCAATGTCCCCTCTCCCTCCTATTCCTGCTGGTTTTCCCCTCCCTTTTTTCTCCTGAGATGCTGCAGGATGGGGTCAGTGATTGTCTCCTGGCTCGGTGCACAAGGAAGCTCTTCCCAGCTGCCTCTTACCAGACCCAGAGGACTTTTTGGGCAAATATAGAGCTCAGATCCCCTCGTGCTGGTGAGGAGATGGCAGTGTCCTCGCTGCAGGCACCTGGCAGGTGAGGACAAGCCTGGAGCCACCTGCAGGGGCTCCTGCTGCTTCTGGGCTCTGAATCCGTGTGGGTTTTCCTTGGCTTGC
Source organism: Heteronetta atricapilla (assembly GCA_011075105.1). Lineage (NCBI taxonomy): Eukaryota > Metazoa > Chordata > Aves > Anseriformes > Anatidae > Heteronetta > Heteronetta atricapilla. The sequence continues at coordinate 3,970,594 of CM021744.1, read as the reverse complement.
AGGGCAAGACAAGTAAATGCAATAAGACTTGGAGCCTTTTACGTGGGCAAATCAAATCCTGAACTGCTATCAGTTAATTACAATGATTCAGTGCCCCATGCAGCCTGCAGAGCCCTTGCCCCTCTGCTCCAGAGCTGCAGGAGCTGCCCAGAAGCAGCAGCTCCCTCCGTAATCGCGTTTCCTTTCAATTATGGCTCTCGCTGGCCCGAGCCTGGGAAGTATTTTGTGTGTCTGTGGGCAGACTGGCTCAGCTAGGCTTGCTGCCTGCAGGGCTGGCAGGCAGGCACCCAGCCACGACTGAATCCAGGGTGAAAAGCGAGCCAGGCAGCGCCGGCGGTGATGTGCAGGAGCTATCGGTTACTGGCCCGGGGTGACCCGGCCGGGGACTTTCAGGGATGATGTGACTGGCACCCATCTGTTGCTCTGCAGGGAAACCAGCACTGTTAGCTGGGAGAAAGGAGGAGAAATATGGGGGAATAACCATCAGGTGGCTGGTAAAATGGGAGGAATTGCAGCTGCGTGCCTGCTGTAACTGCGTGCTGGTGCCGTGGCTCAAGTCACATCAGGCAGGGGATGGAGATCCGGGAACACCCGGGTGCCCTCCAGCCCTGAATTTTCTCCCCGTGGTTCTCCAATCACTCCTGCATTGATCCTGCTGCCTTTCATCTCCTCGTTCAAAGCCCGGTGCCTTTGCTGCAGCTCTCACACAACAGATCTTTCATCGTGACGCCGTATTTTATTTATCCCCGTTGGCAGGTGTATTGATGGCCAAGTTCCTCCTTTCTTGGTCCTCTCTCAAAATTAGATAAAAAGACATTAAAAACTAATCTGTTCCAGGCTTTTCCATCACCAGGAAAACTTTTGGGTGTATATATATATTTTTCAAAGGGCTGAGGAGATAAGAGTTTCTCATCCTCTGAAGAGATAAGCAAGATGCTTTGATGCCTTGAAGGGCACGTGCCTCCTTCGTGTCTCATGCTGCTGAGCCTGTGGCTCCTGCTCACACCAGTCCCCATCACAAAACCTGATCTGCAGGACGTGTAGGGGAGCTGAGAGGGCATCCCTGGCACAAAGGAAGGAGGAGATTTGGGGTATTTCTTGGGAAGTGGCACAGCAGAGCATCTGTGTAATGAGGAGGGTGGGTGTGAGGAGCCTGGAGGGACGGGGATTAGCCACCAGTTATTTTTAAGCACCAGGCTAAGAGGATCTCTGCGGCGATGTAGGAATCTCCGGGCCAGCATCACGTGCTGGTGACCACATCAGCAAGTCTTGGGGTGAGAGCCAAGGAATGCCCCATCCACACCTGGCCCTGCCCGTGGGCTCTTGCGATGCCCTCTCTAACACCTGATGCCTCTTTAATAAGTTGCCTCCATAAAGGACCATTGTGAGGTTTGAGGATGCTAGGGTGGGGGGGGGCCCCGAAATCAAGGGTCTAGGGTGGCAGAGGGCTTGTGCTGGGGGCAGCTCCTGCTCTGCCTCCCAGCCTCCATGGAGCAAACGTGTGGTTTGCCTCCTGCTGTTGGGGCACCGAGCTTGGCTCAGCTCCATCCCTAACAGCCCTGTGCTTTGCATGCCAGCTGGGGGGGAAAAAAGCTTAAATTCTATTTTTCCCAGTGATTTTGGGGCTGGGTGCATCATGCAGACCTGTTGGCTGCTTCTGCATCTCCCCCCGGGGAAGGTAACCAGGAGGCAGCCACAGCATCAGACTGGTCCTCGAGCAGGGGCATGCGGCGCTCAGGCAGCTTTTGGAGGTGCAAGCATGGATTTTTTCCCCGTGGGATGGCTGGAAAAAGAGTTGTTGGTGGCCTGGGGAGGACAGGAGGTCTCCATATGCTTCTGTGCAGAGCAAGCAGCACCGCTCCTCTCCAGATCTCTTATCTGCCTCTAGCAGCACTACTGGGAGGTTGGTAGGGGTGAAAGCAGAGCTGAGTGCCCCCAGGGACCACCCCAGCCCAGGAGTTTCTCTGAAGCAACAAAAATGTCCGCACTGTGGTCACAGGGGCTGGGGACAAAGCCTGTCCTTGATGCCAGACCCCTGGAAGCCCCCCAGCACCCTGGCCAGGCATCGAATGACCTTTGGGTGTTGTGCCCCCCAAGCAGGTAATGCCACAAGGTTTCCTAACTTCCCTAGGGAAGGATCCATCACGGTGCATCCCCTGCCAGCCCCGTGGGAGCCTGAAATCCCTGGGTATGGGCTGGGGGAGTCAGATGGGTGCAGTGGGACCCCGGGGTGAAGCTGGGACCCCCCTACGAGGAGCACCCGGCAGTGGGGTCTGTCCCTGCTCAGAGCTGGGCTCCCGGTGCCCCAGCAGGGGGAGGACAGATGCAATGTTAAAAATCGGTGTGGACTGGGGGAAGTCCAGGACCGGTCCTAAAACCCAGCACCTCCCCGAGCACAGACTTGGTCAGGATCCCTTTGTCTTGGCTGCTGGCTTTTGGGGTTCATACAGCCAAGCAGCACCCCAGTGACCCGCAAACCCCATCCCTGCTCAGCCCCTCCAGGGAGCAAGGGGTCCCGGGGATGCTCTGAATCCCTTAGGGAGGCAAAAAGGCAGGCATCCTCATCCCGAAAAGACACCGTGTGCCCGCAGGTGAAGGGAGCAGCCCGCACCTGCCCCGGGCTTTGAGGCACTCAGCATCTTTTGAAGGTCCCTGAGGGCTCGGTTTGGGATTTGGCCGGAGCCCTGCGGAGGGGCAGGGGCTGGGTGCCGTCCCGGGGAGCCGCCAGCACAGAGGGAAGGAAAACACGGCGCCGAGGGCTTTACCTGGCGTAACGCGTCTTCTGGAAGTCCAGGACTCGGGACACGAACATCTCGCCACTGCCATGGGCGTCCCGGGCCGGCCAAGGGATTCAGCCAAGGGCGGCTCAACGCGGAGCGAGGATCCCGGGGGTCCCCGAGCCCCCCGAGGGCGGCGATGCCCTGGGGACCCACGGCAACTTCATGGGCTCCCGTCGGGGCTGGGGTGTTCGTTGGCGGGGCTGAAACGCCGAGGAGGAGAAGCGGAGGCCAGCCTCGCCCCCCTGTTGCACAAGAGAAGAATACAAGGGACAAAAAAAAAAAAAAAAAAAAAAAAAAAAAAAAAAAACACAAAGGCGACCTAAGGGAGGCAGCCGGCGAGGGAGCCAGCCCTGCTCGCAGCCAGCAAATGGGCAAAGATGAGGAGGAGAAGAAAGGGGAGGGGGGACACACACACAAATCCCGTCCCGCTCCGCCTGGCCGCGGCAACCTGCACGCTCTCCCTTATCCACCCAGACAGCTCTAAGCACGGCTAAAAATACCCCCTCCTGCCACCCCCGGCGGATCAAATAGCAGCAGTTTGGGATTGAAAACGTAATTAAAGCACGGCTGGGGGGATGGAGGGAGCGGCGAGCAGCCAGCTGTGGGTCCCAGGTCATCCCTGCCAGCCCCGGGGCAGGGCCAGCCCACCCCGGCATCCCCGGGGAGTTGCTGGGTTTGGCTTTGTTTTTATTTGTTAGATTTGAAGGATTCTGTTTGTTATTTTCCAGGGCCTCCGGCAGGGCTGGGTGGTTTTGTCCCAGCCCGGGGAATTCATGCTTGTCTCCATCCAAAGCCTTCATCCCCTTCCCATCCTCTCCATCATCCCACAGCCCCCAGAGGACTGCATGGATGCCCTGGGGGGCAGTGAGATGCTGATGTATTTCTGAGGTTGGCATGCTCAGAGCAGGGCTGTAAAGGGTTTTGGGGACGTGTCTGCGAGCAGAGGGCTGTCACCGTGCCCACCTCATGCCGGTGACCATGGGTGCCTTCAGGACAGCAGGTAGGGGACAAGAAATGTGACATGAGGCCAGCAGCACCTGGGGGAGGAGGTCATCTCCCCAGCACAACCTGTCCTTGCTGAGGCTGGAATAATGTTTGTGGGAGGAAGGTGGAACAGCTGCGGACATCTCCACCTGGAGGGTCAGGCTCATATGGCCGCTTCCCTGGGAAATCAGTCACACACCTCTCCCCAAAGCCAAAACAGTTAAAATTTCCCTAAGGACACCACTTACCATCAGTTCCAAATCATTTTTAAGCTATTTTTGTGTGTGTGTGTACAGATAAACTATAAATCCCTAGAGAGAGGTGCATGTGTGCCCCTTAATTCAAGGCATGAATGAATCCCCTGCAACCCCTTCCAAATGCAGCCTCGGCCCCACACGAGATGCAGAGTTGGGATGCTCTGCATGCCTCCGTGTGGTGTAAAAGGATCTAGGATCTGGTGGATCCAGCCTCCCTGCACAGTTCCCATCATGGATCCAAGACACTGGGGAGGACCAGGCCGGGGACAGCGGGATCTGGGACAGGACAGCCAAACCCCACTGAGGGTGGCAGGTCCAAGGCGCGATGCGGAGTGAGATCATTCCCAAACCTCTCCCACGCTCTGCCACTGAGCAGGGATTTTTTTTCAAGTTCCTTCCCCAGCCTTCAAGATGACGAGGCTTTGGCATAGGCTATTTAATGATGCCTGTTCCCTGCTTTACCTTTCTCTGGGCCTGGATGGAGGAGGCAGGGAAAGCAGCAAGAAACCACATTGAACAGAATAACCCCAGCCCTGAACCCCCAGCCGGGGGTGCTGACGGAGGGCACCTGAAGCGAACCGTCAGTCCCAAAATAGATCCGTCTCAGAGGGCAAAAGGCAAATGGAATGAAAAATAAGTTACTATTTTTGAAGCCTGGCTCCAGTTGTTATGGCAACGAAAGCCTCGCGAATCCTGCTGGGGAAGGGCTCCGGCACCAGCGCTGCCTCCAGAGCGGGCGGCTGGGAGCTGCTGGGTGCTGGGACCAGTACCGGACCCATATTGGTCCTGTACCAGCCTGGATGTGTCCCCTCCCTGCCCAGCAGCTTCCTCAAGCATCATCTGGCCACCCTCATCTTCGTCCCCTATCCCTGGCTCTCTCTCCACTTCCTCACAAAGATTTGCTAATTGTTAATTATGGTGCTGCCAGTTTCCTAATTACGGGGTGCTCTGAATGGCGTTTTGGTCGTGTTACTGAATGGGGGTTCTTGTGTAATCGGAGGAATGGGTCATGGACCTCCCCCAGAACATGTAAGGTCCCAAATCATGCAGGCGTCCCACAGCTGGAGACACCTTTGTGCTGGATCCTGGCCATTAATGGTGCGAATAACCATGATTTTGGGCATTGTGGTGGTGGCACTGGGCTGCCCAGGCAGCGCTCGCTGCAGTCGTGGCTCCACAGGAGGTTTTCCCCTGCATCCAGCTGATGGAGCCAGCCAGTAAGAGAAGAGCTGGAGGTAAAATCTGTCATCTTATAGCAAGGGAAACCTCCCCGTGGTAGAAGCGGCTTTGTAGGGCAGTAGGAGCTGAGAGCCACAGGCAGCAGCGGGGGGTGACAGTGGGTGATGGCAGGGAGCCCAGGGGGTCCCTTATACCTTGGGGAGGCACGGCAGCTTGTGTAGGATGGCTCTTGTGTATCAGGGGATGCTGGAGCTCTCCAGTTTCACCAGCCCAAGCACCACAGACACCAGCTTGGTAATCCCACTGGGACTTGTGTCCTGGATTAATTCCCTCCAGGAACAAGCCTTTGATTTTGATCCAAATTTTCCAGATTTTCCAAGTTCCTTGTCGGCTCGTTCTATCCCCTGAGGAGCCTCTCCCCGCACCCCAGGACCCCTGGCTGTCCCCTCCTGCCAGCCGGGCCCCCCAGGGCAGGCCCATTGCCATGCCAGCAGCCCCGAACGCAGCCCGCTGTCCCCTGCTGCCACATCCGCTGAGCCTGGAGGACCTCCGGTGGTACGAGGAGGAACTGCAAAGGCACCGGAGGGGCGGCTCCGTGCAGGGCTGGCCGCTCCCACCGTCCGGACGGCGAGAACGAGCGGCCGCTGCCTGGGGACAGCGGGGACAACGGGGAGATTGAGCCTCCGGTCACCCATCTAGCCGCCGACCCCGCTGGACCCTGCTTAGCTTTACAAAAGCTCCCATCCTCACAGCGGGGAGGCTGACGTCCTGATGTGTTTCCCATCCAGCTGCCGACCCTAGAGGGCCCTGCTTAGCTTCACAAAAACCTCTCCCCATCTTCACTGTAGATGAGGCTCTTCTGCGGGCTTCCATCATCCGTCTCCCATCCACCCACCGACCCGGCTGCTCCCTGCTTAGCTTCACAACACACACCCCCCAACCAAGTCCGGCGCCACCACCCCGCCGCCTGCGCAGCTCCACCCCCGCCGAGGGCCGGGCGCGTGCGCAGAGGCGGGACGGTGGCCGGCGGGGCGGGAGGGCGCATGCGCGGGGCCGCTGCGCCGCCCGCAGCGTAAACAAGGCGCTGGCGGCCATGGGGAGGCCGCGGGTGCGCGGCGGGGGCCGGGGCCGACGGGGCTGAGGCGAGGAGAGGCCGAGCCAGGTCCGGACCGGTCCTTGGTGCACGGGGGGGGGCTCCTCCCGGCCCGGCCCGGCCCCACAGCCCACCGTCCTCCCTCTCGCCCCCGCCGGCCGGGGGCGGCGAGGCCCGTCCCGTCATGAACTTGGCCGGTCAGAGCGGCGAGGCCGGCAGCGGGCACCTGCTGTTCGCTAACTTCAACCAGGATAACACGTACGGGGCGGCGGGATGGGGGGTGGGATATGTGGGGGGGTCGTTGGGGGGTGGGAGAGGTCCTAAGGGGGGGAGAGGCCCGGGGAGCGGAGCAGGCCCTGGGGGGGCTTTAGGGTGGGGGAGCCTCTGAGGGTTGGGGAGGTCCTGAGGGGATTCTTTAGGGAGTGAGGGAGGTCTGAGGCGGAAGGTCTTTAGGGGGAGGGGCAGGCCCTGGGAGGGGGGGGGGTCTCTAGGGTGGGGGAGGCCTGAGTGGGGCGGGTCTTCAGGGTGTGGGATCTTTAGGGTAGGGAAGGCCCTGATGATGGGGTCTCTAGGGCAGGAAAGGCCCTGAGGAGCTGGACGTTTCTCACACACCGCCACCCCATGCTGCTTCCACTCCGTTCTGCTACAAAAGCTCCCATCACAGCTTCTCCCCAGGCTGCCCTGCTGTGGGGCTGGGGTTTGCCTCGTCGCTGCAGGAGGGGGTAGGAAGGATCGCATGTGCCCCCAGGGTTTTGTGTGGAGCTGCAGGGTGTGAGGCTGCACTCACAGGGACACGCAGCTGAGAGTGAAGGCACTGCTCGAGCTGGGCTTGCCACAGAGTGCCTTCTCTCTCTCCCTGGTTGTTGTCTAGGGGAGCTCAGCTTTGCTCTCTGGCACTTCAGGAGCAACAGGGAGGGTGCTTTCTGCTTACTGATGATGCCCAGCCTGTAGGAGAGACCCAAGCCTCCTAGGAGCTTCCAGACATAGTCCCAAAGCTTGCTGGTGCTGTCTTTTCATACAGCCCTTTTCTTTTCACCTGCTTTTTTCTGGTGAAGCAGCATGCCTTAGGTGTAAAGGTATTTTTATGACCCCATTCTTCTTTCAGGTTTTGATTTTGAAAGAGGCCTTTCTCCTGTGGTCCTTGAGCTTGCACTTAGCATCTGTAGTTGGTTTCAATCTGCAGAGGGTCAGATTGTTCACGCTACACATCCTGCTGTTATTTAACAGTCGCAGTACATTTGGATCAGAGCATAATAATTTGTACGTGGGGTATTGAAGAGCGATGTTTTTCAGTTCAAGAACCGCTGGTGGTTGGAAGCGGAGCACTGAAGAAGGATTTGGCTGTTGTAAATATCAGTGAAATGAAACCAGTGGGAAGGAACCAAAAGAACCTCTGAAAGGAGGAGTTTTATTTTAGGAAGTGAGTAAGAGGAAATGATCTCAGGTTGGCATCACTGAATGTAATCCACATGTGTTGTGGTGACTTTTAAACAACTTGTTTGTTAGTCTTACAAGCAACATCTTGCCCTTGTAAAAAGCTTTAACTCTCTTCATCGTGGATTGTAGCGTGTGGGAGTGTTGAAGGCAAGAAAACTGGAGAAGGGTCACACCAAGGAGGGAAATACCCTGCTTTTGTGGGGAATGTTGGAGATTCTGGGGTGGAAATGAGCAAATGGAGCCGGATAGACCCGAGGCAGGAGACTTGAACGTATGATAAGTGACAGGGTGAAGGGAGAGAGTCTTCTGTGCATTTGTAAGTAGCTTGTTATCAGTTTTGTGTGTTGATTCAAAGACTTCTGCAACTATTCTTCACATTTTTCATCAAGTACCATGTACAGCTCGATGTCATTCTGCCTATGAAGCATGCCCATGCTGTGCTCAGATACCATCCATTTTTTACCTATTACCAGATAAAACCAAGTCATCACAGCTGGCAAAGCTGTCACCTGGTTCTGTCGTGATTTATAAAGGTTGTTATAGAAGTTCTCGAGGTTCACTGTGCTGTCCAGCTTGGTGTTCTAAAAGTTTTACCACATCTCCTTCTTTTAAGCAACTGCCTGGCTTTGGTTGCACCTTCCCTTTGGTAAGACCTGTATATATTTACAGATCACTGAATTATGACAGAAAATACATATTTCTTCTGAACAAAACAGTTCCAGGCTTACCTTGAGACCAGACCTGAGGCTGAAGTAAAATAAATGTAATATAAATTTATCTAGGCCTTCCTTAACCTATACACCTTAATAAATCACACTCAAAGAAGTGTTTCAGTTTTGAGTTAGGGAGGTGGGGAAGGACAACGGAGTAATAATGTCTTTATTTTCTAATCCTCAGCTGTGTAACTTCATTACTTTTCCCATTTCATCTTCACAAATATCCAAAAGTATTACTCAGTTTCTGTGCTATAGCCGATTTGGTTTTGGTATTCAGCATTCATATGTCCATTGTTTGGGTACAACAAACTCTGTGTGTCTGTGTAATATATGTAGAACAACCTGAGATGATCTGATGAGAATTTTGGTGGTGATACAGTTATCTTACATGATCCTACTCGTGCCTGTATGTCTCTGTAATTGAAAATCTTGGAGTACTAAATCTTTCTTGTCATCTTGGTATCTTGGGGGGGTTCAGATATCCATTATTGAGACCATATAAATAGGAAAAGGCTCCTGTTCATATTTTTGTCTTGAAATCGTGGGGAATAAATTAAAAGTCCACTTTGAAACAAAGGAGGTAGATGAATGACGTGGAATGGGTATCCTTTCTTTCTGATAGTATCTCAAAAGAAATCTGTTCAAGAAAAAAGGAAGTGTGAATCCGTAAGCCTTACGCATCCCTGGGAGCAGTTCCTTAAAACACTTGTTTGATATGCTGTGTGACCTGAGGAGCCAAGTTGCACTCTAGGTCTTAAACTGAGTAGAATTTAATGGTTGTTTAAGTTTCTTAAACTAAAGTTTTTGATGATTTATATATATTTTTTCCACCTGTGATATCTCTTAGTTTCTTGTTTGAATGGAGAAACAAGCGGTCAGCCGTCTGGGTTTATTATTGTGCTATAATGAGTATCTAGAAGATCGCTCTTTACTGGGTGAGGAGGGCTGAAAAGAACACTGATGAGATTAACTACACTTTCCCATGCTGGGCCTCAGCAAGCTGACTTGCTTTAAACTTGTCTTCCAAGTAAAAGAAGTCATTTTTGAGCCAGGCAAGGTGAGCAAACTCATGCTTTTTCAGCCAGCATATGCCAGGCAAGCTTTGTTTACATCTCACCAGCCAGCAGGGCTCACATCACGTTTTAAGGTGTGTTTCAGTAATTAGAAAACTTGCTGACAGACAGAACTGGACAAAAATGACAGGGGTGCGTTGTTATTGCATTAAAGCTTTTACCTCCAGCAAGGTGCCAGCTCCACGCCTGCTCAGATCCGCCTGGCTTGCCAAGACAGCAGCCCCAGTTGCTGTGCATCAGAAAAAGATGGTAGTTCTTGCTGGTAAGAATAGGTGTCAGCCTAACCTTTTTGTTTTGGCTTAATGGAGGGTTTGATAATTAATTACTGCCTCCTGTAGGAAGGAGGTGAGCTTAGGGATGGGGTTTTACTCCAGAAATTGGCTTGCTGGTACTTAAAAGAATATTGCCAACATAAAAGTTGCCGTAGCTTTTCCCAGCTGTTGCAATTTCTGGTGACTGAAATGTTTTCTTTATCTTGCTTTTAGCTTTTTTTTTCCTACTTAAGTTCTTCTTAATGTTCATTCATAGGTGCTCTATGTAGTGGCATTGTCTCGTGGCGTAGTATCTGTTACTACAAGGGTTGCCGTGCCTCTTTACTCTGTGTTGCCTTCAGCTTTATTTACGTGAGGGTTCTGAGTTATTGGCTGGGACTGGAACTCTGCCTGAAAACACTCCACCTCTAAAGCAGCAGAAGCAGGCGGTTTGTGGGTTCTCCTTGATATAATAAGTTTTCATTAAGTAAAAACATGGAGAAGGTCACTTTCAGCCGATGTTAGCGTGCTCGTTTTGGACCTTAGGCTTCTCCCCATGAATCGATCATTGCACAACTTGGCACGACGGGCACTTTGAGAGGCAGAAGCTCCAGCTCGCAGATAAAAATGAAGCGACTGGTTGGGAGTCAGGAGCCCTAGCAGAACCGGGCAGCAGGAGGTTGTGGGTGACCTTGTGCTAGGTATGTTTCAGCAGTTGCAAATCTTTAATGATAGATATTTGGTAAGAGTGCTGCTTCAGTTTGAGTGCTGTTCATGTTACTTCTGGGAGAACTATTATGTTACACATCTCCTTTATGCGCTTTAAAGCTTGCACCAGTCTGTGAGGTGAGCTTAAGTTTTTGTAAATATATCGATGTCCAGTTTTAGGAGAAGTAGCAAGCTTTTTAACCAAAACCTAACTTGAAGATTTCAAAGTTTACTGTCGTGTTTAAAATTGGTAAAGCTGTCTTTACGTTGTTATACAAATATTCCCATAGAAATGCATTTGGAAAAAATATAAATATTATATGGTCTTCAGGTTCTATTTACCAAAAAAAGTGAAATAATGCAAATCAACGGACTTCAGAGAAGCTTTAATCCCTTTTTAAAAGAAAGTAACCAAGAGACAGCACTCAGAAACAAAATAGTCACTGTAGTTTTGAAAACAGACTGCTCACAAAAGGACAAAACAAATCCTTGTGTTTGGGTTTCTAGTGAAAACATTGATGAGCCTCATTTCCAAGGTCGTCATTAATCTCTGCTTCCATTTATGTATGGAGTTACATGGGACAGGTATCAGTCTGTATGTCTGTTCCTGCAGATTAAATTCTGCCCTTTTTTTTGCCTGACTAAATCTGTTTAATTCTATGTTCTAAGCAAACATTTGTAGTTCTAAAGTTGTATAATGCGCTTCTTGTTGCAGAATTTTTATTATAAGTCCCATACCATGTGATGTTTGTATTAAAACTGTCTTCTTTTTTATCTTTGAACCACCCTTGGTGAGAGGACCAAGGCTTGGGCACTCAGCATTCACTTCTCTGCTTTTGTTTCTCCTAGGTTCAGGTGTCATTCGTTTGTGGTCCTTGAGGACAGCAGAGAGCTTTATTCTAAGGAGGCTTTAAAGCTAAACAGAGAAGGAAGGAGAGAAAGATCACGTAGCTCTTGTGTTCAGGAAAGATAGCTGAGAGAAGCAATCGCTTGTCATATTGCTCGCTGTTGTTGCAGTGGGAATATCAGCCAAGGTGGGCTTGCTTGATGGTTCTGGGTGAGAGAGACTGTTGTGCAGTGTGTATGTGGACAAATGTGTTCTGAAAGTAGTGATGTTTGCTTGGAGTATGATTTTTCTGTCATACCAGCCTATTGCTGTATGATAAGTAATGGGGTAGGGAGGTTTCCTTTTGCTGTAGCAGCAAACTTGTGGGATTTTTTTAAGAACAATGGGAATATCTGTAGGTTTTCAGTGTTACTGATAAATACGTTGGAATGTGTGGGCTTCTGTATTTACCTCCTACCCCAAATACTGACGTTCTTGACCTCTCTATTGAGACATACCTACAAGATGTTACAGCTTTGATTTCAGCAGCCATTTGGGAGGCTAAAGTAAAGTAAGCTCCTCCAGTAATTCTGTCCTTATGTCATTTCACTGTTTATTGTTTTGTTATTATTTTCCCCCTCTGCATGGTAAGCCTTTGTTCACCAAAGGCTTCTTCCTTAGAAATTTACATTGGATTTGAAATGAGTTGGAACATTAGGATAATGAGACAGTATCAAATGAAAGTAGGTTTAATTAACCGGTTATTTAAAGTAGCAATAACTTCTGGAGTCGTGTTTGTACTGCAGCTGCAATAGATTTTAATCTTTGAGAGACTTGCCCTTAGTAGAATCATTCTGATTAATGTAGAATCTTTCTGATTAATAATTAAAGTCATCTATGATATGGAAAGGGGAAAACTGGTTTTCTTTCTTCTGTATGTATATTAAAGAAGCGAAAGAAAACCTGTACCACTTTCTAACCCATCTGAAAAAACTTGTTTTAAAATAGCCGGAGAGATTGAACCAGCTGATTTCCCACTCTAGGTGAGTGCACTTAGAGCGAATGTCAGCTCCTTGAAATGAATGTGTGAAACATCTCAAAGCACTGTGTGCCTGATGAGGTTGGTTTTAATTATTTATGACAGCTGCTCTTGAAAATGCTTTCAAGATTTATGTAATCTTGGATCAGACAACAGTATTATCTTTGAAAAAAGCGAGTAAACACGGTTTCATAAATCACGGCTCTATTGGTAATTTTGTGCTGAGTAGAAAACCTTGATGACGAAATGGCTCAAAGTCTACAAATCAGGTTTGTAATAGAGGCTACACATAATAGGCTAAAAAATATCTGTGTGGCATAATGTTAGAAGAAAAAAGGCAATTTTTTTTTATATTGATTTTATTTTCAATTTCAGTCCCTCATCAGCTTCTGAAAATTGGTGATAATAAAGCAGAACACCCACACTGTAAAAGAAGATTCTGATAAACTACAGTATCTTCTTGTTGGCCACTGTCCATTTGAGCACTAGCTGAATGGCTTATTGATCATTTTTCTTCCCATATGGCTGCGCATTTTTAGGAGGTGAGGTAATTTTGCCTAGATACTTGTTTTGTGGGATTTGGTCATTTAGATAGCTATCGAGTGTCTTAAAGGCTTAAGAGTAATATTGGTGTGAGGGAAGATGGGGGATTTAAATCATTATGATTACACCAGCATAACTTAGCCTAGTGGGTTCTCTTACTACGTATAAAAAGCCTTTTTTTCCCACTAGTTTCATAAGAAGTAATTTGAGAGTGCCTTAAAGAGAGGAAGCGGGGGGGAAAAAAAGCCCTCCAAAACCAAGAATGCTAGTCTAGAAGGAAAATGGTTGGTCTTGTAGTTATGCTTGTATATTGAAACAGGTTTAATTATGCTGACACAAACAGAAACTTTGCTGTGTAAACAGATGTTCTGTGACTTCATCATCACCTTGATCCAGAAAGAAATGATAAAAAGCAGTTGCCATGGATGGAAGGATCAGTTCTGTGCCTTCATACTTCTGGCTGTTACTCAGTCTAATGATTTAAATGAAGAGTAGGTAGTCAGTAGGACGAGAAAAAGGGCTTTTTGGTTTCAATGATGCTGTCACTAACAGAGTGATACAGCATTATTTGGTATTTAAAGCTATAAATACAGTGCAGGAATCAACTTGGTGGCTGTTTTAGTATGCTCATCGGCAATCTGGAATTCTGCATGAGGAACCAATCCTATGTCTTTTGTAGATTGTTTATATTGCAAGGAGTCTTGTGACTCCATTTATTTTTAACTTGGATGAGTGCTTGTTTACCTCTGAAGTGACAGTTTTAATGTCATTCTGCATTAAACTTTCTTTTGAGGGAAACAATGGATTGTTTCCCTCAAAAATTTCTTCCCTAAGAAAAGCAAATGCATAACTTTTTTTTGAATTACATTTTCATGTTTTTACAGTTTTGGATTTTCATCAAGTTATACAAAAGTAGTTGAGAAAAACAATGTGGCATCTTCAGCAACTAATCAGATACAGCCTGCAGAACGTACCAATTTTGCCTGAATGAATGTATTTTACTAGATGTCATACTAAATGTATTACGAGGGTGACTTGGAGGAGCAGCAACAAAATTTGGTTTTACATTAGGCTTAGAGACAGAGCAGCTATGATCTTTTTTCCCCTGTTGTGATTATTGCATTTAGAGAAGCTTATTTCTCTTGCCTAGATGGTGCATCTTTTAATTTGAGGGTTTAAATCTTCTTAAGTATAAGTTCTTAACCAGATTGTTCCAGTTCGTGTTTTTTGTCTGTTTTGTTTTTGATTTTGCTAGCAGGTAACATTATACCATCATGCAGAAGTTGATTTTATAACTTGGGATCTTAATTTTGGAGGATAAGATGGTTTAGGAACAATTCTTCTACGGACCTTCAAGTCTAAAATGGGCTCACTTTGGAGCCATGAGAAAAAATACAGGAAGAGCAAGAAATCCGGGGATCTATGTTGTAATTGCAGGACTAATTGTTAGTACATCTGAAACGGAGAGAAGCATCTTGATGGGCTCAGAAGGGCAGTTTGGCACAGTGATGGGCAGGACTGGGTCTGAGCCTTTTATTGAACAACTTGCCACAGTTTGGCATATTGAAATGCATCTTTTACTGGAAATTAATCAGTTTCTATATGTCATTACAGTTCATATATGCATTTACTGTTAACATAGTGATACAGTTTTGTACAACTGTATTTACTGCTAATTTTCTTCTATGTTGTAAAATCATCCTTCACGTGGGGAGGGGAAAATAAAGTGCCATTGACTGCTGCTTTGGTGTTTAAAGAGCTGCAAGATGAGCCTAAAGTTTTTTTTTAGCTAAAAATTTAAGACCTGTCTTTGACTGGAAAAGCAATTGGTCTATGAGCTAAGTGTGAAAATTGAGTAATGGTGGAAAGAAGGGCTTGTAGTCTTTTTTTAATGTTCTATTGTTAAAATCTGTTTAACATCAGCGACTAGCGTTTCTGAGAGAACCTCTGATTAAAGATTCAGCATGAGTATTTGTACGACTGAGATGTAGCAATGTTCTTTGGAGATGCTAGAATATCATCAAGTAAAACCGGAGAAAATTTGAGTTGGCAGTATTTAATTCCCTTCTTTTTATATGAAAACTCTCTTGGGGTGGTTGATGAAGGTTACAGTATAAAGTGCAAAAAATCCCCAGACAATCTCAGTTGAAAAGGTCTTGCAGGTCGCTTCTCATGGTGAGGCAATGATGTAATTGGTTTGCGTTACATTATTCCAGTCCTCTTTCCTCCCTGCTAAAGCTTTCAGTTTGCAGGGAATTGTGTAGAGAAATCACTGGTATGAGCTGGGCAGTAGGCTGTAAGCTGTGAACTGTAATGTCATCAAATGTGAAGTAGGATTCCACACCTGGCGTAATTCTGAAGCTATTTGGCCTTCTCAAAATTCAGGAAATTATCTGTCTGATGTTTTTTTAATCACTCTTCTTACTGAGCTAACCTAGCTGGAGGTGTAGAATGGGGTAAGAATCTGTCCAAGGGTAATTCACAGCTGATGTAGTTTATGTTCCTGACGGACTTGTTTCTTTTTCAGATCCCTTGCGGTTGGCAGTAAATCAGGCTACAAATTCTTCTCTCTCTCTTCTGTGGACAAATTAGAGCAGATCTATGAATGCAGTAAGTATCTTCTTTTTTTTTCTTTTTCATTCCCTTGGTAGACCTCAGGAAGAGATGACGTTTCATTTTTTCACAGGTTGTTTGAAGTCACATGAGAGGAACCTTAAGTGTATGATGAAATAACACAAACAAAACAATGGATTGCTGGCAGGGCGAAACATTGCCAGTGTTACATATTTAAATTTAGCTGGAGTCCTGTGAAATTTGGTAATAGCCAAGAGAACAACTTTTTGCTTTTCTGATTTTTATGACGAGTAGCAGGGTTATATAGCATCTGGGTATAAATAAAATCTGCTTGTGCAGGTGTCTTTTGGGTCTTTATACTGGCTGTTTGGGCAGGCAAGCACCAATATACCTTTATTAAAAAATACAAAGCTTTATTTTTTTAAATCATAATCTTTGAGCATGATATCTGCAACTTTACTCATCCAAAATGTTGAACTACCTAAATTCCAATAACTGATCCCTGTAAAGTAGGATTTGAGGTGACATGGAGGGAGGCCTTAAGAAGTGCTATCCCATTTTGCCACCTGTTCATCCTCATCCTTTTCTTTTTTGAGATGATAGGAAAAATACTGGGAATGTTAAGCATGAGCATCCATACTTCAGTACAAACTCCATGCGAACAGTGCCCGTAGCTGTGATGGCAGTGTTTATGCTAGGATCCTACTGGATCGTGCCACACAACAGAGTGGTCTTCAGACTCCATTCACGAAGTGACCTGACCCTGTGGCATTTTAAATTTGAAAATTGTGTGTGACTCACATCACCTATTATCTCTAGTGACAGCCTGTTTCTGTGTACAGTTAATGGAGAGAAGTAATTTTGGAGTTCAAATTAGGTACCCGTGGTCAAGTTAAATTGCGAAGCAGCTCCATCTGCCTGCTTGAGTCACGGTCTGGTTGTACTGGTTAATGGGTGCCTTGAATTCCATTTGGTGCTGTTGAATTTAGGTACCTGACTTCTGTAGTATGGTAGGCACTTGGAGTATCTGGCCTGATATGACCCCCAGAGGCTCGGTGAAGATGACTCCTGTTATGTGAGACACTGAATAAACTGAGGGAGGCTGAACTGAACTTTACAGAGCTGCTTCTTCACGGTAGTTATTGAAAGAAAAAGTACAGGTGGGATAAAGGTCGCTCATAGGGCATACAACATC
This sequence comes from Heteronetta atricapilla, assembly GCA_011075105.1. Taxonomy (NCBI): domain Eukaryota; kingdom Metazoa; phylum Chordata; class Aves; order Anseriformes; family Anatidae; genus Heteronetta; species Heteronetta atricapilla. The sequence continues at coordinate 3,953,939 of CM021744.1, read as the reverse complement.
TGCAGCACATCGAAGTGTTTGACATTTTTTATATGCAGCTAAATAATTTTCACTCTTGGGCTTGCCAACTATGCACGTTTAAGGCTGTAACCTTGGCATGGGGCTGGTAAGGGAAGGAAAGGTATTCTGAGGGCTCGCCATCATGCATGGCCCCTTAGTTCATTTTGTAAGGGGTTCAGAGGACGTAGCATCATTTTGGGTGAGCATTTTTAAGGACCCCTCTCTTCCACTGTGGCTGGTCTGCAAGTTCTGAGGTAGGTAATTGAAGTAAACTATAAAATACGCTCTGACTGTCCTGTGTTTGAAAGAACAACTGAAAAGAATGGGAAGCCTCTGTCTGCTCCCATCACTGACTTTTACTGTGACTATAAATCATCTAACTCCCCGCTCAGTTGATCCATCTGTAGAAAAAAGTATTATATCAGAGGGTGCTTTAAGGCTTAATGAATGTTTATAATTTGCTTCATGTTCCTGGATAAAAAATGGAATAAAAGCACAGCTGATCATAATCTAGCTGGTTCTAACCAGCTCTTGTCAGTGATACTGCATGCTTGTGTTTATGAAACTGTAATCTTGTTACGTATTTGCTTGTTCTTCCCTCCCTGCTGCTGCTTAAATCAGTTTGCAGTTCTGCTCTTTGTTCTGACTGTGTTTTTGGTCTGAGTTGCTGGTAATCCTCACTCGTATAGCGTACAGGGGAGAATACAAATGGGATGAAAAAGAAAACCTGATGAACAGCATTGCTATAGAACTTAACTGGTGCTATTAAAAATATGATTAATTTAGGTCAGCTGGACGTAGGGTGTGCAGTACAGCCTGGTGCTTCACTTGAATGGTTGCTCATTAGGAGGTGTACATGACTTGGCAGTTGTGAAGGGATTTTCTATCACTTCTTCCTCTTAGGGGAAGACAAAGGAACAGGGGTGCATCCTGTATTTTTAAAGTGAATTTAATTAAAAGACCATCACAAAGCCTTTCTCTTAAAAGCGACCGTATTGTAGTGTAGTAAATCTTGTTATGCTTCGACTCTAGGAATGTCTCCACTTTTTAGGTGTTTTCCGTGTTGAAAATTCGGGGGTTTTTTTTGCCTTGCCTGTAGCAGCTTAATTCTTGACAGTGCTCTTGCATGCCTTTTTAGCTGGCTAATCTGCATCAGTGCAGTGTGGGACAGCACTTCCATTTGATCTCTGCTATTGTTCCTACTCTGAAATACCAGTTCTCCTGCCTTCCTGGGAGTGCAACAAGTCCCAGCAGCTGTCTCTTAACATAGTTGCCCCTGAATGGGAAAAGAAGCTGAGTATTCCGCCTAGCTCCCAAGGAGTGGGGAGCAATCAGGCTCTGGTTTTGGGTCTTCGTGTGCCAGTCTTCCTTTCTTCTTGTAAAAGGATGCCATTAGTATGAAGGACTCCAAGCTTAGATGGAAAGGTGATAACCTGTGCCATAAAACATTTGAGAACCTTTTATGTTACTTGTCTGGTTCAAGGAGCATGGAGGTTTGCATTTAGAAGTCTGCGCATGTGGTTATTGAAGTGGATTTTGGTATTACTCTTTTTCATGCGTTGTGTGTGACATCAGGAAAGTGGAGAATAATTCCTTGAAAACAAAGTCGTTTCTAAAATGCATTATCCCTCTTGCGAAAGTGAGGAAATTGAATTTTCAAAGCCTCTGTGAACAGTTTTGTCTTTGGAAAAATACCATATTGTTTATTAGATTTGGATAAAAGTCAATTACGTTGCATGGAAGACTGAAAATGCGTAGTATAAACCTGCTGCTTTGCCACAAGAAGGCTCTTGCTTTCTTGTGCTCAATCACTCTTGCTCTCACGTACAGAATTAAATATTTTCAGTTCTTTTTCTTGAAATAACTGCTTTCTTTGGGCACTTTCAAAACAGATGTGTCACACGGTGGTGGCATTGCAATGCGCTGAGAATGTAAGAACTTTTTTTTAGGGAATTCCTGTCATAGGTGTTGAGAACAGTGCCAACTGAAGCCTTCAGAAATCAGGTTATCTATTTATTTTCTGGCAGTTTTACTGTGTGAGACCCATTAAGCATTGACCTAATCCAGATACTGATTTCTGAGAAGTTTGGTTGTTTCCACGGATCGATGCCAAAGGCTCCAGTTGCTTGTCCTGCTTCAGCCTTGTAAGGGAAGGGCAGATGTAGCCAGCAGCCGTGGGCGAGCTGCAGAGGCTGGGAAAGCTCTCCTGCTTTCTCCTGACATGCAATAGCTTTTTGCACGTTCTGCTTTAGTCTCAAAAGCATAAGTACGGCTAGCTTTGTGTCAGACTGGCATTTATCCAGCAAGGGAGTAGGCTTTCTGTTTTCTTTGACTTCTCAAGTGCTCAGAGTGCCACCATAATGGTTTGAAGTGTGTTTGCTGATTGCCTAGAGAGCTGCGAAGACTGTCTGGGGGGTTGTTGGAGGAGAACTTCACGAGAGGGGAAACACAAGTGCTGGAGTAACCGGTGGTTGGGACTTGGGAACAAATGAGATTTCCAGTTTCTTTGAGTAACCTTCTTTCTTCCTTCATGGAGGTGTGCAGAAACTTTTTTGTCATCAGAAATCTTTCCGTGTGTAGCATTGCCTTAGGGAAAAAAAAAAAAAAGGAACACCTATGCTTGCCTAGATTTCTGTGGAGATAATAGAAGATTATAAGATTCCGGAACTTGACAACTTGATTTTTTGCCTCCTTGATGTTTTGTTTTCAGTTGCATCTTGGCACACCAGGGAGTAGACACTTCTCAAGCACAAACTTCTATGACTCGTGGAGAAAAAAATGGCCTTTATGAATGGGCATTCATTCGGTAGATTTTCAGCTTTAGAAACCTGTCCTACGTCCCGCCTTAACTCTGAGCTGTTGTGCCAGAATGATTGTGTTCTTAAACTGTATTTTCTTAGGTGATATTTCCTATTAATGTATACACATGGTTGTCCTTCCCTGAAATCTCACCTGCATTTTGTTTCTCTTCCCTTACTGTAATTCTCCAGCTGACACAGAAGATGTGTGCATTGTGGAGAGGCTGTTCTCCAGTAGTCTGGTGGCCATAGTCAGCCTTAAAGCCCCACGCAAGCTGAAAGTTTGTCACTTTAAGAAGGGGACAGAGATTTGCAACTACAGTTACTCCAACACCATCTTGGCTGTCAAACTGAATAGACAGGTGAGTGATAATTTAAGTGAAAACAAGGGGAGGGGGTTGTGGATCTTGTTCTGGCATTTTCTGGTGGTTTTTACTTTGACACAATTGCTGTTTGAAATTAATTTTTTACTTTTCCAACTGTAGCTTCCATAAAATTCTATGGCATCTGAGTAACCATATTTGATTAAGAATTTTTGGTTCTGTGTTTATCTGTTTGGTTAGAAAGAACATTGTGAGTAACCTGGTCTGACCTCGTGGCTGATCCTGTTTTGAGCAGGAGGTTGTCTGGAGACCTGCCACGGTCCCTTTCAATCAGAATCAGCCTGTGATTCTAACTGTAGAAGTAGCTGAAGCCAACAGCTTCTGCTCAGGACAAAACTTCAAATTCTGTTCACTTTTTTGTAACTTTTTAAAATATAATTTGAATTTTTAAGAAAATGGTATCACTGAACTGGTGAAGTCTTTGAGTTAGGTGGGTACTAAGTATCACTAAGTCCATCGGTAGGCTCTTCTGCAAATACAGCTTTCTGTCTTTAACCAGGTCATTCAAAGTAGAGGAAACAGTATCTGAAAGATGAAATCATCTTAGTGTCCATCCCCATCCTCAAAATCAGGGGCGAGAGAATGGGATTACTGTTTAAAATCATAAGGGAAAGAGTGGCTGATTTGACTTGTGGCATTGCGAGGTAGTGCTAAATGAACAATGTCTTGTGAGACAGTCGTCCAGATGTAGTCACCAAAGGGTAAATGAGATGCTGAAGAACTTAATTTAAAACAAAAAAAAAAACTCCTCACAACTGGCTCTGAGTAATTACAAATGAGTGCGAGTGAGTAATAGGGTCTATAAATGCCTTTAAAAAGCCTTGTATATTTTTGTTTAGCCAAAGCAGGAAATTGGGCCCACATGTGAATTGGCCTCTTGGGGGCTGGGAAATACATATGGGCAGGTAAAGAATATGAGTGAAATAGGTGTAGATAAGGGTTTCTGACTTGATCTAGTAATACAAATAATTTTCATTTAAATCAGTTTGCACTAGCATGGTTGAGAAAAGTCAAATGCACTGGTGAGTTCAAGTGACCGAGTGTAGTATTGTGCTGTTGAAGCCTTGCCAAAAGATGTATCTTGTGCATCTTCTGTCAGACTCTTATTTCTTCCCATCAGGTGGGTACAACCTTTTCCCTATTGGAAGGTACCTACTGCATTTTGAATACAATTTTTATAGGGTTGATAACTCCATATAAACTCTCTTCATGTCACCATTTCATCTTCCCCACATCTAGAGGCTGATAGTATGTCTGGAAGAGTCTCTGTATATACACAACATACGAGACATGAAGGTGTTGCATACAATCCGGGAGACACCTCCCAATCCTGCAGGTAAGGCAGTCCTGTTCTCAGAGGTCAGTGTTACTCTGAAGTGTGCTCTGTTTGCACATGACATTTCCAACATGGAACTGTAGCACTGTTAGTTCTGTTTTCAAATGAAAATTATAATTAAATATGTGAGCGTTGGCTTAAAGCCTACCCATTTGATCCAACGAGGCTTCCAAGAACAAACAGCAGACTGCCTGAAACTGCTTTCTCCCAGTATTCTAGTCTCAGAGTGCAATCTTAGATCAGAAGGAAGCAGTACAGATACATACAAGCTACATATTGCCAGCACTTTGTACAATTAAAAACTGTCAGGTTAATGCTTTAGGAGTCAGGGCAAACTGGGAATTTCTTCTACTTCGTTGGTTACTGTAGCTCTGACAGTAAAAACTTTCTGTTAGGCTTTGTTAGTAATTGTGTTGAACAGATGCATTGCAGGTTGACTATTGAGATATTTTTCACCCTTGTTCTATGTCTGTTGGTACACTGAAAGGATGATTTGAGTTGATCTTTGCAATATTTGAACACAGAAAGCTTTGTTGTTTTGGAATTGTTGTTTTAGAAGTTTTGGAATTTGCCTCATTCTAACCATTGTTTTTTTTTTCATGTTGTTCTAAATTCCCTCTAGGGTTGTGTGCTTTATCAATAAATAATGACAACTGCTACCTGGCTTATCCAGGGAGTGCAACTATTGGAGAAGTACAGGTCTTTGACACCATCAATCTGGTAAGGGTCTTTGTGCATGCTGTTTCTGTTTCTAAGTTGCAGTTTTTGGAAATACTTTAAATAGCTCAGAGAAGAATTACTAGGTACTTGGGTCCATTCACAATAATTTGCAGTATCCATCACAGAATGTCAACAAAGCAAAGTAAGACTATTAGCTTTGATGAGAAGAGTTGGGCAAATGAGTGGAGCAGATAGATGGACAGTCACTTCTGTTTGAATTGTCTTTAAGTAGCCTGCCTGCTGCTTGAACTCTCTACACATATGCTTCACTAATAATTTTGTGTACTTTTGTTTAGCAGTTACTGAAACAGATTGAAGCAGTTGTCTATAAATAAGGCTTATATTTGCCCTGACAGCTCTTATATTTGCAGGTTTAAGCTGTGAACATGTAGCTTTTAACCTGTGCTTTACTAAGGTTCTGTTTTGTCTCTTTACTCCTGCAGAGAGCTGCTAACATGATCCCAGCTCATGATAGTCCCTTGGCTGCTTTGGCTTTTGACGCAAGTGGTACTAAACTTGCCACTGCATCAGAAAAGGTAAGTCGTCTTTTTATTGACTTGCCAGCAAAGATAAACTTACTTAAAATGGTCTAAACAAATTTCATTTTTAAGCATGCACAGTACCATGTGCAAGTGCCAGAAAAGAAGTCTTAAAGTTATAACAACAACTCTAAGTTAAAACTGTTAATGCTGTTTGACATAACTTCCATGCTGTGAAATGCTGGATAATAAGGTTATTTAAATTTTAATCTGGCTGTAATTAGGGCAGTCCTCCAAGTGTTTTTCCCATTAGTGTGGGATGCATACTAGAAATCAGTTACATTCCTTTGATGCTATCTTCCTAATGAAAACAAGACAGTTAAAGTCAAAAGAGAGAATTGTTTTGCCTGACTTTGGCACATGATGACAAATGGTCTATCCAAACTGTATGAATTACAAAGTGTGAAGCCTCTGCTCCTTGGGTAATAAGCTTACACTATACAGATGTAACATGATTTCACCTGATGAAGGCACAAAGACATTCAGGTAACTATACTTGTGGGTAACGTGATCATTTTCATTATAAATATAATAAGAGGAGCTGTTCTTGATGCAAAGCTTGTACTGTACGTTAGTAGCTCCCACATTATAATTTCTCCATTCTTCAAACACAACCTTCAAACAAGCTCCAAAAATATTTAATGCTAGTATGTGAGGTGCATCAACTGTGGTAAGTTAACAGCAGAATGGTCTGTACTCTGCTCACCAGAGCTAATGCACAGTGCACAAACTTGAAATGATAATGAAAGATTTTATTTTTTCTTCCCCTTCCAGGGGACAGTGATAAGAGTGTTTTCCATTCCAGAGGGACAGAAACTCTTTGAATTCCGGAGAGGAGTGAAGAGGTAAAGTTCAGCCAGGGTAGTTATCTGAAGCTCGTTCTTTACAGTATATCTCCAGTGTGCTGTGCAGTTGAGCTATCATCCTTACTTTTGCCTGTTGTCATCTTCCTCCGTCCCTGCCTGTACACTTGCAGTTTGAATGTCTTCCAACTTTAGACTTTCCTATTCCGCACATCAGTCCTGCCAGAATTGTACTTCCTCTTGCATTTTAAAAGTTCACTGGTAAAGGAACTCATTCAAAGTAGGCCACTTTTTTGTACGATACTGTATTCTTATGGCAAGTGGAATCAGTGTGTATAATTTTCTTGCTCTTCTAAATCCTGCTAGTATCGGGGTCGTTGAAAGTTATTGTGACGTGGTACTGTAGTTTGTGGTAGCAGTAACTCTGTAGCTCTAATATACTTTATGCAGAGGTAAGAGTGAGTTCAGATTTTTACCATATGACCCCCAATATCTAGTATATGTCGAAGTTTAAATGTCATTAAGGGGAATCTTGCTCTAGAAGTGCATTAAGAAGGCATCATAGAACGCTTACTATGGAGTTACTTTTTATTTACAAAGCAGTGGTGACTGAGGAATCTGCTTAATTATTAAGCCATATGCTTTGGCTTAATTGCAAGTCACATGCTCCTCTTCTTCTGAGAGAAATTGCAGGTGATTTTACTATGCAGCCACAGTCCCTCCCAGCTCTTGCAGTACAACTGGTGCGAACACTGTGGAGCTCCTTAGTGGTGAATGTGCAGAAGGGCTCCTACCTACCAAAACAGGAATAATATTCTCATTTAAATCTGTTCCCACCGAGTCACTTAACACTAGCTTTTGCTTTCACCAGTTAGTGCAGCACTAGAATGTCAAAAATAATGCTTCAGTGTTATTTATTTGTTTCTTTTCCACCTAGGTGTGTGAGCATCTGTTCATTGGCTTTCAGCATGGATGGCATGTTTCTGTCTGCATCCAGTAACACGGAGACAGTGCATATCTTCAAACTTGAGACTGTGAAAGAAAAGTAGGTTTCAGAGGTGCCGTAGATTTTAATTTTTTTTCCCCAAGGAAAAGGCTTACAAATTGGAGAAAACTCTTCCCGTTGAGTATAGTCAAAGTGTGGACAGATCTTCTTTGAACACTTTTATAATGTAAAGGGCATAACAAGTCGGTTATGAATCAGCAGCTGCCCCGATGTGCATGCTGTTCTCCTAATGAATAGAAGTATTTCTGACAAAGGGGAGTTGGGCATCCTTGGTAGAGGCGTGTGGGGGCAGTTGAATGTTTTCAATGACAGTTGGTTTTTTTTTTTTTACCTCTTCTGACACCTATATGGGAAGACTTATCTCAACAATATCTTCCAGCTGTCTATAGGCCTTTAAAAGGCACCATGTTGTAAAATGTTCCTTTTTATCATTTGAGAAGTCTTATTTATATTTTTGTGTAAGTCATTGGAGACAGTGGTTGGTTACTGATTAAACAGTTGTATAAAATCTTGAAGTTTAGCACCTTGTAATAGATCTCACTCTTGTATAATAACCGTTACGAAATACAGTTGTATAAACAGAAGTATCAATTTACAATAGAACGTGTTTTAGCAACAGGCTGAGGGTATTACAGGACACACCATGCCCTGTAGTGTAAATGGAGTGCATTGAGTTCTCAAAGGTGTTCCCTATCTCTGAAGAAAAACAACTGTTTAATATCTTTGAAAATGAAAAGATGTTTCAAAATGTTTGCACGCCTTTCTCTACAATGTGAAGTCAAAGCTGGACATGTTTTTCTGTTTTTTTTTTTTTTTCTTCTAAACTGTAGACCTCAGGAAGAGCCTACAACCTGGACAGGTTACTTTGGAAAAGTGCTGATGGCCTCAACGAGCTATCTGCCTTCACAAGTAACAGAAATGTTCAACCAGGGTAGAGCCTTTGCTACAGTCCGCCTGCCGTTCTGTGGGCACAAAAACATCTGTGCACTTGCCACGTGAGTAAAGAAATGGAGCTTGCATTCACCACCCACTGGGTCGCCACACTGAGCTATGCAGAGGCTGACACTGGGGGACACACCTCATCCCCAGCCAAGTGGGTAGTGCTTTCAAAGCCTCTGCTGGTTTAAAAGCTGTGTGTTGGAGCTAACATCTCACAGTCCTTTGAGGAGGAGAGGAAAAGACGTAATATTTGGATCAGCAATAGATTATTTCTAAGTGTTGTTTAAAGATGTCTTTTAATTTTGAAAGAAGGCTGTTGAGAACAGATTCATAGGCTCAAGGCATTTGCTTGTATTAGTGCTAGGGGAAATAATGCTGTGTTTTGTGTTAGTTGCAAAATAAAGCAGTCCAGAGTAACGGTTAAAGAAATCTTTGAAAGCATGTTCCTGTTATTCTTGTCTCTAAAACTATATAGCATTCATTACATTTAGTTCTCAACTTTAATCTTTATTCTACCTTCACCAAAGGGCAGGGCCTATTTGGCACAGCTACCAAAGCAATAACCCGAGCAGTAGTGAACTTTTCTGTGTGTTTCTGTAGATTCTATACTAAACTGATTTCATGTTTTTGTTCTCTCCTTTGATCTCAAAGCACGCTTTAAGCAATAATTAAATGTTGTAACAGTTCTGAAATAAGTAAATACTTCACGTTAGAATATGTCTGTGGTGTTGCACAAAGCTGGTAAAAGGATGGTAACATCTCAATTTGCTTTCCTGGATTATGTATAAGGTGCTTGATTCCCATGGCATCCTGTTAGCTCCACATTGTGATTACGCCTTGCTTTCATATATGCAGTTCTTTCCTAGGTGCTCAGTCTATGCAATTGTTAACAATATTGCCCATCTAGAAGCAACTGTGGAAAATAATGGCTTAGTATCTCAGGGGGGAGTAAAGTGTGCTGATACGAAACTCAAGCTTTTACTAATCTCCCATAAATCTTTCTAGAATCCAGAAGATCCCTCGATTATTGGTGGGAGCTGCTGATGGGTATCTCTACATGTACAACCTAGACCCCCAAGAAGGAGGAGAGTGCACACTAATGAAGCAGCACAAGTAAGTCTGCGCCAGCTGAGGACTGATGCCTTTTATTTTTTCATAAAATCTGCTTTGTTCTTAAACTTCGCTTCATGCTGCAGAAGTCTAACTTAGAGATCATTTCTTTAACCTATTTTTTTCAAACCTCTGACATGAATGAGTAACTTCAGAATCCCCCCGGGCCTTCCTTCTTAATATCTTCTACACTAAGCACCACTTTACCAGCAGAAACTTAACGCTGTCCGACTGCAGTGAAAAATCAATCGCTGTTAGCTGTACGATCCTATTTCCTCTTACTGGGCAGTTTGAGTTGAGTTACTTTGACAAGAACTTGAAACGTCTGACACCATCCTCTTCATCAATAAGTGAAGTGATTACTGAGATGAGAATGCGTAACTCTGGCTTCACACAGGGAAATCTGGCCTATGAAATTTTATCTGTGTTCGTTCTACAGGTGTCCTTACTAAACTTCCTTGCCTATAGGCCAGTGAAATAATGTTTTGTAGCAGTACTGTAGAAGACTTAAAGAAAATGTAACAAAGCCTTGTTATTTTTTCTGAGGTTTGAAGGGAACAGATAGGGTAATGTAGCTGGATTACTGACACAATGAATTATAGACTTAAAGCCAAAAACTTACGGTAACAATTCAGGTTTGCAGCTTTGGCTAAGTTTACAATACTGGTTAAAAATAATAACCAAACATTTTAAGACGTCATCTCTAGTTTCATTTGTAAACGAAGTGAAGGCTGGTAAAGAGAAGCTTTTATCAAGTTTGTAATAACTGAAATGCTCTAACACCTTCACTAGAGTGTTTTCCAGGATATGTATATGAAGCAACAGCTTCTGCTGTGAACAGAGCTCAAGAAATAATCTGTAACCTCGCTGATAGGAATGACTTTTTATTTTTTTCTTTAAATATGCACTATTTTTGTGAGTCTTTTTCTTCCTAGCATCAGTTAGCAAGGTTTAGGTCCTGATGCCATCTCAGAGGCAAACGTGTTGCTGATGTGTATTCAGTGTTAAATATGAAGTATATTCACAGAGATGCCTTCTTGACAGTCCTCGGGAATATCCCTTGCACTATGACAGAGCACAGGCAATTGGAAAAGATAACTGCCATCCCTGAAGTGATCATATCCCTCCTGTTGTATTTGTATATGTATTCTTACACGCCCAATAAGTTATTCTTGCATAGCTGTCAAGTAAAGCTGTGTTGTATCTAGGCAGATCCCCTCTCCAACTAATTGTTCTCTCTTTGGTAGGCTCGATGGCAGCATGGAGCCAGCCAACGAAATCCTGGAGTCTGCATCCCATGACCGGCCGTTGGTAGCGCAGACATACAGTGCTGCTGTGACTAAAGGTACATATGTGCCTTCCTCACCCACAAGGCATGGTAAGGAGAAGGCTGGAAATGGGGCAGGGAGCACCTCTGCGTATTGCATCATTCTAGATGGCTGCATGAGCTCATCTGCTTCAACACTGAGCTTTTCATAGCTATGAGCGTGATATGAAGCACTGGTGAGTGGTTGGAAAAGAGCACTTGTGATGTTCAGTAGCCTCCTGTAGATAAACTGCTCATCTTCACTACTTTCTGAGTAGAGCTTTGTCTCAAATTGTGGTCAATTACTTTAGTAATAGTTGCAGTACTTGCTGAATGGTTCTTCAGATGCTGTAATGCAATTATTTCATGCAGGAGGTCTGGGTGCAGAACAAAGCATCTGAATTACAGTCACAGGGGTTCTTTTAGGTGTTTTTTTTGGTTGTTAAGTGCTCCTATAGTTCCTTTATGGGAACTGTGACCTTTTAGCTGTTCAGTGAAATTGAAAGGTTCGGTATATCTAATGCTGGAGTTCCACGTGAGTAGAGCCCGTGCATACAGCTCTTACCATCTTTGTACAGCACTCAGGTTGGTGCTCCAACCGCACGTAGAGCTGCTCGATACAGCAGTTGCAGCTGTAATGAAAGGGTGGAGGGTATAAAAACATCAGTCTGCACAAAGCAACAATGTGCATTGCACGCAGGCGGAGTAGTTGCAAAGTTTGATCACAAACTGCTCTCTGCTTGGAGAAACATGGTCATGATGAAGGCAAACATAGGGTGGCAGTGAAACTGTTGCAAATAACGTCTGGTACTTCAGCTGGAATCCCTGACTCTGTTGGATCCAAGCCTTAGTTTGTGGTGCTGATGGTTGAACTAATCCCTTTCTCTGCAGCCTATACGGAAGACCTGGGTGCTGTGGGTGGAGCTTGCCTGGAAGATGAAACCAACTCGCTCAGATTGGATGAAGACAGTGAGCATCCCCCCATGATCCTTCGGACAGACTGAACTTTGACCTGTGAACTCACTCCTGAAGCAGAGAACACTGGCTTGACGTTTCTTGAGGAATCTCGTGTTATGCTGCTATGAACTTTGACATGAGTTGGGAGAGAGGATGACAGACTCTTACAGTTTTAAGTCGTAGCTGTAGTTCTAATTCTATACCATTGGAAAAATATATGGTTTTCAATTCAGTGGCTTTTAATCTTGCTTATCTATTTTAGCTGTGTTTTTTGTTGTTTTTTTTTGTTGCCAAAACCTGCTGTTTGTGCAGCCCTCGGAGCCTACTAGCTTTGCATGCGTTCATGTGCCAAGCAAGCATAGGAGGGGGAGAGAGAGAGAGAAGCCACTTTATAACAAACTCAAGTTTGTATTTTTTTTATATATGTATATAATATTTAGCTTATATAAGGAAGGAGTAGAGAAGTGGTTCTGGAAGCTGAGACTAGTTCTGCACTGACAAAGGTCCAAATGGTTTCCTGTGCATGGGCTTGCAGGCATACCTAGTGACTGACATGCAATCTTTCAAATGCATTGGCCTGTTTTTGGGTTCTCCCTCCCCTTTCCTGGACCATTTTGTTAATTAAAATTCCTTCTGAATGTTGTGTATTTGTGGGAGTGTTCTGTTTGTTGGGATGGAAAACTGGAAACGTTTCCCTGCATGAGGATATAGAATACAGAAAGTGCCTTTACAGGGAAGAGAAAAAAATTGCTGTAGGAAGAAAGCTAAAATGAAGAAGGAATTGCTGGAGACTTGTTTCACATCTATAGTACTTGGGTGTCTGTAGTCTAGGGTAGCTGTTGTTTGGTTTTGTTGTGTTTTTCTTTTAGAAAAAGACTTCAAATGCACTTTCTCTCCTGTCGGTTGTTCTGTTTCCTTGGCAGAGTAGCAATAACATTTTTTATACTTTTTTTAATTATCCAAAGCAATGATTCTGTCAGGCTGGATAGAAGTCACTGCAGAGTATGGCAGCCCCGTTACTTAACAGCCTTAAGGTTTTTAGCTGGAGGGTCTAATTCTTGCTTCTCTTCAGTCTGGGGCTGAGCATACTGCTCCACTGGTGAAGGTTCAGGACTTTTTTCCAGATACTAATGTAAATATAAATGATTTTGAAATAATTTTCTTCTAGGTTCTGTTTTGTTGGATAATCATGCTCCTGTTTTAATTTCTCCTTCTATTGGAGTACCTCTTGTGATACTCTCCAAGGACTGGTTTTCTTTGGCAGCTCTGGAATAAATCCTTAGCTGCCTTGACTGTGGCTAGGACTGTCCAAGGCTGAGCAGTGCTGCAGTCTATTTTTAGGGTTGTAATGTGCCTTCTCTTAAGTCTTGGGTAACAGGTAGTGAGCAAATGATTAGCAAAATACTTGGTGTTACTTTACTTTGCCAAAGTGAGCCTGCTTTGCCTTTTGTGTAGTAATGTGGGATGCTTCCTTTGCTCTACTGACTACTTACAAAGAAATACAAATAGAAGTAGACAAGGAGATTGCAGATCTGGAAAGCAGGATGGGGCCTGGACTGAACTGAGGACTCCAGCTGTTGGTGAACTCCTTACCAAACTAGATGGCAGGGTGCTTTTAGGATTTGGTACTGTTAACAAGGCTTCTGTCAATCAATAGCGTGCAGTGGCTGTTGTCCCCCGAGCCCTGTGTGGGTAAGGCAGGCTTTCCCCTTCACCTAAAAGAGCAGAAAATGATGATAGCCCCTGCCAAAGAGAGCTGCCTGCATCGGCGACGCTGCTGTTAGTGTGCACAGATGTTCTTAGACAAACATGTGGGAGAGAAGGGATCAGGCTTGTTTACTCACTGGAAACCCTTGACCGTCCTAAATAGCTGGCTGGATTGGCTTGTGGCATCCTCTCCAGAATCCAGCATGTTCAAAGCAAGCTGCTGAGCCATGCTGAAATCTCATTTAGTCTCTTGAATTTAAGCTCTGGCTGACAACTAAATTCCATAGTCAGGAATTATTTTTGTTGGTTTTTTTTTTTTTTTTTTTTTTTACTAACAGCACTAGCAGCTTTGCTGTGGAGCTCATAACTGCAGAGTAAAATACAAGTCTTGAAGTAAATATAAGCTCAGCGAGCTCTGCTGGCAAACTGAACCATGCAGGAGCTGTCAGATGTCTGCTTATTCCAGACTAAAGCTGGGAATGTTCCTGGTAACATACTTGGAGGCTTGGCAGAGACTCAACGAGTCGAGTTAGCAGCAAAGACACGTAAGCAACGCAGGTCTACTAAGCACAAGTTCTGCAACTCAAGTTGTAACAAAGGCCATACTGCATAGCATGGTACTGCTCTCATGTTTAACGTGTTTACTAATTTTACTGCTAAAAACTGAGAACACTAAGAAAGGGTTAAAACCAGTATCCTGACTCTTACACCGGATTATTTTCTGTAGGTGAGTTGGAAGTCCCATATTCGCTGTTGTTGTCTTCCACGTGCTGTAGTACGCCAACCCTGTGCCACTGACTGGTCAATCGCTGCACCCTGCTTGGTTCACTCTTAATTAGAAGCTGGAAGGTTTTTTTTTTTTCCTGTTTTAACTGGGAAAGTCTTTTTAGAGAACAAGATTAGAAATTATTCAGGGGTTAGTGACCAACGTGGAGCTGCTGGGATGGAGCAGGAGGTTTCTGGTCCCAACTGACAATGTATTTAGGGTGGTGACTGTCGATTGCGTTGTCTAAGTTCATTGCGTGAGGATATGAAGCTTTCTCCTCAGATAAAATATGATTAATCTCATTTCCCTCTGATGGCTTTAGGCCCTCTAATCACCCTGCTGTGGTACGCTACCAAAGTTAGAAGCCTTTCAGGATGGGGTTTCACCCTGTGACACAAAGGTATATATACTTTCTTTTTTCTTAAACATACCAGAACTGCTGCTTGCAGCTGTTTCTTCACCTGAGTATGGAGCATGCAACTGAATTCCTATGCTCCGTGGGTCAGGTGGTGCTAAACGTTTCTGTCTGGTGGTCCAACAGCCCTGGATTCCCCAGGGTGAGCCAAGGAGGCAGCAGCCTTGTGCTGTGGCTGTGGGCTTGTAGTCATGCGATACAGGAACACCTCTACAACCCCTCTTGTTTTAGTGGCCTTCCTGGGAAGGACAATGTTTGCTTTGTATCAGTGTGCGTCTCTCTCTCTGACTGCACCTCTCAAAACCTTTTTGGCTCGGTAGAGCGTTGGGTACAGAAATGGACAACAAACAACCAAAGCTGGGGAAGGGGGGGGAGCACTTCATTTTGGAATTGGAAACTCAGGTCTTAAATTGCAGTGGGATCTGTTCCCAGCGAGCACCATAGGGAAAGAGCTGTTTCTCTTGATGTGCAAATAGGTAGCAAGTGTGTGTACTCTGCTGCTGTCTCAACATCTGTGTTTACCCTACATCTTTCAAGTTCAGAGGTGGAAAGCTTTTATCTGCTCTGGGCTCTTCTTATGTCACAGTTTCCAAAATACGAGTGATAGATATAAATCTAGCAGTTAAAAGGCCGGGCCTGGGAGAGGAGGAGGAAGTTGAAAGCATAAAGAGCTTAGTAAAAAAAAAAAACTGTTTCTTCTGAGGCCCTGTTCAGCAGGACGGTTTGTGTGAGTGCTCCCTCTGACATCAGGTGTGTGCACGCACCTCGCTGCTTCAGGTCCTGTGTGAGTGAGTTCCTTCTGCCTATTTCTACAGAGATTGCTGGGGGGAGGTGATTTTTCAAGTCTGCCTGGATGCAAATAAAATTCTGGGAAAGCTCTAAATACGGCGACTGGTGTCTCCACACAGGAAACGTGTGTCTGACCTACGTGTAATAGTAACAAGGGAGGAGCGAACTGAATGAACCTACTCTGCCAGTAGGTTAGCACAGAGCCGCGAGAAGCTGATCAGCAGAACGCTTTGTTATATCCCATGCTGTGCTTTCTCGGCTCTCATAATGGCATTAGCACCAAAGCAACGTGCAGTAAGACTGTAGAATTTCTTTCCTCGTGGGTTGCTGAGCTGCTCGATATCCCGCTCGTACGTGCAGACGCTCTGCTGCTGTTCGCAGAGCAACAGGAGTCTGTCCAAAGCGTTGGTGGGTGTTAATCTCTGCGGAGATCTGGGAAGCTTTATTCTGTGCTCCAGGTGTCCTGGCTAACAGTCGCCTTGATTTAACCTGTTAACATCTGAGTGCGAGGCACGGTGTCATCTTCACATGTGCAGAGCAGGCATTTTGCCTTTCTGGAATCTGCTGCACCAGGAGAGGCTTGCAAAGAAGAAAGCATGGCTCAGGCTGTAAATAAACCCTTCCAGATTCCAGCTGCACAACCAAAGGAATTCAGTAAATTCCCAGTTTTCGGACTGTAAAATGCCTTTGTTTTAACCTCCTTCAGATTGGCGAATCCCATCTTAACACTGCCTTGAAAATAACGGGCAAGAAGTTTTAATTCTGGCTTGCAGATAGCTACGGTTGTGCTCATTGCAGGTGTCTTGGTGCTGTGGCTTTGGCCATGTGGCTGCAGCGACCTGTGCGCTGACTTCCCCTGCTGCCTTTGCATGTGTCCGACTCGTTTCTCAGGAGCGGTGAGTTGTTCCCAAACATGTAGCTCTGGGTTTCTTTGGGGCATTAGCTCGACCCTTTCTCTACTTGGATCTGTTTGCTTTTGCATTTGCTTCTTGCACATGGAGGAAAAAAAAAAAAACCTGCATCCTGCAGTCTGACTCTGTTCGATATCTCTGTTGATAAGTGGAAAAATCTGTCTGACATTCCACCTCACCAACTGTCTGGTTCTCACTGCTAGCCCATCGCTCTTTGTAATTTTATAACTGCATAAGAAATTAAATGTGTTGTGATAAGTATTCCGTGTCTTCTTCCTTCTGTTTGCTGCTTGAGGCTGGGGCTGGATAACACCCGGGTGGCGCTATGTGTGTGCTGTACGCTGTGGCCCCAGCCCCACTGCTGGCGGCAGTAAGCCTTCCGTCCCTGCCGTGCTATGCAGCAGATCTCAGGAGATGTTTTCACCTTGAGTTTTGCTGAGGAAAAGGACCAGCTGAGCTCCTTAGGGCATATTTTGCTTGAAACCATAATTCTCCCCCCTTGTTCCACCTTAAAGCCCTTCTTGAGGAACTTAAACTTTCTCCTGTTCCTCAGGCGGAGTTTAAATAACTTCCTTCATGCTTTATTTTATGGATTGCATCTGTAGCAGTGCTTTCAAGTATCGTACCCTGCTTGCTGTGCTGTCGCTCCAAGCTTGCTGCTTCTCACCTCCAGGCCCAGGGGAGAGTGAGCCCAGCAGGTGGGTGAGGAGGCTCCTCCTGTGACAAACCCTCTGGTCGGGGGGCTGAGAGGAGGAAGCTGCTCTGGCTAGCACTAGAGGAGCACGTGCTGAGAGCTCCTGCTCTCTGTGACTGTTTCACAACGACCTCAGCTGTGAAGCCACAAATGTCTTCCTCTCCTGCTCCCGCTCTGGAGGGCAATGCTTTCCTGCCGGTGCCATTGGTGCCATCCCTTGCTGCAGGCTGTGGTAGCTCGGATGAGTGATTCTAAACCCTTCATTCAGCTGCTGCTGTTTCCCTTCTTCTGCCTGGAGCAAGCTGAGGATCAGAGCTGAGTTGTTTGCGGGTGGGTTCAGTAAGGGGCAGAGCTTCCAGACAAGGTGATGTGGGCAGGAGCTCCCACCCTGTGCCCAGGATGGATGTGGCCATCCAGGTCTGACTGCTCCTGCTGTGAGCCTGCCCAGCACCTGAATCCCTGCAAAAGAATCAGAAAAGGTGAATCTCTTGGCCAGAACAGTATCTAGAAAGCACGGGTAAAATCCTAAGTAATGGGTTAATAGCAGCCCTGAAACAAGCAGCTGCAGCTGTGTTCAGTGGCAGTCTTGCATCTGTCTGCTGGTACTGAGCCTGCCCCATTAAGCTGGAATTCCCAGGGAAGGGATGGGGAAATCTCAGCTCCCGTTATAAATCTCACCTCCCATTATTTATCTCTTTAGGAGAGTAGCGCTGACTTGTGCCTCTTTCCTTCCTTGTGCTCTCTGCTAGGATTTAGCCCTGTTGTGGCATCCCACCACCCAGCCAGGCACTGCCACCTTTGCTGCCTTTACTTGCTCGTGACCTGGGACTCCAGTCCCAGAAGAAATCAGAGCAAGAGCAGGGCTCTGGTGTAAGCAGCCCAGCCTCCTGGGCTCGGGGCCAGGCGTGCTGCCAGGAGCAGAGCTACCGGGCAGAGCAGCTCCGGCAGGCTCCGTTCAGCCCTGCTGTTTGCCTTGGATGCAGAACTGTGGCTTTTTAGAGCAGGCGGGTAGAAACCAGATGCTGGGGGAGCAGGCAGAGGTGAGCACCATCCCTGCTCTGCTCCTGCCTGTGTCTGGAAGCCCCTGGCTTCACCATCCCTGAGCGGGTACCTTTTGGGTACCTTTTGCCTTCTGCATCTGCCCTGGCCCCACACGGGTTTTGAACACGCCTCTGCCAGGCCCTTGGTGGGCACTTCTTCAGCTAATTACCGGTGTGATGTGAGCTAATGAGGGCTTTCTGCCCACCCTGCTGCAGTTGAGGAAATCCGGTGCCTGCTCTTCCAGCTCCTTGTCACATTTTTTCTCAACAGGGAGTTTTTATTGAGCTGCACAGTGAGGTTACAATAAGGAGCGCAGAGGCTGAGAAGTCCAGGTGAACTGATGAAATAAACCAGAGGATTTTGGTGATGTTTTGACACTCTGAATCCTCTTTTCCAGGGGCAAAAAGAAGCCCGGGGAGGGAGGGACAGAGGTCCATTGGCAGTGGCCTGGGTTGGGCGGTGGGCACTGCTCGCAGCCCTCCTCCCGCATCCACCAGCGGGCTGCCTGCCAGCTCAGCAGCAGGGCTGATAACTCGTTTTATCTCTCGCTGCCAGGCACAGAAGCGTCCCAGCGGCAGCACGAGGGTTTGGGTCGTGAACGCGGCGCGGCTGCTGCTGGATGGGGCCGGGGGGGGCCGCGCTCTGCCGCCGCGCAGCCGCTAGGTGGTGGAGCACAGCGCTGCCAGAGCATCCCTGCTCCCTCCCCGAGCATCCCTGCTCCTTTTTCCTCTTCCCTCCCTGAGCATCCCTGCTCCTTTTTCCTCTTCCCTCCCCGAGCATCCCTGCTC
>CM021744.1:3923279-3934921 GCA_011075105.1 Heteronetta atricapilla | reverse complement strand
AGCATCCCTGCTCCTTTTTCCTCTTCCCTCCCCGAGCATCCCTGCTCTTTTTTCCTCTTCCTTCCCTGAGCATCCCTGCTCCTTTTCTCCCCTTCCCCGGGAGCATCCCACCCATCTCCCCACGCAGCATCCTTCCCCCTGGGGGCTCTGCAGCGCCTTGGGGACCACGCTCAGGACCCCAGAGCTCCTCTCTCTTCACCCGAAAGTGATTTTGGAAATGAAAGCAGGGAGGCAGGGGCAGGAGAGGCAGGGGCAGGAGACCTTATCTGCCTCCTTTTTAGCCTCTCGGCCTTGGAGCAGCCTTTCCTGTCTCCCAGGGCACCCGGCGATTTGCATTTCAAGGGGTCAGGGCGCAGCCATTTCTCTCCACCATCTGAATTTAGTTATTAGGAGCCTCCTTGGAAACAAAACAGCTCGTGCATGGGAAGATGGCCCCCGATTAACTGCTGCTGCCAGCCCTGAAGGCTGCCATGGAGGACACCAAGGAGAGGCAGCCTGCCTGGATCTGCAAAGGGTGCAAAGCCCCAAGCCAGGCTCCATCCCTCAAGAAACTGGGGGGCTTGGCCCCCGTGGCCACCACGCACCAGGCTTGGCAGAGAAAAACTCCATCAATCCAATAAGCAGCTCCCCGAGCCCCCTGCTCGGTGATGCCATTGACTATTCCCCAAACCAAGCCTCTGGCAGCCCGGGCACTGTCCAGGGCTGGGTTTTGCTGGGTGCTCGTGCTGTTTTCTCAGCTGCTGCCTCTGCCCTCTCCGAGCTGCCGAGGCCACGGCCCCGTGCTCGCCGCCGCTTATTTATCTCGGAGCTGCATTAGCAGATGCACTCTGGGATATTCAATTACCTCTAAAGTGCTGCAGCCCTGCCAGCTTCTGCTGGAGCGACCAAGGGGGCTGGGTGGGTTGCTTGGGATCGGGGTGGTTTGGGAGGTGGTTTTTCTGTTTTTAACTTGCTTTTAAAAGAGAGCTGGGGCTGGGCAAAGCACTCGGTAAAAACAGAAAGGAATTAAAAAAAAAAAAAAAAAAAAAGGAAAGTGGCGTGAAGAGGGGGATAAATAAATAAATAATCCTGTTTATGAAATGAAACGGGCGGGTAGAAAAACGATCTCCGGGAAGAAAGCGGCTCCCGGGGCTATTTTTAGCTCCTCTCTTTCTTTCCTCCCGCCCCCCCACTCGATCCCCGGAGCAGGCTGGGGGCTCGCTGCCTGCCTCCCCGGTGCCAGGTGATGGCTTTTCTTGTTTTATTTTATTTTTTTCTTTCCCCGCATCTTATTTATAGAGCAGAGGCAGGCAGGAGCGGCCGCACAGCATCGCCCACAACCCCCCCGTGGGAAAAGTGTGGGGCCAAGGGGGGGGGGCACTGGGGCTGCCCCCCGGCCCTGAACCCCCCACAGCATCTCCCCCACCGGGCTGCCAGCTCCCCCCTTGTGCGTTTATGGAATAAATACATAATTCCTTTATTATTCAATTAGGAATTTAACACGCAATCAGGTGATCGCTTTAAGAGGATTTCCTATAAGGCAGGATTTGAATAACCAGGCTCCGAATTATATATTCCCTTAACTGGTTTATTCCTTTATCAGATTTTTTTTTTCCTAAGCACTTTAATGCATTTACTTTCCCATTGTCAACACTTTTCCCCCTGCTCTTCCTCCTTCCCTGAGCTTATGCAAATCCCCCGTAAGGGGTTTAATGCTCCGTGTGTGTCAACGGTGCCCAAATCTCCGCCGCGGTGTTGGGCTCCATGCGTGCCCCCGCTGATTAATAGGGGCAGGGGGGGCAGCCCGAGCCCCCCATTCAGCCCAAGCCATGGGGAGGGGGCCCCGGGGCCGGGGGCTGCGTTTTTATGGGGGAAAAGGCTGAAAGTGGCTCCTGTCTTTTTGGGGTCGAGCTGTCCGATGCTGTTTGCTGCCCTGTCGCTCAGCCCTGGGAGGAACCGGGGGGTGCACAGAGGTGTTAAAGTGGGGAGGGGGAAAGGTCTGCTTGGGGAGGGGGCGATACGGGTGGCAGAGGAGTGGGGTATAACCCACGGGCCAATATCATCGGGCACACATATCGCCCACCCGCACTGCAGAGGTGGTTTTGTGCGTCACTGCTGGGAAAAGCTGATTTTCCCCAAAAATTTTGCCAAATTTTTGGTGTCTGTGCCCATTGCCACGGCACTGGGTGATGCTTCCCGGCCTCCTGTGCTCCGTGGTATTTCGGAGGTGGCAGCACCATGCCTAAAACCCCCTGGATCTTGTTTTTTGGGGCTTCATGGCCGAATGCACCCGCTGGTGGCTGGGCAGCCTGGATCGGGGGGGGGGGGAGATTGTCCCACTCGTCTTGGTGGAGTGTTCACTCTGAAACCTACTGATGGTCAATTGGGCAGCAGAAAAGGAGGAGGAGGATGTCAGAGCTTGGTAGCACTGCAGGAAGAGCCAAAGGTGCTGTGCTGCCCAGCACACCGTGCTCATTTACTGCAGGATCCCCATCACCAGAGGTGCTGAGGCCGCAGGTGAGGTCCTTTGGGAGCCCAGCACGGGGGAGCAAAACCATTCAAGTGTGGCCATGGCCATTTTCTGCTTTCAGAGAAAAATCTCGTCTCTCTCTCTCCACCTGGTCTTTAAATAGCCCAGATGAGTGGGAGAGTGCTGGAACAGCCCTTCCCGGCCCTCACCTCCCCTGCGCCCGCTGCTGATTGTCTCCTTTTTTTATCCCGTCCTGCCGCTGCGTGTGCGTGCAGCAATTATGCAAAGTTGCAATCAAGGAGCTGAATTAGCAGCTCATCTCGGATTAATTAGGGATGGATGCAAATCCGTTCCAGCAAGGAGAAGGGAGGGAAGAGAAAAAAAAAGAAAGAAAAAAAAAAAAAAAAAAAGGAGAGTCTCCGGGCATCCTCTCTGGGTTTTTCCAGCTCTCGCAGTCCGGTGCAGCTGGTGCAGGTGGGGGGGATGCGGAGGGACAGGGACAAGCCCCCAGACCGGGGTGTTTGTGGGAGTGGGGTTGGTCCTTGGGATGTGCTGGTGCTGTGGCTCAGCTCCAGTTCAGCCCCTGCATTTTCCAGGAGTGCTTAAATCCGGTGCTTTGGCCTCAAACCAACTCCTCCTCTCGTCTGTGTCCTGCTGCAAAGCCTGGGGAAAACCCCGCTAATCCCCGCAGCCTGCGGTGCCCTGCTCCTGCCAGCGCCGGGGATTTCGGTCCCCCTGCAATCGGCTGGCGATGAACCCCACGGGCTGCAGCTCACAAATCCCCTGGCTACGCCGCCTTTCTCGTGGGCTCCAATAAAGGACCCACACTGGCCTCGTTTCATCCCCGACATCTCCAAGCGAAGCCGGGGTTGCCGAGGATGCTCCCGGGGCTGGTGCAGCGCTTGGTTGGCTTTTGGAGCTGCCCAGCAGAGCAGGGAGGGATGCGAAGGCCGTCCTCAGGAAGGGATGTGAAGGCCCTCGATGTTATTTAAAGAAGGGTTTCCAAGAGGGGATTGCGTGGTTGGGAAGAGCTGTGCAGCATCCCAGTCCCATGAGATGGAAGAGCAGCGCTGCCGGGAGCACTGAGCTCGGGAATGCAGCGTGGTGGGGTGGGAGAGGGGGGAACCAGCCCAGAAACCTCAGTGCCAGGTCACCCACCCCGTGGGGGCACCGAGGACAGGGATATAAGGCACGGGGCAGCCCTGCCGGGTGCGCACGGCTTGGTTAAGGAGCAGGGGTTTGCTCTGGGATCCTGTGAAATTGGTGCTGGAGGGAATGGGGACAGCAAGGCCAGCGGTGCCCTAGGGAGGGCAGGCACACAGCAGCATCACCCCAAAGAGAGTGACGTAAAGGATCGGTGAGGGTTCAAAGAGGTGGCCCTGGGGTTTTGGCAGCGTGGCGGGATCCACCTGAACGGTCTCTCCTCTCTCTCACCTCTGCAGCAGCAATAATTAATAAAACCCGACTCTGCTTCAGGAGAGAGCAAAAAACGAGATGGGGGGGATTTCTGGAGGCCGTCCTAATCCAACATCTCCGAGCCAAACACATCAGCGGCGCCTTATTCCGCCTGGTGGGATCAACCCACAGCCTCCATGGCCGGGATGGAGGCTGCCTCCCTCCGCAGACCTAAAACCACCTCCTAATCCCACAAGCGGTGCTGCTGCAGGAGGGATGGAAGAAGGGAAAATTCCCCCAAAATGCTGCGATGTGGCCGGGGCTGCTCTGCGACACGTGCTGCTGGGTGTGGATGTGCAAGGGGCTGGGTGCGGGACACCCCATTGCGCCACGGGGACCAAGGGGTCGGGGACAGCTTCGCGGTGCCTGGCAGGCTTCCTTGGTGTTAAAGTGGGTCAGGCGGAAACTCTGGGAGCAGCCGAGCTCACAGACCTCGAGCCAGCTACATCAAAGCTGAATTATTCAGGTCCGGCTGAAAAATTGAAGAGCCCGGCAAAGCCCAGGGGGAGCGCACGGTGCGGGGACCCCAAACGTCCCCAAAGGCAGGAGGAGGCTCAGCACAAGCCCAGCTCAGA
This sequence comes from Heteronetta atricapilla, assembly GCA_011075105.1. Taxonomy (NCBI): domain Eukaryota; kingdom Metazoa; phylum Chordata; class Aves; order Anseriformes; family Anatidae; genus Heteronetta; species Heteronetta atricapilla. Next base: position 3,930,442 of record CM021744.1, on the reverse strand, counting down.
CACCTCGGGAGGATGGGGAATGGGACCAGGGTCCAATGCTGCATTTTGGGAGGGGAAGGCCAAGAGAAAGCCCTCGGAAGGAATCCATCCTGGTGTGGCCCTAAAAGCCGTAGAGGTGTCCTTATATCTGGTGCCAGCTCTGCTGGGGACAGGAGCAAATCTCTGTCCCTGAGCCTGGCTCGAGCCCAGCCTCTGGTGAACACGGGGCGTTGCAGGTAATATTTTGGCAGCCCCACGTGCGTGTCCCTGGGTCCCTTTGGAGTTGTGGGCTCCAAAGGGATCCCCCCTGGCTCTGCAGCCGGGGTGCCGAGGCGGGAGGGCTGGCTCCGACGGGAGAATCGCTGCCGAGCTGGGTGAGTAACGCTGCCTGGGAGCTGGGAAAAGGCGAGCGCACATATGCGCCAGCTCGTCCTGCGCTTTTTGTGGAGCTCGCACACCGCCTGGGTGCCAAGCAGGGGATTCTCCGGTGTCTCGTAGGGCTGTGCTGCTCCATCCCTGCCCGGCTGGCAGTGCCATGGGGATGCCCCCGGTATGTCTTTATAACCGTGTCGCGTCTTTGCGGTCCCTTCTCCGTGGTGGATGGAGGGTGAGGGGGCACCTGCACTAATATCACCCTCTTTGCACCAATTTCCAAGGAAGGGAGCAGAGACAGAGCCCCCCACACACATCCCCCAAAAGCAAGGGGATTTCTGCATGCTGCTAGCCAGAGTTACGATGCAGCCATCTGTCTGGCCATGCATCTGTTGTCCTATCTGTCCATCTGTCCATCCATCCATCCACCTGCCTACCTATCCATCCCTCCATCCGTCCGTCTGTCCATGTCTCCACCCATCTGTCCTACCCTTGCACATACCCACTGCCCACCCATCCCTCCACCCCCCCCCCGTGCATCCTACCTGCACGTCCATCCCTCCGTCTGTCCGTCCGTCCCACCCTTCCCCAGGGCTGCCCACGCTGACCCTGTAATGCCAAAAGTGTTTGGGGGGCGGATGGGGAAAGGTCCCTATCCCTGCAATGGGAGCAACCCTTGTGTCCTCAATGCAATAAACGCAATTACCTGATTTTTTTTCACCCTAATTAATATCTCTTTGCAACCAGCGCCACGCCACTGACCGACCCCCTCCCCCCCCCCAAAGCACACACGGGCAGTCCCTATCGATGCCGCCTATAGGATGTACACACAGACAGGGGGACGGAGGGGCTCTGTTCGGGGGAGAAAATAAACATTTCTGACCCCCCCCCCCCCGTCCTCCCCCCGCCTTGGGGCCGGGGAGGGGCGGCCGGAGGGGTGGGGAAGGGGAGGGTGCGGGGGGTGGCGACGGAGCCGCCCCCGCTCCTCGCTCGCAGCCGCCGCGCTCGCTGCTCCCGGTGCCCCCACCCCGGGGACCGGGCTCCGGTATGGGGGGGTCGGGGGGGGCCGGGGGCTGCCGCCGGGGCTGAAAGGGAGCGGGAGAGGAGCCGGTGCCGCAGAGCTGCCGAGGGGGGGGGGAGGTAAGAGAGGCTGCCGACCTGTTGGGTGAGGATGGGGACCGGCTTTGTCTGGGGGTGGGGGGGCTGGGGGAGGGCGGCGAGGGATGGGAAGGGGGTTGGGGGAGGTGAGAGCCCCCCCCGCCTGGTCCTGGCCTCCCCCCGCGCATCCTCTCCACGCCCCCCGAGCACACATCTCCTCTGGTGGGGTTGGGTTGAATGTCCGTGTTTACAGCACTTTGCTGCTCATGGCTGGGGAGCCTGCTGCCAGTGCAAATCATCATCATCATCTTCATCATCATCATCTTCATCATCATCATCTTCATCTCACCCCCTTGGGGTTATCCCCGCCGTGTCCCTCGGTGCCCCCCTCCAGCCCTGGCAGTGACGGAGCACCCACCCTGCAGAGGTGCCGGGGCCTGGCTCTGCTCCCGCGTGTAAACCCAAAGCGGAGGGGAAATCGGATTGGTTTCGGTGCGAGGATCCTCGGGGCAGGCTGTGGGGTGCAGGGGGGGTGCTGGGTGTGCGGTGCATCCCACTCCCGTGCCATAGAGAAGTTTGGGTCACAGCGGGCCTGGGGTGCTGCTCCCCAGGTGGGGGTCCTTGTGGTGGGAAAAGCCCTGCAACAGGCTCTGCCAGCTCCCTGCCCCATGCCTCCCATTGGGGTTTTGTCACCTGGGGTGATAAATCCAGGGGTTTTATCGGTGGATGGGGTCACAGCAGGTCCCCACGGGCTATAACACGGAGCGGGGTCCCCATCCAAAACCCTGCCGTGGTGCTCCGGGGTGGCTGCTGAGGTCCCCCCTCGGCCACATCCAGGCCCCCACCGATCTCCGTGGCCTCAGGCCCATGTCAGGGCTGTGCTGTGCCACAGCCAGGCGCAGCTCAGCGTTTAGGATCGTGCTCGCAGTGTCGGTGGGCACCGTTTTTGCCACCCACCCCATGCGAGGCGTCCTGGCAGCGGGGAGAGGCCGGAAAACCTCAGCGCTCCTGCGAGCGCCGCGTCTCGCAGGGAGACCAGACAAATCACTTTAATTGATTTTTCCTCCCTTGCCTGCCTCAGCCTGGTGCCTCGGAGGAGGGGTTTTTTTCTCCTCGGGGTGGCTGGGTGGCCCCTGGGCAGCGGGCACAGGGCAGGCTGGCATCTAGCAACTGGCACCGGTAATACAGAGAGGGGCTGGGATGGGCCCAGAGGGACAGCGGGGTTTTGGGGGGCTCCGGGGAGCTCTCTGGAGGATGCCTGGTGGTGTGGGAGCTCGTTTGGGGATGTATTTGGTGTGGCCCCTTGTGGCTGTGCTCCTGGGGGGGTCTGTGCACCCATGTCCGGTGGCTCTCTGAGCGTCTCCCCGCTGTGCTGTGTCCCCCTGATGCTGCCTGAACAGCATCAAAATGCTGTTCAAAATGCTGCCTGAACAGCCGGGTCGTATCCTGCCCTCACCCCGAAAGGGCAGCCAGAGCGGTGTGCCCAGCCACAGGCAGCAGAGATGCCGAAAAAGGGTATAAACCAGAGTTTATGGGCAATATAAAAACATAAAGAGCCCGCAGAGAGCAAGGGCTTCCCGAGGCGGCTGGGATCCCCCCCCCCCCACCCCCGGCAGCCACCCTCAGCGTGTGGTTTCCACCCATTAATTTCTCTAATTGCTTTTGGAGATCACGGTGCTGGGAGCATCCCAGCGAGGTGCTGAGCAGGGCCGGGGCGAGCATCAAAGCTGTCCCTTGCAGACCCCACAGCATCACCCGGGGGGGATATGACCTCGGGGGACGCAGGGACTGTCACCCACCTGCATGCCCTGGGGGGGGGGGGTCACCGCTCTCTGTCCCCAGGTCGGCCGCGATGGGATCGGTGGGAACAGAGCGCTTCAAGGAGCTGAGCCCGGCGGGGACGCCCGAGGGGAACGTGGTGATGAGCTTCAGCTTCGACAGCTACCAGCTGGAGGAGGACGAGCTGCAGCGGGGCAGCCAGGCCAAGGGCGTCCTCACCTTCATGGAGCCGGGTGAGGGGGGGACGGGTGGGGCTGGGGGATGGATGGGGCTGCCCCGAGGCTTTTCCCACCCATTTAGAGGAGCTTCCTGGGGTGGGTTAGTAGCCACAAATGGCTCTTCTGCCACAAAGTCATGCAGGGCCATGAAATGGCCTGATGCCTCTTCCGGAGCGCTTTGTACCCATTTTAGCCGCCGCAGCATCCTGCAGAGGGGGCTCTGCAGTTAGGGGGGTGGGTTCTCATCCTGCCTGGCTGCCCCCCCCGCTAGAAAAACCCATCAGCCCTCAGAGCCCCGGTATTTTCCTGCCCTCCAGCCTTGATTTCTGGAAGGAGTTTCTCCAGGCTGAGGGCATTTATTGGTAGCACTGCGGGGCTGGGGCTGGCTTGCCCTGAGCGAGATGTCTTCAGCCCTGATGTCCCCAGTGCCACAAGGGACGTGAAAGCTCCAGTGCCACTGTCACATCTCCTGTCTTTCCTTCCCTGTTGGGGCAGTCTCTGAAGACCCCGAGCCACAGGACCGATACCACGGGATCTACTTCGCCATGCTGCTGGCCGGGGTTGGGTTTCTCCTGCCGTACAACAGCTTCATCACCGACGTGGACTACCTGCACCACAAATACCCAGGTAGGTCTCCAGCAGCCATCCCACCAAACCCGAGCTGAGTCCCCCGTGGCCTCCCCACCACCTGCCTCTCTCCAGGGACCTCCATCGTCTTCGACATGAGCCTCACCTACATCCTGGTGGCCTTGGTGGCCGTCATCCTCAACAACGCGCTGGTGGAGCTGCTGAGCTTGCACACGCGCATCTCCGTGGGTGAGTTGGGGTCCCCGTGTCCCCGGGCACTGCTGACCCCCCAGCAGCCCCACCATCCACCCCTATCTCCTCCCTCTACAGGTTACCTCTTCGCCCTGGGTCCCCTGCTCTTCGTCAGCATCTGCGACGTCTGGCTGGAGCTCTTCACCCGCCGGCAAGCCTACGCCATCAACCTGGTGGCTGTCGGGGTGGTGGCTTTTGGCTGCACAGGTAAGCCGTGGTCTCCTGGGACCCTCACCAGTCCCGGGCCGCCCAACGCCGACCCCCCCCCCAGTGGGACATTTTGGCTGCGGCAATAATCCCCCTCCTTCTCCCCTGTGCCCATCTCTCCTGAAGTGCAGCAATCCAGCTTCTACGGCTACACGGGGCTGCTGCCCAAGCGCTACACACAGGGTGTGATGACGGGCGAGAGTGAGTACCAGCGGCCGCTGCGCATGCCACCACCATGTCCCCAGGTGGGGACAGAGTCCCAGAATAGTTGAGGTGGGAGGGGACCTCCTGAGGCCATCTCCCTGATTAGAAGTGGCTGCCCAGGACCACGTCCTGGTGGCTTTGGGGTTGCCAGCACCTAGGGGACATCCCCGGGGGCTCTTGGCAAAGGGAGGTGTTCAAATCATGTGCAGTACCAGCTGTGCTGCCGTGGGAGCTGGGGGTGTCTGCCACGAGCAGGCTCCATCACCCCAAAAATGCCGCTTGTGGCTCCTCCATGTCTGGAGCACCTGACCCCGTGCAATATGGGGCTGCTGGGGGGGGGGAGTCTCCAAGCTTTAGGGCTCTGTGGGACCCAGCCCCGACCGCCCTGCTGTGCCACCAGGCACCGCCGGGGTCATCATCTCGCTCAGCCGCATCTTCACCAAGCTGCTGCTGTCGGATGAGAAGGAGAACACGGTCATCTTCTTCTTCATCTCCATCGGCATGGAGCTGACGTGCTTCATCCTCCACCTCCTGGTGAAGCGCACCCGCTTCGTTCGCTACTACACCTCCTGCTCCCGCAAGGGCCACCCCGCATCCCAGGGGGCCGGTGACCACGGGACGGGGTACCGCATCCACCACGATGTCACCGCCGAGGATGTCCGATTTGTAAGCCAGGGCAGGGCTCTCCCTGCTGCTCCCCAGGGGCCCTCTGTCCTTGGGGCTCAGCGCTGGTGTCCCCTCTCCCCATGCAGGAGGACCGGCCGCGGGGACAGCCCGGATCCCCCCGGGACAGCCTGGGCCCCGAAGCCGAGCTGGCGGGCAGCGGCACCTACATGCGCTTCGATGTGCCCCGGCCCAAAATCAAGAGGAGCTGGCCCAGCTTCAGAGGTGGGCGGTGGGCTCAGGGACAAGCCATGGAGGGTGGCCATAGCAGGGTGGGTTTTGTGGGGCGGGAGGAGCAATCTGCAGCCTGGGCTTTAGGGGGAAGGGTCATCCATTTGTCACTGCACCTAAAAATACGGGGACATCTCACCATGGTGCTGCTGGTGAGCCTTGGGGACGTGGTGTCCGGCTGAGCCACACTGCCCGCCTCACCCAGACATGCTGCTCCACCGCTACGTCGTGTCGCGGCTCATCTGGGCCTACATGCTGTCCATCGCCATGACCTACTTCATCACGCTGTGCCTCTTCCCCGGGCTGGAGTCGGAGATCCACAACTGCACGCTGGGCGAGTGGCTCCCCATCCTCATCATGGCCATCTTCAACCTCTCCGACTTCGTCGGCAAGGTAGGAGAGGGCAACGCTGCCATGGCCGGGGTGGGGGGGGACGGGACGACACGGACTTGGCCCCTCCACCCCTTTTTTGTGTTCTCTTTTAAAGCCTCTTGGGGTCTTCTCTGCCCCGTGGGCACTTACCTGGCGTGAGGGTGCTCCCCGGCGTGGCTGAGGGTGGGCTCCTGTGGACCATGGGCTCCCCACCTCAAGCATGGTCTTTGCCCCCTGCAGATCCTGGCCGCCCTGCCCTACGACTGGAGGGGGACCCACCTCCTCATCTACTCCTGCCTCCGCGTGGTCTTCATCCCCCTCTTCATCATGTGCGTCTACCCCGACGGGAAGCCCACCTTCGGCCACCCGGCCTGGCCCTGCGTCTTCTCCCTCCTCATGGGCATCACCAACGGCTACTTCGGCAGCGTGCCCATGATCCTGGCCGCCGGCAAAGTGAGCCCCGAGCAGCGGGAGCTGGCAGGTAGGGTCACGCCGTCCCCGGGGGACCCCACGAGGGGGTGACCGGGGCTGGCACCCTGAAACCCCGACACCCCATGTCCCTTCCCGCAGGGAACACCATGACCGTGTCCTACATGACGGGCTTGACGCTGGGCTCAGCCGTGGCTTATTTTGCCTACAGCCTCACCAGCACGTCCCACAGTAGCTGTTTCTACACCGAAACGTCCAACGGCTCCTTCCTGGGGGGGTATTGAGCCCCGGGGACGGGTGGTGGGGTCAGGATGGGACCGGGCCCTGTGGCTGTGGGGCTGCGGCAACCCCAAATGGCCCTCGGTGCCCATCCAGGTGTCCCTCCAGGTGCTGTGTGGGGCCACTTCTTGGGATGGTGGCCCCCAGATTTGAGGGGTGGTCCCACCACCCCCAGAGGGCTCCCCGCAGGGCTCTGGTGGTATGGGGGGGGGAGGGACGAGGCTTTCTGTTTGAGTTTTGCCAAGGAAATACTGCACCATCCCCAAAGGAATGGGGACAGCGCTGAGATGGAGTAGGTGAGGAAGAGGAGGGAGGAAGGTGCTGCGGGATGGCGAGGCGAGGCTTTTATTGACAGCGCCGCAGGTTTCCGCTGCAGCACTTGAAACCGTGCCCCCACCCCCCCCCCCATAATACTCCAATTACTGTGTGACAGACCCGAATCACTTCTGCTGGATGGAAAAAAAAAAAAAAAAGGAAGAAAAAACACACTTTGGTTTGCTTCTGTCTTTTTTG
>CM021744.1:3870737-3923179 GCA_011075105.1 Heteronetta atricapilla | reverse complement strand
CCCCCCCCCCCCCCCCCGCATGCTGTGGGGCACTGCTGGAGCACCCACAGGGGAGCACAGCCCTCAGCCCCCGCGTTGTGCCGGTCCCAGACACACTGCTGGGTTTTGGGGTTTTCTTACGAATACATGCTTTTTGGTTTTTAGGTTTTTATTATTTTCTGAAAGGCACCGGCTTGCACGTCCTGGCTCTTTTCCTGGTGGGGTTGAAAGGGACAGGGCTCTTTGGGGTCATCGCTGGCCCTGGTTGCTGGCTGGCCCCGGGTTCATCATAGGAGATTGCTGCGGGGCCAGCCTCGGGTTTATCAGAGGACACTGCAGGCCCCTTGCTGTGGTTCCCCGCTGTTGTTCCCCACCTCCAACGTCCTCTCTGGCCCCTGGGGAAGCCACATGAACCGGGACCCCACTGAGCCCCCCGCCAGCTTGCACAGTGCTGCCAGAGCACAGCCAAAAAGAGACCGCTGGCACTGGGGGGGGGGGGGGGGGGACAAAAACAAGGCAGTCAGGAAAAGCGAGACAAAGAAAGATGCGTCGTTGGGTTGCTTTTTTTTTTTTTCAATTATTTTTTTTTTTTATGAAAAAAGATCACACGGAGTTCTCCAACAAACAGAATGCCAAAAAAATTGTTTTAAACAAAACATAAACAAAACAACGACAAAAAAAAAAAAAAGGACAAAAAACCTGGCTCTCCTTTCCTCTCGATTGTCTGAAATATCCTTGTGTTCCATAGAAGGCAGTGGGTTTTAAGTGCTTTCTATTTAACATTAGCATAAAATCTCTCTCGCGCGCTCTCTCTCGCTCTTTAAAATATGATCACACACTTTGCTTCTAGAATTACAGTACACTTTGAGCGTGGGGGGGTGTGCCTGTTCCCAGATCATTTACAATCACAATCCAACAGGAAATAAAAAATAATATTCTAAACGTCAGACTGTGTTCATTTCTGCCGTCTTTTTTTCTTTTTTTTCTTTTTTAGAATTTCATAATTTTTTTTTTCACAGTTTTAAAAAGTTTATATTTATATATATATATTTATATTTATATTTATAATTAAAAAGTTGTAATCCATTTAAAGACTTATAATACAGGAGGGCTAAAGAGTCTTTTGGTACATTAAAACTGTACAGGCTAGAACCGTCACTATCCGAGGCGCCGGCGGCCTGGGGCAGGGGTGGCACCAGCTCAGCACCGTGTGTGTGTGTGTGGTTCTTCTGAAGTACGAGGGGTGACTGCAGGGGCGCCCCGGCCCCGGCCCCCAGCAGTAATGGGGCGGATAGTCTGTGATCTGTCCTCGTCCCAGCATCTCTCCTCCCCGGAGGAGCCAGGGCGGCTCTGCGTCCTAGCGAGCTGTAGTGCGAGTCGGTCGTTGCAAGGATCAGTGCGTCTCTTGGAGATTGTTTTTCTTTTTTTGTGTGTGTGGTTTTTTTTGTTTAAGTGCAAGGATGGTGCAGCGGTGTGGTCTCTCCTCCAGCGTCTCCTGGCTGGGCGCTGCCTTCCCCGGTGGGACCCTGGTTCGGCGGCGGCGATGCCCCGTGGATTGAGCCGGAGGGTCGGTGCTGCAGAGGGAGGCAGGAGGTGGTGGTGGCGGCTCCCCGCGAGCCTGGCCAGCTGGATGGAGCGAGCTGAAGGGCCCCCTTCCCCTGCCCAAGGTGACAGCAGGGCTCTGGCGGTGGAAATGCAGCAGGAGGGCACGGCAGAGCTTCACGCTCTGTCCCTGTTACCTTCAAATGAGGGCTTCCAGGCAGCTCCACGTCTCCACTCAGGCCAAAGGGGTAAAGCTGGGTGAGGGATGCTGAAATCCGTTCTGCCAAGGGAGACAGCCCCAAGGGCCCGCAGGCTTCTCTGCTCCAAGCACTGAGCAGCAGCTTCTCCCGGCCATCTCCTTCCCCACTTCCCTGCACGTTCAAAACCAAGCTCTTTGTTCGCCAAGCATCGCCACCTCACCCTGCACTTGCTCCCCAAGGCCTTTTTGGGGCAGGAGGGAGCGGGAAGGTGGATTCAGACCGTTTGTTCGAGGCAGGGGCAAGGCAGCATCCCAGCCTGGAGGACAGCTCACCTTCCACCCAGCTCCCCCCAGCCTGGAGGACCTCTCCTGCCCACCTCCACACCAGGACCAGCTCTGCCCTTCCGTGCTGCATGCGGCCAGGCAAGGGAACTGCAAAAAGGTTGCTGAGAGGATCGAGACGAGGCGCTGAGAGAGACTCATCTCCTGTTTTTCTTCCACCCTGTCCTTCCTAAAAAAGGGTCATGCGAAACAAGCAGGAAAGGGAATATAAGGACGGAGAGGAGCATACGTAGAAGGCCAGCGGTGTCCTTCCACGTACAGGCTTCTGAGTGACCGATGGGGGCAAATGACACAAAAGGGAGCCCTCCTGCTGGGGGGTCCCGCTGGTGAAATGATCATGAGACCCATGTGCTTTCCAGGACCAAAAGGAGGAAGGGAGAAGTTGGTCAAGTGTCACCTTAATTAAAGCCACTTCGGGAGGAGCTCTGGGGTTCACGCACCACCACCACCACCCCCGGTACCTTCCGCAAGTCCTGTAACTGCTTCCCCAACCCCTTTCTTCAGCCCTCTCCTTCCTCCTTGTGTCTCTCGCGCTCTCCTGTCTGTAGTGTGACACAGAAGTCATGAGCATTGAAAGAAACAATCATGTCGTCTTAACAGGCACGTCCTCATGTTTGTCCCGTCCCTTCCCAGGGGGTGGCACGCATCCCCCGGGCGGTCAGCAGATGACAGGGACCCCGTCGGTGTTGAAGATCATGCCCGTAGTGGGCTCATAGGTCCCTGCAAGGTAGTAGAGGTCCTCACTGTCTTGGTATTTCTTCGTCTTCAGCATCTGCTCGTACTGATCCAGACCAACAACAAGACACTTGTGTGAGATGGTCTGGACATCGTTTTCATCCACATGGGAGGACTGGTAGAGGGCTCGCTGCATTACCGGAAGGGAAGGAGGGAGACAGAAAGAAAAGCAGCAATTAGATCTCACGGCATTTAAAGCGTCATCTTCAATTTGTAAGGAAAAACATCCACCAGGACTACCCAGGGCTTGTGCTCGCTCAGGCAGAACTCCTCAACCAGTCCCCAGGAGGGACACTGGGGGCATGGCTGCTCCCACAGGCAGTGCAGACACCATCAGTCCAGCACAATAAAAACCCGAGCCCTTGCTCACAGCCAGCTCCCCACCGATGGGAACTCCACGGCTGTAGAGTGCACCAGCTGGGGAATACAGAGGCCAGGGATTTTGCATCCTTTTTTTTAAGGGTTTAAATGCAAAGGTGGGTGCTGGCTACCAGCCTTCTGCTCCTCCTAGCACCCAGCACCAGCAGCAATTCCCACCCTCCCAAAAACTCCCATCAAAAGCTATGAATGCTGCAGAGTCAGCAGCTGAGGTAGAAGTCCAATAATCGAGGGGCTTTTCCCCAGCAGCACTGGTTATGCAGTCCCCAGCACGCCCCCCCAGCCTGCCCCCAGCCTCACTGACCTCCATGAAGTCCTTCCTCTGGTTGGATGCCTGCAGAGCTGTGGACAGGCTCCTGCCTGATTTCTGATCCCAGCGCTGCGCCCAAGAGGGAAAGAAAAGAGAAATGAAGAGTGAATTGGGAGTTTTTTCCATGCTGTCATCTGCCCACCACGTGCGCCTTTATAACCTCAGCCTCACCCACAGGTAACACGTGCTGAGAGCCTACTGCAAACCACACTGTGCAAGTGTGCAGAATTCAGTGGTTCTGAGCAGCAGGCTGCTGGTTTTTACACCGCACAGACTCTTTCTGTATGGACACAAACATCTTTATTTCCCAGTAGGGAATTTCCCAGAAATTCCCTTGCTCACGGGCTCAGTACCAGGCCCGCCCACACCACAGGCATCCCCACTAGCAGGAAATGATGGGTCCACCCCACGAGGCTACCGGTAACAAACTGGGCCGTGACTCTCCTTGTCCTTGGGAAACAAACAGGGATCAAGCAGCCTTGTGGCCCTCTCAGCAAGTGAGACCAGCCTACCTTGCCTTCATTGAGTTTCTTCCCAGGGTTGGTTTCTTCTGGGTGATAAAACCACTTGACTCGGACCACCATGTTGTTGCCCCACGACTCCCACATGCTCTGGATCCGGCCAATGTAGGGCAGGTTGGGGCGGCCAGCTGAGAGGAAGACGGCACAGTCCCCAATGCGAATGATCTCCTTGCCCCGGACGATGGCCTTGTAGAAGAGCTTCCTGGCCTTCCCCTTCATTCCTCGTCTCTGCCAAGAGAGGATCACGCGGGTGAGCAGCCCTGGTTTCCCCCAGCCAGCACGGCTGGCCCCATCCTGCCCTTTGCTGCTGGCAGAGCCAGGCCTGACCCAGCAGTGACCACAGCCACCGCCTCTCCACAGCCTCAGCACTACACACTAACGGAGAATCAGGACATGGGGCTGGTGTTTGCCTTCCATCATAGCCCCAAAAGGCATTCCCACGAGAAACAGAGCACAGAGGGACCCAGGCACAAAGTCCCACCCTGATTCTCCTTGCAAACAGGGGGGACATCCCCAGGGCCAGGCTGGGGAACGCACCACACCACCAAGAGTTCTGCCGGCCCAGAAGGACGAGCCTCTTTTGTGCAGCCCCCAGGGAGAAAGAGGCACCTCGAGAGGCACCACACCAACGGGACAGGCTGCCGTTACCTGCGTGGGTTTCCCGAACCACTTCCACAGCTGCCTCGCGGGGAGGAACGCAGCGATCTTGGGCCTGTTCTCCACCGACGGCAGCCGCTGGCGCTTGGCCAGCTCCTTGGTGGTGGGCAGGTGGATGCCCTCACGCTTCTTGGGCCTGCTCTTGTTGCCGCTCTGCTGCGGCGCCGGCTGTTGTGCCGGCTGCTGCGCCGGCTGTTTCTGGCTCTGGGGGTGGGAGGACGCGCGGGATTTCCCCGCCTGCTTGGTTTGCTTGGGAGGGAGGGTTTGCTGCACCGAGGAACTTGGCTGGGCCTCAGCTACTTCGTCGTCGGAGCTACAGGAAGAGTCTTCGTCCGTAGTGGAGGAGGAAGAGGAGCTGGAGCTCGATGAAGAGGAGGTCGATGAGGCAGAAGAAGAGGAGGAAGAGGAGGATGAAGAGGAGCTGCTGCTAGAAGAGGAAGAAGAGGAGGAGTTGGAGGAAGAGAGAGGGGTGGATGCTCTGGAGCTGGCTGAGCTGCTGTCCTGGGCTTCCCCTCTGTTCTTCTCAGCCTCCTCTTCTCCCTCTGACTCTGAGCTGCTGTCGCTGCTGTTGCTCTCAGACTCCTCCACAGCTGCCGGAGCTGCTGCCTTGTCCTCTTGGTCCTTCGAGGCAGCGAGGCTTTCTGCTGAGCCATCAAACTTTCCCCCAAAGCTGGCAGGGGAAGGGTCTCCATCAGCTGCTTTGGTTCGGGAAGATTTCTGCTTGCCCTCTGCACCCACTGCAGGGGAATAGCCCAGCCCCAAGAGACTCTTGCCATCTCTGCGACCGGCCAGGTTTGAGTCCTCCAACATCCTCATCGCCTCCTTCATCTTCTTTGTCTTTGGAGACATCACACCCTCATGGTCCAGCTTGATGAGGATTTCGCTATCGTGCTTCCTCTGAGCCTTGGCCATGGTGCCAAATTCCTGCGTCTCTTCTGTGGGCCGCCCTTTCTTGGCCTTGGCTTTCGATGCCGAGGCATCGCTGGAGCTGAAGGCCGCCAGCGTCCCTGGGAGGTCGCCGTAGGGCTCTGTGCCGAGGATGCTGCCGAACACAGCAGGCTGGTAAGTGGGCTGGGGGGGGCTATGCAGCTTCGTGGAGATCTTCATTTTACCGGCTTTTGACCGCTTCTCCTCTGTGGGGGCAGGAGAGCCTCCAGCAGGCAGCGGCTGGGACTTCCGCGACCCCTTCACACTTTGCTTGCCCAGGCAGGCCGGCTTCTCTGGGACTGAAGAGGCACCAGGTGAAGGCTCAACCTGATCCTTCTCTTCTGGCAAGACTGCCTCTTCTGCAGAGGGTAAGAAGCACATAGGCATGAAAGCATCCCCCAGACAGGCACTGTTAGCCCAGACACTGACAGACACCAGTTGTGACTGGTCTCTGGCCACAGGTGGCTTGTTCCTGACTACTTAGGGGTCCCTAAAGAGGCACAAAGGTGCTCACTGGACAAGCTTACTAAGCAGCCTGGTCCGATGCCAGTGCCTGTAAGAGGCTGATGGGCAATTCCCAAGAATGCTGCTTTGACTGCAGAGGAACCAAACTGCAGATCTGTATCTTTGGCCCTGCTGATGGCTGCTGAGATGCTCAGCTGAAAAAGGGACATTGCCCAGCAGCCCCAGCTCACAGAAGGAAGCTCTCACAGCTCAGGCCAGCTTTTGAGCCAGCCTCCTGCGAACTATGGTCACAGCAGAGAAGGCTGATGCACAGATGCTCTGCACTCAAGCAGTAGAGCCATCCCCCTCCAAACCTTATCCCAAGTAACTGCCCTAACTTGGGGAGAGTGGTGGGGAACTGTGCAAGGACACTCAGCTCCAGGTCTGGCAGAGATGACAACCTACCAGCTTTTGCCTTGACGCTTGGCTTCCTCCCTCGCCCTTTGCCTTTTGACACGGGTTCGTCTGACCCCAGTGTAGCCCCCTCTTTTCCTTCTCCAGCATCTTTGCTGGATTTACGGCTGCGGCGCTTGGTGCTGGGTACCAAAAGGGCCGGGGAAGGCTCAGCACCTGGAACAGGTCAAAGAGATGTTCAAAAGCAGTGAAACAACACGTACAACAGAGATGAGAGATGAGGAACCTGTCTCCAACAATTCTCCAACAGGGATTGGGTCCTTTTCCCCAAGGGGGTTGTGCCCCACCCCAGGTTTGCATGTCCATAATTGATGGTGCAATCTTTGTGATTGAAAGTCTGTAAATTAATCCCAAAATCTAAGAGGGGGGTGGCTCCAAACTCCCTACCTTTGGTAGAGGGAAGTATCGTGCAAGAAACTGAGCAGTAAGACTCACACTGGATCTTGTAGTCAGGTGGGAGAAGCCGAATGTGAGACAGTGGGATGCGCCCTGTGTCCCCATCATCGAACTCCACTGTGATGAGATCACCATCTTCCTCCAGATCCAGGGTTCCTGCAGGTTAGGGCACAGAAGAAGGTGTTACCGAAAAACTCAAGAGTACAAATCACTTGTCAGGGAAGCAGGAAGGCAGGGGAATAGAGGGATCCTGGACAAACTCCAAAATATCCCACCCCCACCTTTCCTACATGGCTATTCAGGGAGAGCACAGAAGGTTCAGTCGACAATGAAAAATTGCTGATACTAAACCAGCCCACCCAGTGCAGAATTCCTCAATTTCTGTCAACAGCTGTGCTACGGCATGTAACAACCATTCCAGTTTGACTTCCCACCTCCTGTCACTATTTCCCTGTATTCCTGTAGATTCACTTTTCCTTTTTCACTGCAGTATCTTTTTTTTTTTGACCTGCATTTTTTTAACTACTCTCAGCAATCACGAGCTCCTGTTTTTCACCTTCCTTCTCCCTACATCAGCATCACTACTCTATACATTTGAAGTATTTCTTTCTGTGTATACAGTGTGACCAAGAGCCCAAAGCAAGACTGGTCATGGCAGGATTGTCCAGGGCTCTTCACTGACTTTTTCATGAGGCCAGATGGGGGAGACATCGGGAGGCGATTTGTCAGAGGGAGAGCTGTGAGTGGGTAGATGACACAGAAACCTCCACAACCTCCGAAATCACCGGTGCCTGGACTGGAGTGAATTCTTACTTTTTGAAATGTGTCAAATTTCCCTTGTATTTTAAGCTCCTAAATCACTCAGACCTCTTCCTATCAGGCTATGGCTCCTGGACCACGGGATGTTACTAAACCAGCATCCTGGTCGAGCTAGGCATGACCTGGTGGGTGAGCCTCTGACCTCCAAAGGCTCACAGCAGACCTCAGGGCCATCCCAAACAAGCCTCATGTCCCTCAGTACATGCAGGACCACAACATTCCTGGCTCACAGTGCAGCAGGTGTGGCCTTACCTCGGACAACTGTCCCTGGGTAGAGGCAGCGGTACTGCTGGCTCCAGTAGGCTGCAATCCTCGTGCCCTCGGGCAGGAATCGCACTGACGGTGGTTTCACATCAATGATCTGCTCAGGGCAAAAGGGAGGCGATTACTGACGCCCCTGGCACCAGCACAGACCATCCTACCACATTTGGCATGTAGCAAAGCAGCAGGAGAAGACAAGGGATGGTTTCCCTGCTGGGAAATGGCCTCCTGTCTGCTCACAAGACAGCATGAAGGACTACCCCTGCTAGTGGGGAGCTCAACACCAAGGGGAGCTCTGCCCAGACTGCCCACAGGGACAGGTCCAAGGCACCCCTGCAGCCCCAGACAGGGAGGGACTCTCAGCCTATTCCATTCCAAAACAGGGCCCAGGCACCCGCTAGCCTCACATACCGCTTCCTGCAAGAGCTGCTCCAGGCAGTAGATGTGGGGTCGGTTTCCCCTCTCACCTTCCACTACCACACGGTATCTGAAACAGGAAGGTCCAGTCAGACATTGCACATGGAACAGATCACTTGGGTCGGGTAACACCTCCTCTGAGCCCTACCACCGGTTGAGTGCATTCAATGAGGGGCAATTAGGTAATTAGGTCATTTTCCTCAGCACTGATAAAGCAGAACAAACTCTCCTTCCCTCCCTGCCAGACTCTGTCAGTCTCTCTCCAGACAGCCCTGCAAAGCCCCCAGATCCATTCCTGCACCGCCACATCCCCATTCTCTAGCAGAGCCTGGGCAGATCTAGCAGCCCCACAACTCACATGTCAGGTGAATGCACTGTCTTGACATGGCCGGCATAGAGCAGCTTGTCATCCATGGGGATGAGGACACGCAGGCCATCTTTCAGCTCATCCTTGTCAATTATGCAGGAGCGGGGAGCTGCGAGGTATTGAAGCAGGGCGGGGATTAGAGAGCACCATACATGAAAAAGAGACCACAAGGGGAGAGAGAAATCTCATACTCCCAGAATGACCTTCGCTAGGAAAGGGCCAGCAAGTCCTTTGCAGAAAGGGCTCTCTCTCTCTCTCTGGCCAGATACTTGGAGAAAAAGGCACCCTTCTCGGTAATATCAGTAAATGAAAACAGGGCTGCTCGATGACTGGGCTTCATCTGGATGTCAGAGTTGGCCACTCTGATCAGGCTGGTGTTTGGCCAGTCAAATTGACTGGAAAAATGGTATCTCCACCACAAGGACTCGTGGCTTTGGACAAGGAATGTGTGAAAGCAGAAGAGTTCTCCAAAGCAGCCTTGGGAAACTTACCCAGCTCCTCTACTTGCACAATTAGCCCTCCCAGCCCCTTCTGCCCTCACCTGGTGTGGGTGGCCTCTCAACCAGCATGCTCAGTGGGATGTTCTCATCTTCTGAGAAGCTGCTGTCTTGGTTGGGTTCAAAATCCTCCTCTGCTGCCATGCTCTCCATGAGCTTGCTGACAGCTCCTCCTTTCCCTCGGTTCTGCAGGAGAGCAAGCAGCACGTCAGCTGGATGCCAACACGCAATAGTCTGATCCCCTCTCACCTTCCTCCAGCAACAAACAGCCTGAGGATATGGGGACAAACTCGTCTCCATCCTCAGCAATGTTAATCACAGAGCTAAGTGGGTGTAACCAAAATTACGTTTTGGATTAAAAAAGATCCTTGTTTTACCAGCCTCGCTGCTGAGCATCACTGACAGCTGAGCAAAAGCTGTTTTGCACATCCTAGCCACATCTCACTCCTGGAGGCTCGCAGAGATGCTGAAGAGCAGACAGCTCTAGCACTGCTCTGTACTCACCACCCCTCTGCACAGTGCTACTGAGAGCCTGTCTTCACTAAACAGGCAGCAGACACTGCTCTTTCTCAAAGCCCCACGATCTGTTTCTTGCTGTTACATACAGATAATAAGCATTACACTCAGAAATCACATGAAAAGACACAGAAATAAATGTGTATTATGAGAGAAGACAGGCTACACCGAGCAGAAAACAGAGGCTCTTCCTCCACAACCAACTCCATGTCTTGGAGAAGAATCCTGCCTGCTCATTAATTTGCAGTATGAATTCAAATGAACAGCAGATGGTAGCAGCATGTACTACCTGCTAGCCTTCCTGGGAATTTAGGCTTCTCAAATTTTGCCTGTAACACACCGAACAAGGCTGCTTTCTGTTTTCCCTCTCTCACACTCCAGAAAAAGAGCAGGGCTCTGCTAATTGCTCTCTAGCTCATACAGTCTAGAACCAGTCACTCACCTCTTTTTTAACTTCCTTGGCTTTCACCTTGGCTTTGCTCTTCTTGGTGGAGCCCAGGGCGTTTGCCAGGCTGACCCGAACATCAGATGGGGAGCTAGGGATGCCAGGAGGAGACATGGACGAGGAGCAGCAGGGTGCTTCTTTACCCTTCTTCCGCTGCTAAAAAAAGAAAAAAAAATAAAGTAAACACTCCCATTGGTAAAGATCCAGGCCCAGAGAAGAAAGGTGGAGCAAAGCAGGCTGTGCTCAGGTAGGGTGACATCCAGCCAATAATCAGTTCACTGCTGTCCTACATCTCCCAGTCCTGCACTCAGGCTTCACACATTCCAGGTGGAGCTTTTCATTACCCCAAAGAGCAATTTCTGCCTGTCAAACCTTCCCTCAAAAAGCTCCAAGAAGATCCCAGCTGGCCTCATGCCACAACTAACCCGTCAAACCCCTCTGCTATTTCTGCTCCCCAGTAACTCCACCATGAACTGAAACAGAGCCAGAGGTAGCCAAGCTTTCATCTCAGAGCAAGAGTCAGCAAACAGGAGATGACTGCCACTACCAGCCAGGGATGGCCCTCAGAAGGCACCATGAAGGTAGCACAGGGGACAAGGGACAGTCAGACAGCATTTGAGGAAACAATGAGACTGAACCCTCCCTGCTCTCACCTAGCGGAATTAATCATTCTCCTTTTGCCCTCAGCTCCCACACCAGTGCTGTCAATGTGTTCCTCACCTTGTTCAGCTCCTTCCTGTCCTTCCCCTTGCTGCCCTCCTTTTTAGGGCTCATGGGTGCCCCCTTCCCACAGCGCCCGGGCTTGGAGACAGGAGTGGAGCTGGCAGGTGCCGTGGGGGTCAGCATGGCCGAGGACGTGGTGGCGTCGTGGAGGAAGATCCTCTCGCTCCGGCGCCGGTTCCACAGGTCATCGTCGCTGGCCTCCAGCCCAAACTCAAAGCTCAAGTCCTTGGGGGACTTGAATTTCTTCAGCTTGCGGCCTTTCTCAGCCCCAAGCTTGGATTTGTCAGAACTTCCAGATCCGGGGTCGAGGCTGCTCGGGGCCTGGCTTGGTGGGATGCTGTTTGCCTCCAACGGCCCCTTCTTCCCCCGCAGCAGCCCCGAGGGCGACTTCTTCCTGATCTTGATCTCACTCTCTGAGTCGGTGTATTCAAACTCCGTCCCTAGATGCAAAGGATTCAGTCATCAGTCAAAGCCCTGGCTGAGCCAAGAGGGGCCACATCCTGCTGGAAGCTTTTGGGCTCCATGGGAGATGTCACGCCTGTTCCACACAGCCCTGGTGTCCCCTGTTCAAACCCCAACATCCCTAAGGCAAAGATCCTCTAGCCCTCCACAAAAAGGAGTTGCTTGGCTGAAGCAAAGCACAAACCCCACACACCGAGCTTTCCTGCCCTTCTGGGTGCAGCCCTCTCCAGCCTCACATTTGTTTCTGGAGAACAATCTCTTTAATGAATTGAATAAACCTAGATTTCAAGCTTATTTTTTCCCATTGGCTAACAGACACCACCGAGCTATTTATTGGCTCAAGTAATTATCTTAAAGTCAAGAGACAAGAATGATCTTTTGCCCGTGGCAGGTGGAAATCCCCTCATATTGGCCACTGCTCTGCATTGCAGGCACAGAAGCACCCAGCATCCTGAAATACTGTAATAACACCAAGGTGTTCACCACCGGCAGTGTTTTTCCCCTCTCCAGAACCTGATAAAGGAGAGAAAAATCATAGGCCTTCAAGGGCAGAAGGGAAACTGAGGTGGCACCTACACATCTGCGGGACTTTGCCTTCAGACCAACAAGGTCTGAAATCAGGCCTTGCTTCACACCAGGAAGGTTGGCAGAAATTCTCCTCAAGCCCCACAGTGAACGGCCCCTGCTGTGATAACCAGTGCTTGCAGCAGACCCTTGGGAAAGGACATTCACAACTGAACAACACGCGTGGGTAAAAGAAAACGTACGAGGCACGAGCATGGGGAGAAAGCATCTTCCTTCAGAAATTCAACCTGCAGGAGCCTGCTCTCCTCTTCCACCCAAGCCTCTCTCCCCTGAGAGCCCCGGCACGAACAGGGAAAGAGCGAGCCTGTCAGAATCAAAGCTGGCAACGCTCAAGATGAAAAACCCACTGGAAATTGCAACGCCCGTGCTCCTCCCTCAGTGCCGCATGAGACAATTTCTAGATGTTTCCAGTTTCAAGGAGGGCAGGTTGCAAGGTGATAAATTCTTTACACAGGCTGTTGGAACAAGTTGGCAGAAGCCTAATATAGCATGGAAATGGTGCTAAAACAAGCTGGGCTCCCAAGGAAGACATCATTTTCCATTCCGAAGCATGCTATAAATTCCATTATCACTTAATAAATATTAATAGAGAATTTATAAATGGTGCCCATATAGATCTGTCTGACTGGGAACGATGTCACCCAGGGGCACTTGTGCAGCCAGGCATGGGGAGGAGAAGAAATGAAACTCCTATTGCTTGTAACACCAAAACTGAGACACGGGGTCAGAGATACAGGGTCTGGCATGGCAAGCATGTGAGCAGAGGAAGGAACTCTCATTTTGAGTCTGGCTGGCTGGTTTCTATGGGGAAGATGATGGAATGGGCTGATAGAGAAAGTTTTTCTTCTGCTTGGGTATCTCTGCTTCTCTGTCCCTGCCTCCAGTATCAGAACCAGGCAGCCAAAATGAAGGACAGGGCAAGACGTGTCTGGGTAACAATCTGCTGTTCTGTAGCACCGCTGGGACATCCCGAACCTCCCACCTTGCCCCCCCAGCACCAAGCCTAGGCACGCAGCTCACCCATCAGGCTCTGCCGCTCCTCCTTCTTCTTCGCCTTCTGCTTGGCCTCCAGCTGGATGATGGAAAGCGGCGGGGGAACGATGGGGCTGGGCATTGCGCTGGCAGCAAACCTCGCTAGCAGGCCCAGGCCGCTCTCGTCAAGGGCAGGCGACGACAGCCTGTCGGTGCCGTCGGTCCCATAGTCCTCCGCTTCCTCCTCTTCCTCTTCATCCTCCTCTTCCTCCTCCTCAGAGCTGGAATCTAGCACGCAGAAAAGAGGAAGCCCATTACAAACCTCACGGAGTTGTGCACCAGTCGCATTTCCACCCCAAAATCTCCTGCCGGTCCGTGCCCACCTAAGTAGCACTGAGCCACCCATGAGCTGAGCCAGAAGATGGACACACACACGTGTCTCTGTGGCCATACAGCTGGCACCACCCTGCCTACCACCACCCCTGAAGGACACATCAACACGGGATGGCCCCGAGGACCCATCCGAGGCGAGGAGGGTGCTGGCAGGGATTTGAAAAGGAAGCCAGGCACCCCTTCCCTGCAGCGTGCAGGAGGGATTAAAAGCTTAACTCCTCCAAAAATCCCAACCGGGGAGCTGTGGGATTCCCCTCCCGCCCACCACCTCTTCCTCCAGCACAAAATCCATCAGCACAATCAGAACCAGGGATCAGCACGGGAAGGGAATGCCGGGGACCAGCCTGCGCCAGGGCAGCAGGCGAGGAGGACATGGAGAGGAGAAGGGGCAGGAGGCAAAAATGCAAAGTGGGGGGAGGAGGGAAGTATTAATTTGAAAGCGATGGGTTTGGAATGCAGGAGGAGGAAAACTATTTGCAGATGAAAAGAGAGAAAGGGCGAAAATGACGTTTGCTAGGAGCAGGCTTCAGCAGTTGTGTTGGAAATGGCACCAAGGAGCATTTAAACGCTCTGCCTCAAAACTCCCTGCCCTTCACTTCCCTCTCTACAGCTCAGGCTAGGGAAGCCCAGCTCAGGAAAGGCAGGATGAGCTGCCCACAGCCCAGAGAGTAATTCTGGCCAAGAAACCAGCCTCGCAGCCTGCCTCCGCTGGCACACGCAGAGCAGTGGGCTGGGATCTTCCTTTACGGGGTGTGCACGGCAGGAACTCGGGGGCAGATGCTCTGAGAGGAGTCTCTCTCCCTTCCCTGCAGCACCTCCCAAGAGTCCTCCATCAGCCCAAAGGCAATTAATTTTAACGACACCTCATCCAGGTAGCTCTGGCGAGCACAAGTCACTGCACAAAGGCACATACGCCACACACATACACACGCATATACGGGCACACATACACACATACATTTCGGTTTTTAACTGTCAGAAGCGGCTCTGGTATAACAGATTTCATTTCTCTTGAAATTGAGGGCTTAAGCAGGATCACCGAGGTCGCTGAAAAGATTTCCACCACTAGCAGGAGCCCTGCTCTCCCCGCCTGAGCCTCCCCTACCCGAGAGCTCCCTGCCAGCCGCTGGCCCCGCGTCTGAAAGCCAGCCAAATGAGAAACCAGATCCCTTCAAAATGAGCTGGAATGAACACGAAAATCCTTTTCTTTTCACTTATGCCCTCTGGGATAGATAAAAATGTTCTCAACACTTGGTTGTTAAAAAAAAATACAATAACACAAGCGTCAGTTTTCCACTCTGGCTTATTTTTCCGTGACATTAGAACTAACAGGAACATCAGAAAGCAGTGCTCTCGTCCTTGCATTTTATCAAATGAAGTAATGGCTAGTTGGTTTTTTTTTTCCCTTCACACAAGGAGAGCTTTTCTGCACACACATCAGATAGTCACAGAATACTAATTCTTGACTGCATAGAAATCCCTTCCCCGCCTCAGTCGCTCAAACTGGATCCTTTTGATGTAAAAATGCTACTAAACCAACAGTCCTGCAGTCACTGCCGAGACATCCACACCCCTCTTCACTCCTTGCATAAAAACCACAGGCAAAAAAAACCACAATCCACAGCAAATTAGGATCAGATTCCTTCCCCTAAGAGAAAAGGGGGTACAACTGCTGATTTTCTACCGTGTTTTGTCAAAAAGAAATTCACAAACAAATTCAGATTAATTTGGCTATTCTGAGACGCAGAAGCCACCTGCCTGAAAACAGCAAAGCCATGCCCGAATTCTTAAACCAGCTCTATTCTGCTCAAAAATGGGATGCCCCAACTCCCAGCAACAAGCACCCTGTATTGAGACCCCTTCCTCGCATCCAGTTGGGCTCTGAAATTCAGTAATTCTCAGCAAAATCAAAAAAAAAAAAAATCAGCTCACACAGCTCTTTGTGCTAGACCTAAAGAGCTGGCTGAGCAGAGGGCGTCTCGCCTGGGCAGGCGGGTAGGAAAATGGGCAGAAAACGGGGGAATTTTGCAGGAAAATCCCTCCATGACCTGTCCCACACGACCGCCACACGGCACGCTTCTGCTTCAGCGCTTGAGGACTCCTCTTCCACAGCAGCCAGCACGGGCTCTGCAGACACGAGGGCACGAGGGTATCAAGCAGCGACCGTATTTCAAATGCACCAAGGTGAAACAGATTTAAAAGCCACGATGAAAGCAGCTATTACTCATGCTACAGAAAATGTGCGATCCAATAATGCACCCGGCAGTTATTCTAACCTCCGTCAAATACACGGTGTCACACTATGGAAAGACAACCGAAGATAGCCTCTTGTCAGCATTTTTTTTTTTTTAACCAAAACACTTATATTTTTATCTGCATGAGATTCAATTTTCTGCCTGAAAAAAAAGAGTATTTTAACACATTCCCAGCCTGCACCCACAGCTCTCTCCTCCTCCACCTCTCGCAGCGAGGGCAGCTCTTGTTAGCCCTGCTCTACGTGCACAGCACAGCCCAGCTCCTCTTCCTCCTGATTTCCCAAGAGACGAAAACCACCGAATGAAACAAACCCAGCACACGTTTGGGGCTTCTCTCCAAATCCACACACTTCTAAACTAAGTCCCCGGATTTATCTTCCTGGTGGCAAGTAAGCTGCTGGTTCTCTATGGCCAACTGCATGGCTTCTTGGCGAGACTCTTGATGCCCACGTGTAATCTGAAGCTGGAGTTTTACTCTTCTTGTACCCAAAATATGTGCAAGCTTAAAATGAAGCATACCCAGATGCTTTACACAACTTAAGTCTCAATTCTTTCTCCTGAAAACAACAGAAAAAAAAACAACAATGGGACAAAAAACATTCCAAAATATTGTTTTCAACTCTAATTCTGTAAACACCGGGCAAAGGTGAGGAAAAAATACTTGAGGTTAAAGATCGCTTTTCTGACATTTTTAAGAGCATGTATATGCGTGTATATACCCACACATGCAATCACACACACACACACACAATCCCACAGCCAAACCAAACAAAAGACATTTAAATGCTATTGGAACCAGATGAACTGGAGCCAAAGACTTTTTTTTTTTCCCCAAAATTTTTACCTGCATTAACTTCAGAACCAAAACCAAATTTAAAATGCTAAACTTTCTCACTGCTTTTAACAGCTAAGCCACCGGGGCATTTTGTTGTAGGAGAGGCATGAATGAAGATGAACAGAAATTGGTTAAGCAATTTGGTTTTTAGAGACTGATGTAAACAAGGCGGATTGAGGAGGGCATGAAGAGGGAAGGTTTGGGAAGGGGGGGGGGGAGTAAAAACACACACTTAAAAGAGTCATTTCACATTGTAAAAAAAATAGCATGATTTTTTTTATAACACCAAGCAGGCCTATAGCATACAAAGCAGGCTAAGTACAGGCAGACTTTAGACAGCTACTGGGTCATCTGATTTGTGTGATCTGTCCAGATTCTGGAGATTGCTTACTCTTGAATTCCCAATTTAAGACTTCATTTTGTCAAGCAAACCAATTCTCGTAATTTGAAGATTTTCCCCCCCATACGTGCTGTGCTGCTGACTCCAGAAGTACTTAGAAACAACCTACAATATTACAACTATTGCATGGGATTGGCTGTGTGGCAAAGTAAGTTTTCCCCTACTGCTTTGTCCACTGGGGTAAAACCATCCTCCAGGTCAGGGAAAGGGGGGCAGGAAAAAGGTACTAATTTGTTAAGGAAAACAGACATTGACAAGGAAGAAATGTAGGCCTTTGGTCCTGTGGAGTTCATGGCATTCGTTACCCATCCTGATGGCCTTCAGAGGTCCTACATAGCTTTGGCCTGCACTAGCAGTTTCCCCTCCAAGGTCACCAGATGAAACACCACAAGCCTTGTTTGGTCTTCAAGAAAGCAGCATGTCCTACCTCTTCTATCTCAAAGCAGGCGAAAGCAACTTCTCCTGCAGTTACTAATCCTGTATCTGTCACAGACAGTGGCAGGGACAGGGCCACCCACTACCCTAATACCCAAACAGTCTGCTTTGTGGCCCAGAAACCTTTAAGAGCATTGCCTTTGCAATGCTTCTCCATCTTGGATCCATCGGTAAACCCTTTCATCTTGCTGGGATAAGGAGATCCCCAAAAGAAAGTCTGCAAAGAGTAAAGCAGTTCTGGAGTCCTCAAACACAGACACTCAAGCAAATCATCCATGCAAAACTATTCATGGATAGAGGAAAGTCAAAAGCGGACAGCAATCATCTTCAAAATTAAAATAACCGAGAGAATGCAAAGAACTACGTGTCATTATTCATGGAGGTAACATCGAAACATCTGAGGCTGACAGATGACATAAAGAAAAGTTATTTTGCCTACCTACATAACAATGGTCAAGGTTCAGGTTCATGGCTAGTGACCCTCGCTGAGAAGTGTCTGCCCTACAACCAGCCAACCACTTTGCTTCTTTAGTGCAGCGTGAGAGCAAATGCAAGAGACCGACACAGACATTCAAAGCATCATGGATAGGGGCGGGGGTGAAAGGGTTGGTCAAGCAGCTGCAAGGAGAAAGCGAGCACTTCTAGAAAAGCTGAGGTTATTAATTGGTTTAGTATCAGGGAAAGCCATTAGAAACCCTATTACCCAAATATCCCTTCAAGTAATGCTTCTGAGAAAGAACTATAAACCAAAAATAAGTAAATAAATAAAAATCATTTGCAGAAAAAACAAAACCATAATCAAGAATCCCTCCCGGCCTCCCTCTCCACGCCCACCTCCCACCCCAGGAGGTTTTGCATCTTTGGTTTCCCCACCATTAAGTGACACCTCAGAAGGATTTACAATGCATTTTCCCATTTGTTCCAGATTTCCCAACCTCCTCCCATATCCCTTCCCCTCCCAAGACTTTATCCCATAAAACTGGGATAGTTTTTTCTTTCTTTTCTTTTAAGAAAGCAGACAGGTTATTTGAAAAATAGACAAAGCCAATTAGGGACAAGTTACCTATCTGCTTACCTGGAGCAAAACCAAAAAGCAAACCCCCCCAGAAAATCAAAAACATAGCACCTAAACGGGACTGATAACCTCAAAACTTCCAACAGTAGCAAAACAAACAAAGAAAAGATGCAGAAAGGAACAGGGAAGGGATATCAAGCTGAACGGAAGTTAACACATATTCTTTGTGGAAATGTGGCAATCTCACCATTACATGAAATCCACTATCCCCAGAACATTTTGGGTTCTCTAAGGAATAAATTTAATTTCTTTGAAACATATTTCTTTTTGTTTTTCTTTTAGATGCATCAGTGGGTCCAGCCCAGAATCAAATCAAACCACATCAGCATTCTGTATCTTTCTGCTGTGTTTAAATTTTTTTATCTTAAATTTTCTTTGGAGGATGGGTTTGGAGGGAAGAAAAAACAAACAGGTGCATGGAGGAGATTAAGACCAAAACCTAAGAAAAACAAAACCAAAGCAAAACTATCCAGCCCCATTTTCAATTAACAACTGTCTGAGCAGTGTGAAATACTAAAAGGCTTTTGCTGTGCTACATTCAGATCTGCCATGTAACTTAATGATAACAACTGGGGATGCTCTTGCTTAGCATTCAGCCCAGACGAGCTACTTTCTTTTGGGAGCTGAGGGCTCATTAAAATGACCTTTCCCCATGATTATTATTTAATGAGTGCGCTCTAAAACAGAAACCCCTTGTGTCTCTGGAGGAAAAGTCTAAAGTAATCTCCTTTCCCACTGAAGTACTAATGACAGGCTGACAAAAAAAAAGCTGTAATAAAAAAATATTGGGGTGAAGGTGGGGGAGGGAAACCATAGACTCAAATTTAATGCGGTAATTGCCACATCTTTGAGCACTATGGGTTACGTCCAGGCATCTGAAAAAATTTACCACCCAAAAGGGGCATAAAAACTTGCCGTATACATTTTGAAAAGTGAAGAAAAAAAATCTCTGGCTCTCGAATAATGGGGACCTTACACACAGCAGCCTGCAGCAGCAGCAATAAAGACCGAGTTCCTTCACGTTTGTCTGCCTGCCTTGAGAGAGTCTATCAAAAGAGGAAACAAGTTGAAAAAAAAAAAGAAAAAAACAAACAACAAAAAAACCACTTAGATGAACAAAATAAAAATGAAATTAAAGGAGTGGGGGGTGGGAGAGAGGCCTAGGCTTTATTTGGACAAAGGCAACGAGCGACAATTGCTAGCAGGGATATTTGAATAATAGAGAGTACCCAGACTAGGTTAATTCCAGTTCTACTCATGGGGAGTGGGAGCAGGAGGGGGATGCAGAGCAGGATGAAGTGAAGCGGCAACCTAATCGCCTGATAAGAGACACAGCAAGAGAGACAAGGTACACAGGTTTAGTTAAAAATGAACTTGATATGTTTAATAAAGCTTGGTATACCAAATTGCAGTACAAACATCAAGTCACACGGCCACACAACAGTATCCCGGTATTAAAAAAAAAAAAAAAAAAGAAAAAGTAACTAAAAAAATAATAAAAGGCTTCTTCCAAACTGCTACAAGGCCCATGCCAAAATAAAATAATAAGAAATAAAATAATAATAATAGTAATAATAATAATAATAATAATAATATAATGGTGGTGGTGGCAGCAAGGAAGAAAGTGAGGGAAAAACTGAAGGGAAGGAAAGGAACAGGAAAGCAGGGAGAGGTGGACACTAAAACCCAGTTGATATAAAAGCTCTAAAAGAGCCAGCCAGTAATAATATCACAATATGATACAAGTACAAAAAGATAAAAAATAAATGTCGGGCTGATAAAGCAGGCTACGCTGCCAAGAACAAAGATGGCCGCCCTGGCTCCGACCATCAAAATGGCAGACCCCAGCCCGCCAGGCCCCTACTCACCCCCCCACCCGCTCACTCCCCCGCAGGCATGGCGGAGGGGTGCGTTTGGGGTTGCGTTTGCTATATGCTAGTAACCTTGATCAAACGAGTCCTCCGAGGAGTCGCTGAAGGAAGATCCTGCCTCGGCCTCCCGCAGCAGCAGGCAGAAAGGCTGCTTCCGGCCCACCGCCACCTTGGGCTTCAGCGGCCGCCCGGCCGCCGTGCTGCGGGGGGCTGCCTTGGGGCCACCAGCCGCCCGGCCACCTTTCCTGGCCGCCGTGCTGTAGAGGCCGGGTGGCCGTGGTTTAGGGGCAGATGGGGGCTGTGCCGGCCACTCGTCCCTCAGGGATCCCTCCTCCTCTGAATCTGTATCTGCAGTCAAAGCAGGCGGGAAGAACGTTACCTTAGAGAATGGGGTTGGGTTTTGTTTTTTGAGGGGGGTAAAGGGCTGTTTTGGTGCATTTCTGCATGAAGAGGCTTTACACCAGGAGAGAAAATTGCCTGCAGGAGGGTGCTGGGTGCTGCCATGTCCTCCCTGCCAGGCCCTCCATCACCACAAGTCTCAGGTTCAACAAGCAGAAGCAGAGAAACATAAATATGTATTTCCTTCTTTCAGTTACAAATAAACACTCTCCATCTAGGCCAAATGACCCCCTTTCTCCCTTATGGCAGAATCCAAGGGCTGTTTTCAGCTCAGAAGAAAACCAAGGTAGATGTTTCCATCATGAAGATGCTCATCAAAGGTGCAGTGATGCCAATAAGTGGGCTCAAACTGAATCAGTCTCAACCATCTTTATCCTCCATTCTCTGACCTAAATCCTAACGGTCCTAATTCAGTTTTCTACATAAACTGACTCTCCCAGAGGGTTTCTGACAGAGGCAGCCAGAACAAGCCCAGCTGCTAAGGGGCATCAGGTGTAACTCCAAACCTGCCACCCCTGACACTGAGTGTCATACAGTATAAAAGTACACCAAAACACAGCAGGGATCAAGACTCCTTGGTTCACAAACCCCAGCTTTACTCAACTGCGCAGCTTTGCAGGCAGTGAGATGTTATCCAACTGACCCTTTCCAGAGTCTGATGAGTGGAACAAAAACATATGGTGCCCCTGGATGCAATAGAATCACGTATGAACGGTCACATCCCAGCTCACAAACACACCATTGACTCGGTGTTATGGACAGACTGTTCCAGCCTGTGAGCAGCAGCAGATGTTCTCCAGTATCAGCACTGATTGCGTATCACTCCCACCCCTGTCGTGTTGGATGTGGAGAGGAAGGAATGAAAGGTGGCAGTTTAGAAGGTCCAAAGCCCAAATGCACAAAAGATTTTGCGAGTCCAACTTCCATTAAAATGTGTGGGAATGGGATACTCATCTCGCCTGTTGGATCTATGCCCAAGGTTTTCAGGACTCCAGCTAGAAAATCATGAGGTTAGGAGACACAAGCATTTGGCACCAGTCCCATTCTCCTCCTCCACAAGAGCAGCCCACCAGACACGGGAGGTGCTGCCATATGCTCGCCCTGCCTTCCCAAATCCATCACGCTTGAGTGACCAAATGACAGCCTAAGGCCCTTTCCCTGAATCTGCACACAGCTGAAAAACCGCGCATCAAAGCTGAGCCATTCCAGAGTCAGTTCCTCAGTAACAATAATCCTCTGCTCTGAGATTCATGTGGCGACAGGGGCACAATCCTACACTAGGAGACTCGCTGCAAAGAAGAGGACATGGACTACAGCCCCCTTAGGTCTGGGAAGGAGTTTTTGATCTTGAAACCACAGCACCAAGTGCAAGGATACTGTGAGAGCTCCTTCAGCCAGCAAGGGTCTGTGCTGCCCTGCTTACCTCCCCATTATCTCCAGAGCTCCCAGTTGAAGAGCCTTGGGTCTGTTTCTGGGAGCAAAGTGCACAAAAGCAGAACTGCTGGATGGTTTGTACAGCACAACCAGCCAAAGACTGTTCAAGTTCAGTGGACACAATGGCTCCTATTTTACCACGTAAATGGTTGATTTCATGCCAAACATTTGTTCGGATGTAGAATCACTAGCTCATCATCTTTCCCATTAGTGAAATTGCTAAACTGGTCTTGCACTGCCACATACATTTGTTATGCATATGAATACCCCGTAAGAGTTTTAACATGGGATTTAAATAGCTGCAAGCAAAGGAAAAAGATACATATGTAAGTGAGCTAAGACAATTAAACAACCAGGCCGCAGACCATAAACTCCAAGTCCTTCACATGCTCTCTGCCCTGGTGTCTGCCTGAGCCGTTAAAGACTCTTCTATGCCTGGTCCTATGACCGTCCCTACCTGAAATTCAGATTTTTCCTTCTGTAACAGTGTCTGCTCACTTCCAGGAACCTTTGCCTCGGGTGCAATTTGGGTGCTTCAGTGCACAGGATGCCAGGGTGGAGACAAACCCTGACGGGACAGATGGGAAGGCTGCACGCAGCCAGCCAGGAACCAAGCCATGACACTGGGAAAAGGCAGCAGGATGCTTACAACCACCAGTGCCCACAGCAGGTTTTGCATTCTCTAACTACCTGTTCATTATAATCCTACCCAAGCCACTGAGGGCCTCTAAAGTGAACTGCTAACCACCTCCTGAGAGGAGACACTTCGAGTACTCATCTGACAGGTAGATGGAGAGTGTCTACTCCCACTGAAAGCAAGGACTTGAGTTTATGACTTCTTTCCCCACTGACACTCAAAACAACATAGGCCTGGAAGGGATGCAGTGATGTCTGCTACCTCTTGGATGGCAAATCAGGTGGACATCTCTTGCTCACCCCAAAGTTGCAGCAGCATTAATTAACCAAGGTGTAATTCACTTTTCACCTGTGAGCAAAACCGGACCCATCTCCAAGACCACTTCCAAGATGCCACCAACCCCCCCGACAAGCTCCCACAACATATTACACCGTTAACAAGACACAAACAAAGGATTACTTACTATAGGAGTAGCTGCTAACTTCAGATATTGCTGGTGAATGGGAAACCTTGAGCTGATTTTTGACTTTTAACCCCACCTCCATCTTCTTCATTTTGGCAGCCACTTTGTTTTTACCTTCCTTGGTGGTTTTCAATGACAGGCCCAGGTTCTTGGCCAGGCTCTTCTTCTCCTCCTTACTTGGCAGAGCCTCATGAGGCGGCAGGTACCTGCTGCCACCTCCACCACTTTTCAGCTTCCCCCCAGAGCTGTCAGCAAACTTGAAGGGGGATTTGAGCTTGTCTTGTCTGGTGAGCGACAGGGCCTTGTCCAGCTTGCTGGCTAGCTGCTCCTGATCTGATGGTACCTTCTTTTTCTTAAGCTTTAACTGTTGAGGTGAAAGGAAGGGACACAAGTTAACACAGAGCAGATATTGTGGCAGACCCCAGGGTTTTTA
This sequence comes from Heteronetta atricapilla, assembly GCA_011075105.1. NCBI lineage: Eukaryota > Metazoa > Chordata > Aves > Anseriformes > Anatidae > Heteronetta > Heteronetta atricapilla. Next base: position 3,899,581 of record CM021744.1, on the reverse strand, counting down.
ACTAGCCCTCGTTTCAGTCTCTCATGCTTGTCAGTTAACAATGCCTCAAAAGGAAGATCTTAACTCCCCGTTGCCCTAACCCATCATGGTGCTAGGGAGAAATAGCAAATGGTGTAGCTTCACTATTACTGAATACTACAGAATTTCCAGATTAACTCAGAAAAACTGGATTTTGTTCCAAAATAAATATATTCAAAAATCAACATGATTTGGAGTTCTCTTCTTCTCACCTCTTGGTTTTTAGGATTTATTTGGGTTGGTTTTATAAGCTTTTCTCTAAAGTATTAAAAATCGTATTTAGCCCAGATTCCAGCCAAATACAGATTTCCATGTAAGTAACCAGTTGCAGTGGCAGGGATGCCAAGAAGACCCAAATATCTCTCAGCAAGAGTATCAGCACCGCTGCATTACAGCCAGGGCTGTTACACCCGTTCCATATTTTCTTGCTCCTTGAAAAAAAGTAAATTTACTTTACACATGCTACAGCTAGATAACAGCAGCTGTAACTCAGTACTTTGCCTGTATGCCTTTTGGATTTCATCAGCAGCTTAAAGCTCCAGTAAATACCTCATTGCTTCAATAGGAGCAGAAGAAGAGCCTGCATTTAAAATAGCAAGCTCGCACTCCCTTGCTCAGAAAGTCAGTCCCCCAGTGCTGCCTCGACAGCCAGAGGAGTAGGGCAAACACTGCTCTGGATTCAGAGCCAGTGCAACACTGCAATGCTCTGGCTGGCTCAAAGGTTCTCGTTTCTACCTATTACCAGACCTGCCCAACCTCCCGAAGCCAACGCTAGCTTTTGTGAACACCCCTCCACTGCAGAAAGCCCTCCCTTGAGGAGCATCTCAACACAGGTGAATTGAGAGCAGATGCTGTAACATCAGGAGGAGTTATTCAGCACAAGCCAACGATGGCAAAACGGGAAAGATCTGCTTTTGGCCCGTGGCTCTGCATTCCCCATGAGGGCACTGACCTCGTTTGAGAAGCTGGGAGCCACATCGTGCTCTTCCCAGCTCTGATTCCTTCCTTTCATCTTGCCACTGCTGCTCTCCACATCCTCGTCCTCCTCTGGGAGGGCCCCCTTGTGCCTCTTCTTCATGCCCTCGCCAGTCTCAGAGTCTTCGGAGAGCAACAAGGACTTGCTCAGTCTGCAAGCCAAGCACAGGATGGGTCAAGGTGGGGGGGCTTTCCTCCCTGTGATCCCCTCCAAGCTCAAAAGTGAGGTTAAATGTCTCCTAGGACAGCAGGGATCCTCAACGGGAGCCAAATCCACTGTGAAGTGACAGCAGTTTGGACAAAGTGAGGGCCTGCCTCTCGTTTTCCACCAAACAGAAGAGCCAAGGAGCCCTCCCTGCACACTCCTGGCCACCAGCACAGATGAGGTGCCTGAAATCAAAGATCTGCAAGGTGGACCCTGAAAGGATGTGTCTGGAGTAACGGCCACTGAGAAGTGCCCAATTTGGTTCAGATCAGCAGGGGGAAGGCTGGACAGCTGAGCTGGCCTGTAGGTCTTTTCCCACCTCTGTTTTCACGGACTCTGTAGATGCAGAGATGCCCGGGGAGGTGCCGCACCGCCTGGGCACCAGGCTGCTCGGGTATGGGCGAGCAGGTGGAAGGAATCACCACCACGCAGGGAAACATGGAGGGACAAGGGCACTGTGAGGACCAACCTGCTCAGAGGACAGGCAATCCACTTTACAAGCCCAGCCCCAGTGTGAGAGGCATTTAGAGTGTGTGTTTTCAGTCTCTCTGGGATTTGAGGGGGGGGAGGGGAGGAGAGGATAAATAAATAATAAAAATAATTTTAAAAATATGTAGGTGAGACTAGAAGCACATGTTCCACTGCTCCCCAGCTGTCTCCAGAAGCTATTTGATGGATGGAGAGATCCGTCAACACCTCAAGACCTCTACCGAGCCTCCATTAAAAGCTCCCTCACACCGCCTCCTTCACGCTAAGCCCACGTCCACGCAGCCTCCTCAGCTTCCAGGCATCTCCCCTCACGTCTGTCCTCCCTGCTGACCACTGCAGACACCAAAACGAACACCTCAGGCCCTAGGCACTGGCTGAGGGTGCACTTTCACCTCCCAAGCCAGATCTCTGTAGCGTGGGGACGTGCATACACAACACGCTCATGCACGCACACATGCACAACTCCAGCCACCTCTGGGCGCCTCCAGCCTGTCCAGCCATCCAAACCAGAGGAGCAAAATACAGAGCCACCGAGAGAACAGATCTTTAAAGGCACATGGTCAGTGGGAGCTGGGCACCTGAGTCTAATTTGCAGCCTTGAAAGGATGTTTGCAAAAATAGGTAGCACCCGAGGAGGCAGCTCAGAGATGCCTTCCCTTTGGAGAGGCTTGGCCATCCATGGATGGTTGGATAGCAAGTGGCATGGTGATCCACGCATCCAAACAAGAGCAGTTGGACTTGCAAAAGAGAAAAAAGCAGGAGAGAGAATGATCCAGACAATTGAAAGAGAGAGGTCAGGCCAAACCAACTCCCACTGATGGAAGGCACAGGAGGTGAAGACAGAAGAAACGCAGCAGAAAGGCCCGAGACAGCAGACAACCTCGCCCTGTCCTTCCCTTTTTTTGACACCAGCATCTCTGCAATTAGCCCTGCGGCACCTGCTCTCCCGACAGCACACGAGGACGCTCCCCATCACCAAGAGCTCACCTCCAGGCCCAGCCGGCTGCTCCGTTATCTCACCACCACTCCGCTCTGCCTGCCCTGCCTGCGCCCAGCACCACGGCCGCGTGCTCTCCCCGCGGGGACGGAGGAGGCCAGCACCGTGCTCCCACCGCAAGGACACGCTCGCGTTAAAACAACACCACGGCTGCTGCCCGCAGCCAGCCTGCCAACACGTCGCCCCCACTGCGTCCCAAGTGCGACCCTGTGCAGCGACCCTGCCATTTTCCCGGCTTCCCCAATTTCCAGCCTTACTTTCCACTCTTGCTGTCACTCTTCCCTCTCTCCTTAATGGGCGACAGAGCGCTTGATCCAAGTTTCCTCTTCCTGGGCCTTCCAGGGCCTCTTCTCGCCAAGCTTCTACTTTTCTCGTCATGCTTTTCCCTTTAAAAAAACCACACGCTTCACTGTTAACCAAGGCAACAACGGAAAAAAAAAAAAAAGCAAAGGAAAAAAAAATAAATCAAATTTTGCAACCAAAAAAGCAAAACAAACAAGAGAAAAAAATAAAGCAAATAAATCCAAAAAAAAAAAAGAAGAAAAAAGGGAAAAAATTAAAAGAAAGCAAGCAAGAACGGGAGCCAACCCAGAACCTTCGCCTGTCACCGAACTGCTAAACTGAGCTGCTGAAGCCAAGGTTGTCTCTAATACGGTCTCCCAGCTGCATTCACCAGTGCTCAGGTTGCTGTGCCACATAGCCTAGGAGTGTGCTGTGCAAAGCTCTGGCGAGCCGTACCGCGAGGAGAGGAAATGGAGGCATGGAGGGCTGCTTTCTCTCCGGGACCAAGAGGCAGTGAAAGTGCCCAGCTGGAAAAAAAAAGATGGGGTGAACAGCCTGCGACTTACTCGGAGTCCCGGCGCCGCTGCAGCTTCACCAGCTCCCGCTGCTTCTCCTTGTACCGCCGCTGCAGCTCCGCCAGCCTCATCCTGTAGTCCAGCTCCATCGCGTCCATGTTCTCGATGGCCGATTTGATGGAGTACATCTGGGGTGGGGAGGAGAAGGTCAGGACATGTCCAGGCCCCCATCTAGTCTGGGGTGGTGCATACTGGGGGTGACTGACAATGGCCAGCACCTGCAGCCTGGCGGGGATGCCCTCCGTGCTTACAGGGGAGCACAGCACCCTCGCCCCCACCCTAGAGCTGTACCAGAGCAAAACCAGCCAAGCAAAGATGCTCTGTGGCTCGTGCATGGGATGGTAAAGCTTTGAGGGACAGCAACCCTGGGACATAGCCTACAGAATAAAATACGCCCACGGAGTCTCTTCTCCCTTATTTAAAAACACACATCAAAATATTCCCCGTTTTGGAACATTTACTCGCTGGGCACAAAATAATTTGTCAGTCTCTCCCATGGGGAAGAGTCAGGAAAGAAAGGGAAAAAAAAAACCCTACTGCCACTATCTTTGCTTATCCCCCCTGCCAAAGCGGTGAGATACGAGCTCCCGCTGGCTTTGTATTACAGACACCCCTTCCAGGGCTGCGGAGGGCCCTGCTGAGATCAATGGTGGTGGCTCAGAAACAAGGGAGGAAGCTGGATCCCGACTCCTTTGCAGCTCCCCACACAGAGGGAAGCGACGGCAAACTTTGCTGGACGCACGCGGGCGACGCGAGCCGGGGGCCGTCTGTGGGCAGCAGCTGGCTGCGCTGCGGCTGTTGGGGCTGAGCCGCGCTACGAGCTACTTACGGGCTCGTCTTTCTTCTGCATCCAGCTGTACTTTTTGTTGGGATTCAGCTCTCGAGGCAGCCGGATGGTTTTCAGACTTTCCATGAAGGGGGTGGAAAGTACTTCCATGAGCATGTGGGTGCTGGCAGCCAGCAAACTCTCCAGCGTTGGCCGGACAGGGAAACTCTCTGGACCTGCTGGGAAAGGACAGGGGTGTGTAAATAAAAGCTACAGAGGTTCATCCTGCAATAGCAGCCCCACAAGGAGGGGGTGATGCCCCTTTCTGGGCCACGGCAGCTCACGGAGCCTCCCTGATGCCCCCGACCCCCACTTGAGATCTCCCGTTGTGCCCAGCCATAGCGCAACTGGCAGCTCCCACCATGACTCGCCTCAGGAAGTTACTGGAAGGTGAGATCTTTTCAGGACCTGCCAAGCTCTTGGAAAGCATCATCTCGAGCTACTGGGGCCTCCTGTGCCAAACCCCGACAGACTGCAGCCTCGGTGCCTGCCAGAAGGGTGTTACCCTGGCAGCTCCGAGCAAGTGGGGCTGCGTTTCCGCTACGCGTACCGCAAGCTGTCTAGACACGGAGAGGGCCTTTGGAAGGGGAGAGCAGTCCAGAAGCCGCGTGCACCTCGGCCTACTGCAACAAAAACCTGACTCCAACTCCTTCCGAAGTGCCAGCTCCTCCTGAATCTCGGGGCATTGCTCCTTGCTGCATGGCTGAGGGTACGAGATCCCCCGCTTCTGCCCACGGCCACACCGCGCTCTCACGACTTACTTTGCATTTCTTGCTTCCTTTTCTCCAGCTCCATCTCGGCGATTTCACTCAGCAGAGTGATCCCCTGCAGGAAAGAGTGCTCCAAGGCCTGCTCAGGTAACACCTCCATCTTCACCTGGGATGGGGCCACGCTGGCAGTAGTCAACAAGGAACAAGCCTGAGGCATCTCCGTGGCAGCCACCAGAGCGTTCATCCCAGCCAGCGGGTCGCCCGGCTTGATGTCCAGAGCTGGCATTTGGCAAGAAATCGCCTCGTCCGTGTAGGAGTGGATCTCCGGCCCCTGCTCCCCCTCCTCGGGGGGCAGGCTGGGGAACTCCCTGCCGCAGGGCACGTCGGCGCTCTGCAGATCCATGGCTACAGAGGCCTCCTCCCGCTGCGGCGTCAAGTCCATCTCGGGCGGCTCGGTCTCCGCGTGCACGAGCGAGCCGTCGTAGTCCATGTGCACGGAGCAGCTTTCCGCTCCGCTCCCCGTCTCTGCCGGAGCCTCTGCTTCTGCGGGGCAGGCCACGACCTGGTAAGGTGGTGGGCAGCTCTGGAGGTCCTCCTGGTCCTGCTCCATAGCACCCAGGGCTTCGCCTTGATGCAGGAGAAGGTTGCAGTTGTCCACGTTCTGCACCGGGACGGCTGTGGAGGCAGCGATGTTCAGAGCCCCCATGTCCTGCTCGCAGATGCCTTCTTGGCTCTCCTCCATCTGCACTTCCGATTTCACCCGCTCTTCCAAGGACTCCTCTTCTGCTGCCGCTTGGATGGGTTCTAGCATTTTGGACGGAGACAGGTGGATGGGTTTGACCTCTGGGGAAAGCTCCATGTGCTCGGAGCCTTCGGCAGGCAGCGGGACGTCAGGAGCCAGGCCGTCCGCATCGGACGCTGCAGTGGGCTGGAGGAGGTAGGGGTAGTGTCTTCCGAAGGAGGGAGGCAGGGACTGGAATGGATATCCCGGGGGGATCTCTACAAGACATCAGAAGGGACAGGCTGTGTAACGGCCAGGTCTCCAAAGCAGCCCCTCTCTCACTAAGGCATATAGGGGGGCTCCCTTTGCTTTCATCACCTCTCATCTCTTCCCTTCTCGCAGTCTGGCTGCTTGGGCACCTCTCTCCTGGCCACGATGCCACCCTCTGCCTCAGGCAGCAGCACCCCAGATGTCCCCTCTGCACTTCCCCAGCACTCTCCTGCAACTGGACCCCGCACCCTTCTCCCACGGAGACCTCAGCTCTGGAGGAACCAACCCAGGCTCGACCCAAGGGAAGAAGAGAGCCCTCAGCGCCAGGTGCCCCTACAGCCCCGGCATCGACCCCAGCCCACCACAGCACCCCGGTCCTTGCCTCTCCCCTGCCTTTCCTAGAGGAGCGACATGGTTTTCTCTAGGGGGAAGGGGTGGAAGCAGGAAAGAGCCAAGGAGAAAAAAGGGAGGCAGGCACAAACACACCGGGACTCTGCCAAAGCAGGGCTCTCTTACCTGGGAACAAGGCCTGAAACGGACCGGCAGCTTCTTTTTCCAGCTCCAGGTCTTTCTTCTCCACAGTCTCGGGCGCCTCTTCCTTTGGAGGGATGGCAGGGGCAGGGGGCGGAGAGGCGGGGGGCGGGCTGGAAGGATGGGAGCTGGGGGTGGCGGGGTAGGAGTAGGCTGGCTGCGAAGGTGGCTCCTCCATCTTTTGGATCACCTCAGCTTTGAGCACAGACACGGGTGAGGCCCTGGGAGAGAGGGGAGGTGGACTCACAGCCTTGCTGTAGGACGTGGAGGCGCTGGGAGACAGCACGGGAGGTTTTCGGTGCACCAGTCCCGGGGCAGAGGAGGAAAGGCCTGATTTGGCACTGTCCAGGCTCCGCTTCGTCACCTTCTCCTCCATATCTGCTCGCTGCTCGGTTGCCTTCAACCTCTCCTGCAACAAGAACAGAGAGCACAGCTCAGCACATCTCCGCCTGCTCCTGGAAACAGACCCACCGCCAAACGAGGCCCAAATCTCATCGTATCAGATACGGACTGCAATAAAACACACGCTCCCAACCGTGACACCATTTTAAGGGCAATCTGATGGAGGGCGGCACTGATCTCAAACCAGCACTTCCTAAGTGCCAGGGCGAGAAGAGTTCAAGTGGTCGGAGCTAGGAAAGGTCTCCTGAAGCACCTGAACGACGATCTGCTAGGGTGCACCTGCCTGAACAGATGTAGATTGCTCTGGGACTCATCATGGGGTCTGTAATAGTTTTCTTTATGAAGCCCCAGCTTCCAGGAGCCACGTGAAGGGTGTCTCAGCTTTCAATCACAACCAGAAAAAGTGGTTTCTGTTTCTAAGCCTCCAGACTGGCAAGCACACACGTAAAACGAAGGCAGAAAACCAGATGACCACTACAAAAAATTAACTGGGTGCAAAACGCACCCAAACGAAACCTCCCGACTGCCAAAACTGCCTGGTGAATGGGAGCTGGCCCCAGGACCCAGCGCCATCGCTGCCAGCATCGCAGCTGCTTCTCTGAGCAGCCACAGGAGGCTTGTTTGCAGGGGACCAGGGATGAAACCACCCAGGTCAGAGACAATCCCAAGGATGGAATAAAAGCCATGTGCCACCGGGCAGCTCTCCTGACACCGCTGCTCAAAGGCTTGACAGCAAACCCCTTTAAAACCACCCCACCTCTCCATGCTGCACTGAATGCTGCGGCTCCTGGGGACCAGGACTGGGTTTCTCAGTGCACCCCTGCCCTCGAGACACCCCTACAACACCTGCGTGGCTGTGCTCTCTCTCCCCAGGCCCCCCAACTCCAGGCTCTTTCGCCTCCAAGCTGGAAGCTCCCGAGGACGTACCACGAGCTGGGCGCTCCTCTGTAGCTCCATGGCGTGGGCCGCTTGCTGCTGCAGGATGTACAGCTCGTGCTGCCGCAGCAGCTGCTGGTGGGAGAGCAGCTGGAGCTGGTGAGCGTGCTGCAGGGAGCTCCGGGTCGGGGGGTACATGGCGGGCCACAGCGGGGGCGCCCGGTCCATCAGCTCCGCTGGGGAATGAGCAGAGGCACGGTCAAGGAGGCAGGAGGACAGGGGTGGCTAGAGGGTTAGAGGATTCAGGGTTGCTCAGGGGAAGGGGATCTACCCCAACCTCGTGGTGTGGGGATGCCTAACATCAAGCTATGCAATAACACAACCAGAAGTGGAAAGCGTGCTGTCTTTCTCTCTGTAGCCCCACTCCCACTCAAGTGTAGGTCCTGGGGGGTTTCTGACTTGTTTTGTTCTCTATTTGTTCCTATGATTCTAGGCAGCCTTGGCTTGCCCGTCCCTGGCTGATCCCAAGAGCAGATTCTCCTAACCAAAGAGCCAAACTCCACGAGGTCCTCCGCACGATGAAAAGCCAGCGCAGAAGACGACACATTTCCATCTCCAAAACACACCTAACAAGGAGCCGGTTCACACCCACCCAAGAGCTGCAGCTGCTGGTCCCCACGGGTATGCACGCTCCCATCTAGCCACCTCCAAAGCCACCTCCCCTCCTCGGGACTTACCGAAGTGTGGTAAGTGCTCGCTGGGGATCACGACAAGCTGCCCCGACTGCGGGTCTCTGGCAAACTGGTAGGCAGAAGGGAGGGCCCCCCCCCATGGCAGGGGGGAAGCCTGGAGTCATGCCCTGGTGCAGGGAAGGGTGGCCGAGTCCTGGAAGAAGGAACAGCATGGTCACAACTCAAGGGACACCGGCAGCTCCTACCCACGCAAGAAGCCACCCACCATTCGATAGCTCCCCTACAACCCACGAGCAGCCTCACCGGGTGCTCAGCGATACCTGGCAGCGGATCATACTGGTGTGGGCACCCCGTGGACACGTCGCTGCCTCCAGGGCACTCACCGTAGGGGTGGCCGGCCAGCCACATGGAGGGGCTCCCCGTCCTGGGGAGCCAGGGGTGCGCGGCCAGGTGCGAAGCTGGGTCTGCAGACCAGCGCCCCGAGCCCGCCAAGGCCGGGCCTCCCGTCACCATCAGGTTGGAGTTCAAACCGTTGGTGGCACAGCCGGAGGGATGTATCCGGGCGAAATCTGCCAGCTCCTTGCTCTCTCTGGTCACGGGGGAGGCAAGAGGGAGAAAAAAGGCGCTGAGTGCCACAGGGCACTGGAGGAGCACAGGGGGACGGGGCCAGCTTGCAGAACAAGCGTGGTCCCGAGCGTGGCTTGTGGTAGCCACAGCTGGAGACCCCGTAGCCCTCCAAGCCTCACCTGAGCAGCTTCTCCTGATCCCGCTCCAGCCGCCCTGCCAGGAGGTGGCTGTCCCGGTGGCGGCTCCTCTCGTCCCCGCAGTCGTCTTCCGAGCGTCCGTGCCCTAGGAGACACCCAGCGCCATCAGAAGTGAGCAGCAGCCCAGGACAAGCTCTCTCACCCTAGGACTACCAGATTTAAGCCTTAGAAGACTGGGACAGGGCTGTCTACATGACCAAGATGCTCTCACAAAAGGGGTTCCTGAGAGCACTCAGCTACACCTGGCTCAAGATTTGTATTTTGAAGCCATCCAGGGACCGACAACACCTCTGGCCGCTCTCCCAGGAGAGGAGAGCCACCAGCCTGGGAGCAGCAGGACCAACAGGACCACTTTTGCTGAAGGACAGTGGTGGATTTCCCATCTCAGAAGGGGACCAGGCCCGGCTAAATCCCTGCATCAAACCACACGGTCACGCTGAGCACATCTTACCGAAGTGCGCTAAGGGGGGGATTTTAGCTGTGGCTCTAAGAGGCTCCTCCTGCTCTTGTAAACCAGACTGGGAGCACCGGCTGTGCTCCAAAGCCCTGTCCCTCTGCAACAGGCAGCAGCAACACAACAGACTCTGACAGAAACAGCAGGCTGCGCTCTGCAATCGAACCCCTTAGCGGGCATCTGCATCCCCCTCCCAGACCACGCAACAGGAAAGGGTCCGGTGAGGCAGGGGCACGTATGGCACATGAGGGCAGGAGTCCAAAGAAGAGGGCTGGATGTTCGGCTGGAGAAACGGCTCATCCAGGATCCTAAAACACAGCCGGGCAGGGCAGCAGCTCTGTCTGCGAGGGGAGGAAGCAACCTTCACAGGAGCACACCCTCAGCTGCTCCTTGCTGGCCCTGCCTGGACCAGGTATTTTAGGCTTACTCTTCCCTAACTACTCTCTTGTACACACGTTTCTTCCGCATTTCCCTGTCCGTGCTATAGTTGGGTGACCCCTAAACCCCAGCCCTGCTTGCAGTGAGCTGCCAGACAGCCTAAGGGGACACGAGTGGGTTCAGGAGGAAGGTGCTTGCTTCCCCAGGGCTCTGGGTGCTGCCTGCCTGCACATCTCCTGCCTGGACGATGCTCTGCACCCTGCAGGGCTCGGCAGCCTCACACAGCTGCATTTTGTCCCTCGGCTCTGGCGTCTGCATAAGGTTTGGCACAGGAGAAAGCCTCCCGTAGCACCAAGTCTGCACTGCTGACAGGCAGCCTTTTAAAGGAGGGCTCTGCTGTGTATTTCCACAAACCTGGACAGCCCGCGTCGTGGTTTTTTTTTCTTGCTGTCAAGCCTCCAATTCCCTCAGCTTTTACTGTCAGAAGGAATCCAGCAATGAGACAACATCTCGCCCGGCTCCTCTCCCCAGGCTCCTGCCACGGCCTTCAGGCAGCAAAGATGCTTTGAACACCCAGCACACACCTCTCCGTCCCAAAGGACCCCCAGGGTCAGCGGCCACCCCCAGAGGCCCCTCTCCCTCCCCCCCATATTACTCATGATCTGCAGTTCGCAGGCGGCTTTATCGCCCCGTCCTCACCCCCCCAGGCACGCACGCCCTTTCTTATTCGTGCAGCTCCTGCCCAGCCCCTGCCCTGCCAGCGGGACGGTCCCTTCTGTGTACAGACCGCCGATTGTCCCGCCGCTGAATGATCATTCTGTCCGCACATACGAACATGACGCACGGCCCGCAGAGAAAAATTCAATCACTTATGCACAGGGGAAAGGCTCGGGCCCGTTTCCCTGACGACCGATGCCCGGCACTAAATACTTGCATTTTCCTTGCCAAATACTACACATTCGCCAACTAAAGCCTGCTTTCCCCTTCTTAAAAGGCCTAAACATTCAAGCACCGTCCACTCAGCGCAAGCAAGCTAATGTTATTAGATGAATATCTCCTGGCACACAAAGGGGGGGGGCAGCGTTTGGCGGGGGCGAGAGGAGGAGAAAAGCGGGCTTGTGTTCTGTCTGAAAGCCAACTGCATCCCTTAGCAACAGGCCCGCGGGCCTGCCAGAATCCAGCCCTTGTTTGCAGCCTTTTAGTTCGGCTCAGTAAATTACATTTAAGGCACGCCGGGAGGGTCTGGGCCGTGGAAGGGCTGAACAAACAGCTCCCTGTGCTGCCCACGAGGTCCTCGGGCAGCTCTCGAGGGCGACGGGAGGCGATGGGAACGCGGAGACGGGGCAAAGGGAGAAAAATGGGTAAAAGGGAAAGCCGGGGACCGTGCGGTGGGCAGGACGCGGGCTGTCAGCTCCCACGGTGGGGGGCTCGCCGGCCGCCTGCTTTGGCACCGCTCCGTGCACTGATGCGAGTCAAACCCACACAGAGGGGTGGCTGGGGGTGGACAGAGCAGGGAAAGGGGTGCTGGTAAGGAGCTTCCCTTCTTCCTTCCCGCTCACATGGGTGGCTGAGGTCCCAGCCCCGGCCAACAGCCTCCGACAGGGCCCAGCTTGGCTTCGCCGCAGCCTCGTGAAGCTCCGGGCTTCGGTTCAGCGCCGCTGCAGCCGATGGCCCACGGCAGCTGCACGGGGCAAGCTCATACCAATGCCACTGGAGCAGGGACGGGGCAGCCACAACCACAGCCCCCGAGGATGGGGACAGGACCGGCATGGGGAGCCCCGCTTGGCCATGGTTTATGACAAAAACTTGGCTGGGAACAGGAGGCAAAGGGAGCTGAGGACGCCCAACTCATCTCACGCCACACAGCCTGCGTTGGGCTGCTCTACCCACCAAACAGATCCGTGCCAAGAGCCCCAGGACGGGTGTGGGGAACCCACCTTTGATGCTGCTGAGGGACAGCGAGCGATCCCGGTCCGCCAGGCTGGGCGCCAGCTTGCTGCCGCTGCTGCTGCTGCTGTTGTCCTTCTGCCGGGCCACAGCCACGGCGATGCCGACGGGCAAGTGCCTCACCTCCACCTCGCCCTGGGAGCTGATGCTCTCACGGCCGAAGGATTTGGCACTTTCGGGTCTCTCGGGATCCCTCTTCAGCTGCTTCGCCGGCTGCTGCGCCAGCAGCTGCTGCACTTTGGAGGTGCCCAGCTGCGAGGAGTCCAACTTCATGTTGCCCAAGCCGCCGAAGGGGCTTTTCTTGCCGCAGCTCTGCCGGGACGCGGTCTCCTTGGCGAAGCTGCCGCTGTACTTGATGAGGCTCTGCATGGCTGAGCCTTCGCCGTGGGAGGTGGGGTGGAGGACGTCGGCGGCGCCCCGCGAGCCCACCACCGAGGAGCGCGGCAAGCCGCTGGGGTCCAGGTAAACCTTCTTGGCCTCCTCCTCGGCCCGGGTGACGTGGTTGTGCTGGGCGGCCAGCACGGCCATCTGCGTGGTGGCGAAGTTGCCCATCTCAAAGGGCTTCCACTTCTGCTCGGGCGGCTTCAGCTGGCCATGGTCCAGGTGCTGCCGAGAGGAATCCAAAGTGCCGTAGACCTTCGCCGCCTCCTTGGAGCCGGAGCGCTGGAAGCGGTCCCGCTCGCAGGGGCGATGCTCTGCCTCCGCACTCGGCTTCAGCAAGTCCTTGGAGGCCAGGAACTCCCTGCTCTCCGGAGAGCCCAGCCCCGGCCTGTTGAGGAAAGGCTCCGAAGCGACCTGCCTCTTCAGCGCCATGGAGTTGGCCCTGATCACCGAGCCCTTCTCCCTCAGCGCCTCCATCCTTTTGGCATCGCCGTGGCAAGAGAAGTCCTGGGACAAGAGCGTGCGGGAGGCGTCCGCGAGGCACCGCTCCGGGGGCGACTGCAGCACCCCCACCTTGCCGAGGTCCTTGTCCTTCGCCTTGTTGTCGCGGGCCTGCGAGGCGATCTGTATGGGCCCGCTCCTCTCGTCGTAGGCTTCGACCGAAGGCACGAAGGTGGGGGCGATGACTTTGTGCTCCCTCCCCAGCTCCTTGGCCGGCGGGAAGATGGTGTACATGCTGGAATGGACGGGCTGCGGGGGGAATGTCGTGGCGGGCGTCATCTTCCCTGGCTGCGAGGGGTGCGGGGACGGGCAGCTGCAGGAGACGTGCAAAGCGCCCACCGAGGGCAGCAGGGGCTCGCCCCGCTTCAGCCGCTCGGCGTGGGCGTGCGCGGAAGGCCTCATGTTCTCGTCATGCCGAGCAGGGTCCTTGGCACAGCGGTCCTGCTCGGAGCCCAGGACCTTCAGCATGGGGTCCCCGCCGCCGTTGCAGTTGCTGAGGGACGAGCTCTGCAGCGGGTTCTTGGACTTGGGCTCCCCGCCGCCGCCACCGCCCCGGTTTGGCAAGTGCTCAGCCAGGAAGGGCGAGAGGCGCTCGCCGACCTTCACCGCCTTCTCCACCACGCTCACCTTGCGGTCGCTGTCGGGCTTGGTGTCCTGCGTGAGGTCTACCACGCTTCGGGGCCGCGGCTCCTCCTTGGGCTTGCCCTCCTTCTTGGTGAAGGGCAGGGAGAGATCACTCCGGCATCCCCGCTCCTTCCCGCCGGGGTCCTTCAGGCTTTCTTTCGAGCTCTTGTGCAGCTGCCCGAGGTCCTTCTCCCGCAGCAGGGTGCTCGGCGTGTGGCTGCCCGCCGTCCTCGAGAGGGGCGGCTGCGGGTGCAAAGCCGACTGGCCCGCGTGGCTGGACAGGTAGAAGCCATCTGCGGAGCAAAGGCAGACAACATTACATGGGCAGGCAAGGTTACAAGAGACAGGGGAGAGGTGGCAAGCTGGGAGGGATCAGGTTTTTAAGATGTCTCGGTGGTGACTCAGGAGGCTGGGAAGGACCAGAGCAGAGGAGATGGGGCAGGAACCTCCGTGTGACCCAGGTGGGACGCGGGACAACCCTGTCTGCTGCACACGGAGCCTTCTGCTGCAGAACGCGGGGGCTGCAAGGCAGGACCCGGCCACATTCCCCATAGCAAAGCCACATTTAAGACCTCGGTATTGCTAAAACCCAGAAAATATCCCTTGGCGATAACCCCAGGGGGTACTGCTCTGCCCCCCACGTCCCCATCCCAAAGATATTGAGTGCTGCGGGGCGGACAAGGGGAAGGAGAGGCAGGACCCCCACTCACCTTTCTGCGACTCGAAGAGGCTGTGCTGACCCAGCTGGGCCAGCAGAGGACTGCCGGCACTGGGGGGCTCGAGGTGGCTCAGGGGAATGTACGACGGGTAGAGCCCATTAGGCAGATGGGAAAAGCCTGCAGGAAGATGGGAACAGAAGAGGGAAACATGTTTGAGCCACGCCGCGTTGGAACGAGCCCCGCAGGAGCACAGACTGTTGGGGCTGGTGGTCCCTCGAGCGCCAGCAGCACGGGCTAAGAGGATGCACGTGGCACAGCAGGCAGGGCACAGCCCATGATGGGGGGCACTGCTCAGGTCGCCCCCCTTTTGGCCACCCACCTCGGGGTCCCCCAGCTCGCCCCTCGCCCGGCAGCACCTCTGAGAGACCCCAAGCTGGCAGCCGGTGCGCTGCGAATCCGGGGTGCTGCTTTCTGGGCACGGCCTGACTCCGCTGCGAGTGGGCCCCCCAGCAGTGTGCTCATGTGAATAACCAGCTGTAGCACTGTGCTGGTGAAGGCAATCACAGTAATAGTGGTAATTAAACAAGCTCTTGGCTACAGGCAGCAATGCTTCTGCAACACTGCCACCAAACGGCACCCGTCCCCTACTGCACACCCCAGCACCGCGCTCTGCCCCTAAACGTGCTGAAGCAGGAGCAGCTTCCCAGTTTGTGCCATCATTTAAAGACTGGATAAAAACTATCAGGAGAGCCCGAAGGAGCCGGTGAAGTCCTCTGCAAGCTTCCACCCTTCCTCTCGGATCCCATTAGCAACAAACTCCCCCCAAATGCAACAATCGCACTGAAAGCAAGCAGGCAACGACGAGCTTTGTCGATAGCCCCCTGGATCAGAACAAAACCACAACAAAACCAGAGAGGAGATGGATGAAGTTCAATGCGCTGTAGCTGCACGTGAAGAACCATCCTGGAGCTACCCAATATTTCTCGTTATTTAGACAGCCTCGACCTGTTCCATGTACCTCTGCAACCTGGCACGCTTGCCTCACCGACGCAGCGCTCCGCACAGTGGCCACCTGAACCTACAGCCCACCGGGCTCCAGAGGGCTCCAATTCCTGCTGCTCGCCCTGCTCTAGTGTTACCGTCCTCACACCAACCCCTCCTGGCTGCTGTGCCCACGAGGCTCAACGCAGAGCCTGCTCCCAGCAGCCAAAACTTGCCAATTCATCTCGTGCGGGATGCTGTGAAGGTGCCGTGAACGCGCGCATTCACTCCTCGCCTTTTTAACCCCAAGACCCTCACACGGGAGCATTTCCAGCTCCATTTCTTAGGTCTGGAGACAGCTGGGGAGCATCCCAGCTCCGTCACCTCCCATGCCCAGGACCCACCTGACGCAGCACAGGGCAGGTCTGCGGCAGCCCTGTGTGCTGGGCACCCCTTCCAGCACCCCACGAGCCCTGGCAGCAGCGCTGCTGCTGGGAGAAGGCTAACCCCGGCATGGGGGCTCACTGCCCATCCCAAAGCTCTGCAGGTGGGGAAACCAGGGCACAGGCATGTGCAAGGATCTGCTTCATCACCCAAACCACAGCCTCGTCCAATTCCTCACCAGCAGCCAGAGCCGGGGCAGGGAGGAGAAAACAGGGCTAGATCCTTTCAGGGGATGAACCTGATGGAAACGCAACCCCAAGGCGCCACGAGAGCATCCCTTCGGTCCTCCAGCTCCCAGGCTGCCCCAAAACTCTCTCACAGCCCAAAACCTGCTGCCCCGCTGCCCCGGGCAGGTCCTGGAGGCCATACGGTTCCTCCAGGCACCGAGGAGCCGTGCTCGCAGGAGGTGGCCGCAGGCAAGCTGCTTCCTCCTTGGATCTCCGCGCCAGAAAGCGATGCCAAGGGGAGAAACTCTACCGCAGTGAGCAACGCACAGCTCACCCCAACCACGGCCCGCTGCCAGGGGAAAAAGGGAGGGGAGAGGGGGAAACCGCAACCGTCTCCCTCTGCCTGGGGCCAGGGCGGTTGCTGAACCAGCGCAGGATCCTTTCTGCCCAGGGACATGCTGACGGGGCCAGGCAGGCTGAGACACGCTCCTGCAGCCTGCTGCTCATGCCCCCTTGTCCCCACCAGCACCGAGACTGCCCTCTCGCTCCTGGAAAACCTCACCCAAATGAGAAAAAAAGCCAGGGGAGGTGGAAAAAGCCTCCCTACAGCTCCTGATGCCCCGACACCCACGCCTCTGCTCAGCTACCCTGTGGTGGTAGACGGGCACGGAGCGGGGGCACACGCCCGTGCCCTCCTTCCCGACTCCGAAACGGGCACGTCCCATCACCTTCCCCTGCCTCCACCTCCCAAAAAACATACCTGCTTCACATGGGAGCTATCAACGGAGGGCTGTTATTAGAGGAACTCGGCGGGCGCAGATGTTTTCAGCCGGGCTGACACAACTGCAGCGCCGCTCGGCTCTCCGAGGCGGCACGGGGAAGAGGTACGGCCGCGTGAGTCACCGCCGGGAGGGGATGCGACCGATGGGGAGAGGAGATAGCAGCGACCGCACAAACCGCACGCCAAACGTCTGGAGGCTGGAGGTCGCGCTGGGGGAAGAGGACGGGCCCCACGTGCTCAGCCCGCTCGGGGTTTGCCCAAAGCTCCCCGGGAGGAGAGAGAAGCCAGGAGCCATCGCCCTGAGCTAACACGCGCCCCGAGCTTCTAACCCTCAGGATCTCCCTTGTTTCAGCACCCTGATCGTGGCAGTCCCCAGGCCTGAAATTCTGCCCCAGCCAGACGAGTCGGCCAAGTCGGGGTTGTGAAAGAGCAGGGCAGGAGGGGGTACGGAGGAGCTGAGCACACATTTTCCCCAGACAGGGCTCGGGAGGACGAGCCAGACGACATGCCTGGTGCGGCACATGTGCGTGCCAGCGCTGGGAAAGCTGCTCCACCCCAGCCCGGCCGGCACCTCCACCGCGTCCCCTCACTGCCAGCCCAGCACGGAGCTGACATCTCGCTCGAGCACCTGCCAAGGGCCACGGGCAGCAAGCGGGAACACAGAGACGGCACCTCCACGGGGAATTCGCTCCCCACCTTCCCAAGCGCCCGGCAGCATCAGCATCACTGATGCACCAGGGAGAAGCAGCATCTGCACAGCCTCTGCTTGTGCCCGTGGATGGCTCTCTGGTCCTTTGCGGTCACCTCAAACGGAACGGGGCAGCAGGACGCAGCTGTGTGACAGCCCCGGTGTCCTGCATGGCCAAGCGGCCACGTGCGGAGCTGGCCGCGGAGCGCCCCAAAGCCGAGCTCCATGCACGAGAAACCCAAACTTTCTGCCTGAGAAACCGCAGCCCCGGCACCGGAAGACCCTGGAAGAGGTGAAGTAACTCCCCCCGCCCCTGCACCCGTCTGCCCGTTACGGGTTTCTGCCACTTATGAAATATTTATTGCCAACTGCCAGCACCTCGCCTCTCCTCCCCAGCCCGCCAGGCACAGACATGGCAGCGGGAGCGGGCTGGGGTGATGCAAGGGGCTGTGGACACCGAGGGGCCCCAGCCGAAAAGCGTTCACCCCACAGCCCCCCCAGCCTGAGCCCAGAGTGGAAGGGATCAGGAAGGGAAGCGCAGCAGCACGGGGTTTATTTTCACTGTGTGTTTTCAGTGCTGGACATCCAAGGGAGACCGCAGTCCCCTCGCAGCTGGGATCTCTCCTGGCCACTCGGAGCTGCAGCCCTTGACCGGGAACACGGTCACCTCTCCCCCAGTCCGGCCCGCAGCACATCACAGCAGCCAACTGGGACAGCAGCCCACGGCACGAGCAGCTGGGTAACCGCTTACACCCTCAGCGGTCCCCTTTCCCCAGCAGGGAGGGAGGGGAACAGGGAGAGACCCAAGCACGGCGAGGATCCAGCAGCCAGCCCGTCCCCACGACGCAGATGCAGGCTGTCGATGCTCGCCGTCACCCGTACACCCCCGTCCCCTCCTGCCAGCTTCCTGGGGGAGACCCTTTTGGGACCCCCCAGGCACACCCCACGCCCCAGAGGCGCGCAGCACGGCGGCGGCTACTCCTCGTGCACGCGCCTACGGCTCGCCAACAGCTGCGAGCCAGGAGTGCTGACGGCGTAAATCTTTGCCACCTCCTCCCCTGCCTGCCAGGGTGGCTCTAGTGACACCCAAGGCACCGGAGCCGGCTTGACTCGGTGCCATACACGAGACAACAGCGATACGAGCCCCCGAACACGGCGGGCTGAAACCGAAGCCCCCGGATCAGATGCACCCGGAGCGCAGCGGCAGCCGCTCCCCATCCCTGCAGCCCCCTGCAGCTGCTCTGCCCCAAAACCTGCCCCTGCCCCACTGGCACCCCGTGCCACGGGGCTGGCAGCTGCTCCCAGGGCTGAATTTACAGCCTCGAGTCTCGTCCAGAACAGCCCGATAAATTTAACTCCTTTTCATCTCTGCAGGAGCTGCGGAGGTCCCCGCAGATACACGGGGTCCTCCGGAGGGGGGCTGCGGTCACAGCCTCCGCCGGCCCGACCACGACCACGCTGCAAAAACCACTGCCTTAAGAGCCGAGCCCGCCACCGGCCCGGCGCAGACCTCTATTGTCTTTTAATTTTATTTCATTCCACGTGGGACTCCGCGTCCAGGCTGTTTTATTTTTAAGCGGCTCTTGCTCAATATTTACTATTGCTGGCGGCTGCGTCAGCACGGGAACGCCACGCGCTCACCGGGCAGCCCGCGCGCCCCAGGCAGGCGGCCGTGCCACGCTCCTCCAGCCATCCTGCCCTCGCCGTGAATCACCGCGGCCAAAGTACACAGCGGGGCAGGACGCGGGGTTCCCTGCCGCCGGCCAAGCTCCAGAACTCACCTCCTGCTCACCCGGGAGCGCTCACGGGCCCCAGAGAGGAGGAAGAGAAGGAGCAGCCACGAGCACTCAAGGGACCTGCGCTTGCGCGCTCTGGCTTCTTGCGGACTCAGCCTGTGCCTGGGTTTGTGCCCTACGACAACCAGACACAAGGTGTCAGAACCTCAGGGATGGGATGCCCCAAAGGTCCGTCCCCAGCTGGGGACACGCATCCTGCTAGCAGAGGGACGGTGGTTTTTCCTCATGCCAGGACAGAAACCATCCTGCCGGGACCCTGGGCACGTCCCCGCTCAGCTCACATTCCCCAGCAGCAATCCGCGTTCCCCCTGTGTTCTCAACCCACAGGGGATAGAGAGGGCAGGGGGAGCGAGGCGGGCTGCCGCCGGGGTTATTTCCTGGCAAATTGTTTTACAAGGACAGCTCTATCTGGAGACATCAGCAGGCTCCCACACAGCTCCATCTGAGGCTGTGCCTCTCCGCTTGCCAGGTCGGGCGATCGCAGCATCGCCGAAGGACGCGTGCCTGGCACCGCTGCGGCCGGTCTGAGGACAGCCGAGCTGCTCCCACACCAACCCCAAAGCATGAGAACAGCCAAACAGTGTCAGCCCTCCCGGGCCAGCACCGAGTGCTGCAGCATCTCCTCTGCGCCCCAGCCCCAAATCCCCAGCCCCATCCGACACCTCCCCTCTGACGGAGGATGTAATTAAACCTGGCACCCCGCGGGCGCCCACCAAACCCTCCCATCTGCACAGCCCTCATGCTGCAAGGAGCGGTCGGCGCGCTCTCCGGCTCCGTGTCCTGCAAGACGCTGTATGGGAATTAAAAAAACACTCATTTAATTCGCAGATTGCTCACCAAAATCCCCAGGAACAAGCAACCTGGCTGCTGGAAGCCCGCTCTAGCAGGGCTTCCAGTGACCTGCCCAAAAATCCCTGGGGACCGAGCTGTCCCCCAGGGGTCCTAGGGCTGGCTCTGCTCCCGACAAGGACACATACCCATCAGTTGCGTGCGCTCGCCACCCTTCCTAAGCACAAAAACTTAACCCAATTCCTTTTCTTTCATCGTTCCTGATTTTTTTTTAATTACTCAAAATGGGCGCAGGAGCAGCAAACAAGCGGGCTCCCGCGGCTCGCCCAGCCCTGCCCGCGCAATTAACCCAGCTACGCCCACGCGTCCCGTGCCCTCGCTCGTTAGAAGGGAGCTCGTTACCCGCTGCCAGAGCCAGGAGAGCTACAGGCGCTCGGTGGGGGGAGGTTATTGTGGGATGGCACGGGTGCCGGTCCCCGCATCACCTGCATGGAGTGCCTGCCAGCAGCAATTAAGTCAGCCTTCAAAGAGAGATCCCAGCTTTCCCAGAGCCATTAGCCATGCCCTGGAGGGAACGCAGTCTATTTTCAGCCACAATGACTTAAGACCAGGTCACCAGCAGGTTAAATGGGACCGTGCAGCATTATCTCCCTGCCCTCCCATTGAGAAATTAAACACTGCTGCGTGATGGGCAGGAGCCAGCCCCGCGGCCGTGCGCCGGGGCACCCGCCAGAAGCCGGGGAGGTAAATGCCACCTGCCCTCTCCTCCCCTCGGCTTTCCAGCTCCCCAAACGGCCACTGAGCAGAGCCAGCGATGGTCCAACGTCACCAGAGCTGGCATTCCCAGCTCTGTGCCATGGCCACAGCTTCCCAGAGGATCTCGCGGTGCGGGATGGAGATGGCCGGGGGAGCTCCGGGGCTCCGGCACCGACCGCTGGCATCCTGCACCTCGCCAGCTTCTCGTTTAGCAGTGACGAGCTAACGAGGTCTGCTCCACTCCAGCTTCATCACTTGGATGTGGTGTGGCTGGGACAGGGCAAGCGCGTGGTGAAACCCGAGGCACCGCTCCGTGCCAACACGCTGCCCTTACCCAGACCCCACAGCACCCCAAAACCACCCCAGAAGAAATTCAGCTGCAGGCTGCGGGCATCTGGGGTGGCAGAACACCACCCACCGACGGACCACGATCCCGTAAGCCTCTTTTCCTTAGCAAACCAGGCTCAAAAGCCCAGCCTTTGCCCCCTCTCCCCCGTTCAGCCCTTTTTCAGCTCCTGCCCTCCCCACGTGCCCTGCGCCCTCCCGAGCGTCGCCCACGCAGCAGAAAGGCGCAGAGCCGCGCGGCACAGGGACGTGCACCCGAGCACCGCACGCCTCCCTGCCGCTGATGCACGGAGATAAACGCAGAGGCAAATATTATGGCGGTGTGATTTAATTCCTGATGAATTATGCAAATCCGCATTCAAAATTAAGCACAGCCTTTGGACTCTTGACAAATTTCCAACCTGGCCCCGATGACACGGGGCTGACACGAGGCAGGGACAGCCAGCCCCTGCCGAGACCTCCATCAAGTGAAGCCTTGCGTGTGTCTCCTGTACGTGCACACACACACTTAGAGGGGAACCAAGGAGCATTTGCACAGTCCGAGAACACCTTTTGCCTTCCCTCTACAACAGCTTTTAGCTTGGCCAGGGAAGGGCACCGAGCTCTCCAGTCCTCCACAAGATGGAAGCAGCTTGGGCTGACGGCGAGATTCGGGGAAAGGAAGAAGACGAAATTCACAATGAGATAAAATTCACAATGAGATAAAATTCACAATGAGATAAAATTCACAATGGCTCAGGCTGGGAAGAAACGGAGGCAGAGGAGGGCGGGAGGGGAAAGTCTGAAATGCTTGTGCCAACACGAATGTCATCGCTGGAGCCGAGGGAAGGAAGGTCCGTCCGCAGAACAGTTACAGAGAGGGCTCATCTGATGAAAGTAGGAATTTCCGATCCCACACAAGCCCTGAACATACATGAA
Source organism: Heteronetta atricapilla (assembly GCA_011075105.1). Classification (NCBI taxonomy): domain Eukaryota; kingdom Metazoa; phylum Chordata; class Aves; order Anseriformes; family Anatidae; genus Heteronetta; species Heteronetta atricapilla. Next base: position 3,877,639 of record CM021744.1, on the reverse strand, counting down.
AAGCAGCCGAAGAATTGCCGCTTTGTGTCACTAATCTCATTACGCAGACAGCCCCGCTGTAGCGCTGGGATTGCAAAGGGAAACCCTGGCGCGCGGCGCACAAAGGGAGTGGAGCGCGATGTGCGCACCCGGCCGAGCACAACGCGGGGGGAAAGGTGCTCAGGGGTTTTGCCACGGCTGGGAGCCCCGGGATGGAGCCTGCCCGGAGCCTTCCCTGCCAAAAATCCTCCTCCTCGCCCTGGGGGTCAGGGCGCAGAAGGGGCAGGAGGCCACGGGAGCCGCAGGGACTACGCGGGGTAACGCGGGCACTGCTCCACTCGCGCGCGGCCAACGGACCGCAAGCAGCAAGGGCGAGAGCTGAATCCCTCCGAACCCCTTCCCCCCCAGCACGGCAGCCCTTTAAATTATTGTATTAAAAGCAATTAAACCAAATGTATTAAAAGCGTATTCAAGCCACAGGGAATTGTGCTGAAAATGAATGGCGCGCTGGAACGGAGCAGGGGCAGAAAGGAAGGCGCAGGCAATATATCTAACCGCGAAACACAGGAGCGGATCTCTGCTCTCGGTAACGTGGCAGGGGAAGATGGATGGTGGCAGGAGCAAGAGCCACCTTTTCAGAAGTTGCCGGGGATACAGATCTCAAGAGAAGGGCCGGGGAACCTTCAAATCTCCCCCCGTTATTCCCCCACAAAAGCACGTTATCTCTCCCGGCCATACCGCGTCGCTCCTCGCAGCTCCCACCCCGCCACGCTCAGCCTGCCTGCATCCAGCTCCCACAAAATGGCTCTTTGGCCACTGCTGCGCTGGCAACGCCGTTTATTCCCAAGGTCACTTCCATCTTTTGCTGATATTTCAAGTCTTCCCGGATTTAAACCGCCGCCAGCCTCCGCTGCACCAAACCGGCGCTGCCGAGCCCTCCCTCGCCTCTCCTCCTTTCTGCCCATCGCCCCCCGATGCAGGCAGCAGACACCCAGCTCTAAACCTTTTGCTTCCCAGCGCCGTCAGCTACAGCAGACGGAGAGGAGGAGGCCGGCAGCCAGCCCCTCGGCTTCTAGAGGCCGGGGGGAAGAAAGAGATAAGTGGAGCGAGCAAACAGCGGAGACGCACCGCGGGCTGCCCGGGCCCGCAGGCACCCAGCTGCACCATCCCGCTGCTTGTGGCGAGACCTTTTTGGAGGGTGAAAGCACCCAAATGCAAACCCAGCCCCCTCGCCTCACCCCACCCACGTTTTTGGGTCTGTTTAGTTGGTTTAGGGGCAGAACAAAGCATACCCTTGTCTCCGGCACCATCAGCGGGCGATGCCAGATTGCGCTACTGAGCTCCATGCTTACACCCACTGGGCCAGCCCCAGGTCCCTGCACCAGCACCCACCCCAAGCTTCAACCCAACGGGTTTTGGGGTGCACAGGGCCCTGCTGCTGCTCCTTGACCCCATGCTCGATGCACCAGGACCCTGCCACAATGAGCTCACCTGCCAGGCTCCCGCCAGGTTAATGCCCGGTAACGGCGCTCAGTTCCCTACTTGCCAAAAGATGGCGAAACGGCAAGGTTGGGGTTATTTACTATATAATTAGACACTAATTTCAGCTTCACCCTGGGTTATCCGAGGAAGGAGACGTGAAATTGCCCTTACGAAAGCCCTGCTCTGCTAACCCCGTCTGCAGCAAGATCAATTCCCGGCAATTCCCCGTTCTCCAGCAGCTGCTGGGAAAGCGCCAGACCTGCTCCCAGCGCAGGCAGCACCGGGCACCTTCCCCCCATGTCCCAGGATAGGATTTCCAGCACCGGTATCCTCTCGGGGTCAGGTTTTCTCCAGCACATCACCAGTCAGGGCCGGTGGCTTTGGGGTAGCCCTACCAAGGTGCTCTGATGCTGGAGGATGCAGCATGTCTCTATAGTGCTGCCGTTCAGCCCGGGAAGGGGTCAGAAAGCCCTGCACGCCCTCGTCTCTCTTCACCACCCCAGCCCACGCATGTCCCTGCTTGGGGCACTGCGGTTGGGAACTTGATAGGGCCTGGGGACCGAGGTGCCACCACCCCACAACCCACCCAGCCACCGGGACAAGGAGGCTGCCGGCACCAGGATGCGCTCCCCGCAGCACAAGGCCACCCGTCCTCATGGCACGTTGTGGGACACCCCCAAAACCACAGAACACCCCCCTTCCCACTGCAAGAAAGCCCAGGGAGCAAGAGGGGCGTCATCTAATGGCCGAGCATCTCCTCCGTCCCCAGGGACACCGGGTGTAAGGGGACAGCTCGACACCCCCGGCCCCACACACCCACTCTCACTGCCCTGACGGATGATGTATGGGCGAGCATCCAATTTCACCGGGGCCCTATGTGACAGGGACACACACACACAGCCACCTCCCCATCCCATCTTCACCCCTGGCAGCATTACAGGGCCGTACCCCCCCGAGCCCCCCGCGCACCACCCCCTGGGCGGGCAGGGAGGGGGCATGGCCATTTCAAGGGCCATTACACACGGCACTATTTCCCTATCAGCATCCCCCAGCTCCCCCACATAAAAAAAAGGAAAAAAAGGAAAAAAAAACACACAAAAAAAAGAAGAGGGCCGTGCTGCAGCACGCCCCGAGAGCCCGCAGAAACGTGCGGTCTCAGCAGAAGCCCCGTGCCGCCGCGAGCAGGGTGCCTGCGGGGGGGATTTTGCTGGCACAGCAAAGTGACCCCGGGGGCTGGGTATTTCCTCCCCCACGCTGCTGTGCTGGAAAACTTCTCCCCGAGCTGGACCCGAGGAGCAGGGGGGTGGTTTCTGACCCCGATAATCCCCGCGTTTCAGTGCACATGCTGATGGGGAGGCAGGGAAACAAGCTAAGGCAGATTGCTCCCCTCTGCCCGGCTGCTTTGCTTTTAGGGGCTGCTCTCAAGCTGGATTTAAGACAAATTCGGCTCTGCTCGTCCCTTTTTCTGGGCTGTGGGAATCGTTTCTCTAGCACGATTTAGGGGAAGAGGCTGTGGGAGCCAAAGGCAGACTGCGGGGCAGCCCCCGCACGCACCCCAGACACCCACCCAAGAAAGGATACCTCAGTACGTGGGGAAAAGCAGATTTTTTTATTATTATTATTAAACTCTCAGAGCCTGCCTGCCAGCGCGGCCGCAGCCCCTCATGTCTCCACCTCCCCCGAACCCCAAGGCTGCCAAGAACAGCACGCCGGCGCCGGATCAGGCCGAGACCAGGCCGCTCGCTCCACTTGTACCCGAGGAAGGTGGCGTGGGGAAGAAACCGAGGCAGAAACCCCTCCTGTTTCCCACCCCAGGGGCTCCCAAGAGCGAGCGGAGCCCTAATGGACTCCGCCGCCCGACTTCATCGACCGCGGCCTCCCTTCTCACGCAGCCTCCCTCCTCCGGGCCGCGGCCGAAATGCCGCCGGCCAGCCGCCACCTTCCTCCCCGGGGAAGGATCCCCGAGCTGCCCGGCTCCACCACCGCACACCCCAAACCCGGGGCAGCCCCAGGGCACCCCCACAAAGGGCTCCACGGCCTCCAGGGCGAGGACCCGCAGGGAATCCCCAGAGAAAGGGGGCAGGAGGCTCGGCCATGCCTTCGGCTGCGGGGCTGAGCCCGGCCCGCGCTGAGGAAAATAAAGACGGCGGTGCCGGTGAGAGCTGGATCCTCAAATATGGCCAATCATGCTATTTTTACCAGGGCGTATTTATTTTGGGAGGACGCTGGGACGGATTCAACAGCCTCTTTCTTCAGCCCGGCGGTATGCAGAGGTTGGGTTGAGCTGGCTCTATTTAAAGGCTTCGCCTCCTGCCCACTTTTCTTAACCCCTTGCACAAGCCGCCGCTGTCCGCCCCTCCGAAAAAACACCGCCAAGAAAAAGACAATAATAATTAAAATAAATACATAAAAAAAGCCACACCGTCATCAATGCTGCGAACACAACCCTACACAAGGCCTCTCCATAGCAGGAAGCAATCATCGTTTCAAACGGTATCGTTAAAGCCATAAAAAAAAAAAAATGAAAAAAAAAATCCCTGCCTACCAACTGTCGCGGCACAACGGGACTTTCACTGGGGACCGACCACGCACGTCTTTTTCCAACCATTTCCCCCGATCACAAATCGCCGAGCCCAAGCTGACCTCGATGCTAAGCATTCCCCCCGGGGAGCGCATACAGAGGAGGGAGGGGGATTTTTGGAAGGCTTTGGAGCCCGGGGAAGGAAATTTTTTTATTTTTTTTTTTAAATACAGGAATGAATTTTTTAAAAAAATGGGATCACCAGACGTATTCCCCTGGCAAGGGGCCGCGGGGTGAGCCGACCAGCGTGCATCGCCCGCGGGGCCAGCCCGAGCACGGGTGCTGGGACTCGCCTCCTGCCTCCCTGCCGGGGCAGCGAGGCTGCAGGGAAGCGCCTGAAAAGGAAACTTCGGAGGAAAAGAGAAAAAAAAAAAAAAAAAAACCCCCCCAAAAAAAAAACCCCACCCAAATAAAAATTTAAAAAAAAAAAAAAAAAAAAAAAAAAAAGCACTAGGGTTTGGCTTGAGATTGTCCAGATGAATTTTTTCCTGCAGAGATTGTGTTCTGCTTTAAGCAGGGGGTGGGGGAGGAAAAAGGAAAAAAAACGGAGGACAAAAAATAAAAGGGTGTAAAAAAAATAAAGACAAAAGGGAAGAAGGAAAAGGTGTTTGCCCATGTGCTTGGCTTCATAGCTCTCTGGTTTTACACCTCTTCTCTTCGCACCTGGGAAATTGGCACTGCCACCTAGTCTAAAACTAATAAATCTTTTCTCTCGATTCGGGCTGCTTCCTTCTCTGCAGATGTTGGCAATCAGGTTTGCGAATTTCAAAGTCATTCATTCCGGGCGGCTGGGAGAAAAGCAGGTTTATTATTGCAAAACCTGTCACCCTCCCAACGCCTAAAGTAAACTCCGAGTCACCTCTCCACACCCAGGGGAAAGAACAGAGGGGAAAAAAAAAAAAAAAAGAGAAAAATATAAAAAAAAAAAATCAGCCAGCGAGGAAAATTAACCAGGCAGAAATCTCCCGCGTCCTGCTGGCAAGGGAACGGGGCCACAGCCCCCCAGAGCCCGCAGCCGGCCGAACGCCGCGCTCCTCCCCAGCCCTGCCGGCCGCTTGGAAAGGGAATGAAAAGAAAACCCCCCCAAAATACCAGCCGTGGAACCAAATAAATAAAAAGCTGAGCAAGGAAAAAAAAATAAAGTGCGTATTTCATAAAAACAACTGAGCTTTGTATTTTTTTTTTTTTAAAGAGGCGACGGAGAGGGTGGTTGATTGCCCAAGGTTGGAATGTGCCGAGAAAAAAAAAATATATAAAATGGGGAAGGAATGGCCTAAGCACAGAAATTTCTGTCTGCAGGTTTAAAAAACAATAATTACCACGGGAAAGAAAACACAGAAGCCACCCACTCCCAGCAGAGCTGCCGCGCAGCTGGCACGAACCGCGGCGGCTCAGGCGAACGCGCTCCGGCATGGAATCGCGCCAGTGAAAATCCCAAAAATCTTCCAGTTTCGCCTCTTTTTTCCCATCCCAGGGTGGCTTTTTGTCCCACCGCGAGGCAGCTGAGCCCCTTCCCAAGCCCAAGACAAGGTGCCTTCCTCCCAGCCTTCCCCAAACTCCATTTATTCCCCCTCTCCTGGAGGACCGAGGCTGGCTGCAAATGTGCCGAGCGGCGGGGATTTTCCACGGAGCACGAAAAATCTGCGATAGCTGCACGCAAGTAACCGGGAGCGATTTTTCCCCCTATTCCCTTATTATTATTTTGCCTTTTTTTTTTTTTTTGTGGACTATTTTTTACCCCCAATCTGCACAAGGTGAAGCAGAGCAAATCCTCAGGAAAGTAAAAACAAAAGAATCCAAACCATGCAGCAAACCCTCGGGAAAAAAAAATCCCCAAATGCAAACGGCACAGCAAACCTTTGGAAAAAAGAAAACGAAACCCAAACCATGTGGCAAATCCTTGGAAAAAAGGACCAAAAACCCAAACCACGCAGCAAACCCTCAGAAATAAAAAGACCCGAAGCCTATACGGCACAGTAAATCCTTTGAAAAAAGAACCCCAAACCCAAACCACGCAGCAAACCCTTGAAAAAAGGATCCAAACCCGTACCGAGCAGCAAATCCTTGGGGAAAAAGAAAAAAAAAGTAAAACCCAAATCACGCAACAAATCCTTAGGAAAAAGGAACCCAAAAGCCGTACCGCGCAGAAATTCCTCAGGAAAAAGAAATCTGAAACCCAAAGCACGCAGCAAAGCCGTGGAAAAAGGATCCAAACCCACAGCGCGCAGCAAATCCTTGGGAGAAAAAGCCCAAACCCAAGGCACGCAACAAATCCTTGGGAAAAGAAATAAAACTTAAACCCAAAGCATGCGGCAAATCCTTGGGAAAAAAGCCCAAAGCCCACAGCACGCAGCAAATCCTTGGGAAAAAAACAAGCCCAAAGAGCGCAGCAAACCTTTGGGATAAAGACCGAAAAACTATATTGAGCAGTAAATATTTGGGGAAAAAAGACCTAAAACCCAAAGCATAGAGAAAAATTAGGGAAAAAAATAAAGCAGGGAAATCTTTGGGAAAACAACCCAAACCCACACCGCGCAGCAAATTTTGGGGGAAAAAAATTAAAAAAATACTAAAACCCAAAGCACGCAGCAAACCTTTGTGATAAAAATCCCAAACCCCACAAACCGAGGGGCTGCGGGGCCGGCTGTAGGGTGGGCAAAGGAGGGCAGGGGGTAGGGTGAGGGGGTTCCGCGGAGCCTTACCGGGGTGGGAGTGGATGCTGATGCCCGAGGCGAGGAACTTGCCGGGCTGGAGGGCTGCGGGGAGCCCCGCGGCCATGGGGCCGGCGGCGGGGGGCAGGCGGCCGGCGGCGGCCAGGCGGTGGCTCTCCATGGCCAGCCCGGAGAGCAGCGGGGGGGGG
>CM021744.1:3833018-3869912 GCA_011075105.1 Heteronetta atricapilla | reverse complement strand
GGGGGGGGGGGGGGGGGGGCGTGCGACCCCCCCTCCCTCCTCACTGCATCCCGGCGGGGGGGTCCCATAGGGAGACCCCTGGGAAGCGGGTGAAGGATCCCTGGGGGTTCAGTGGAGTAGGGCTGGCTTATTTGGTTGTGTTTTGGTGTTTTTGTGGGTTTTTTTTCCCTCATCTTTTACCCAATAAAAAGCTTTTTTTCTTCCCAAATCAGGCAAAAATAAATAAATAATAAAGAACCCACCCGGGCAGGCCGGGGGCTGGCACGCACCACCCGTGGATGGCTGGAGAGGAGCGCAGGTCCCGGGGCTGCTCCCACCCTCGGGAGGAAAAAAAAAGTGGTTCAGTGGGGAAACGTGGGGGAAATACCCCAAAACGCAGCCCCCCCTATAACGCCCGGGGTCACAGCTGGAGGTTTTTGGCACCCGTGTGCCGGGAACGCCGGGCTTTGCACGGTGAGCCCTGTGCCAACCTGTGCCCGGGAGGGAGGTCCCCAGATCCGTCATTTTGGGATCGGGTGAGGATGGGAGGGAGCGTCTGATTTTGGGGTAAAATTTGGGGTTTGGGGTAAAAGCAGTGCCCTGGGCTCCAGCAGCTCTCTGAAGCCCATCCCGCGGGGGCCGCAGGTACTTCGGTGTGCGCACAAAGCGGTTTAATGTGGAAAATACTCGTGCCGCTTTGACTGGGGGGGGGAAGGAATCGCAGGGCACGGTGAGGAGAATTAAAGGCTGGGGTCTGCAGCTCCTGGAGCTTCTGGAGCGTTTTACACAGCGGGAGGTGCGGGGAGAGAAGTTGGGCAGCGAGCTGCGTCGCCGCGTGCCTTTGCTCCGTCCTTCTGGAAATTCACCTCTCCTCTCTGCTTCTCGTTTACCCCAGCAGAGCCCTGGGGAGCTGATCCAGCTGGATTTGCTGCGCCTCCCCGGGATGAGGCTTCCCCCAAAAGGGGGGTCCTGATGGAGTTGGGCCCCCCTCAGGAGCCCGCTTTGGGGCAGCACTGCCGGGTGCGTGCCCAGGACGTGGTGCTGGTGCCCGGCTTCCCTGCCTGCAAGGGGACCCCGGCCACTGCCCCGAGGCGCGGTATCAAGGCTTAAAATTCACACTCACGGATACGTTTCTAAATCCCATCGTGAAAGAGCACCGGGGTGTCGTGCTGGGAGGGCTCTCGGGTAGGTGCCGTCAGAGCACAACGTCCACGGCTCTCAGGGGACGGACCTGAGACTGCTGCACGCTCAAAGGCTGCGTGCGCCCCGTCCTGCTGCTTGTGCATGTCCCCGCTATGTGCCCGCCCGTCGTGACATGCCCAATATCACGACAAGGTGCCATCCATGGACCCTGCCCTGTCCCGACAAGGTGCTGTCCGTGGACCCGGCCCTGTCCCAAGTGCTGTCCGTGCACCCTGTCCACGCACCCTGCCCTACTGCAACAAGGTGCCATCCACACGCCCTGCCCCATGGTGACAAGGTGACACCCTATGGTGACAAGGCGCCGTCCATGCACCCCACTCCATCTGTGGCGATTTCCTGTGCCGGGTCCCACCACGATTCCCCCAAGGCCGTGTTTTTTCCTCCCCCCCCCCAGGGACTCTGCACCGTTCAGCACCAGGCACGCCGTCCCTGTGCACAGCTCAGCGCCCCGGCCCCGCTGGCAGAAAAGAAGAGCAGAGGCAAAACCCGTCCCCAAAAACACCCCAAAAAAGAGCTGACCCGTGGGGAAACAGGACTCAAGGCTGAGCCCGGCCTGCTGCTGCCAGCAAAAGCAGATGGGGGGAGAGCCCGCTGTGATGCGCACCGAGAACATCGACGGCGTTAAGGGGCGCAGGGGGAGACCCTCGGAGCCCCTGGCACCCCTCGTCCCCAGGGTGCTCTGTGCACCCGCCAAGCCATCGCAGCACCCCACGGCCAGCCCCAACACACTGGAAGGATCCCATGGGGGCAAGTGGGGTAGAAACAGCCCTGGTCCAAGCACCTGGGGGCTGTTGGAGAGGGCTCCCCAGTCCCAGTGCGAGACCCCAGGGCTTCCCATCTCCCCGAGCCCCCGGTGAGGGTGTCCCTTGGCTGTCCCCTCCCAGGTCCCCAAGGCTCCTCGTGGTCCCGGGTGCGATGCCGGACCCGGGGCAGGCGTCCCCACGCCCCCCGTGAGCAGTGGGGTTCGGCAAGGCGAGCCCTTTCTGCCCCGCAAAGCTCGGCAGGCAGCGGGCCGATAATTATTATTTCCTTAAAGACGAGCCGAGCGGCTAGAGACAAAAAAAGTCCGCTCTGATGGGAGCTGGAATTTGATGTCCTAACGACTGTTTTTGTACCGCGGCTGTTAGAGGAAAGAGCTCGGCAGGAGGGGGGAAGAGAGATTTAATTATAGAGCTGCATTGTGATTTTGCACACATAGCTGGCTGCTGTAATCAGGTTACAAGTGTATCTGATTTTCCTCCCTCCCCTCCCTCTTCCTCCTCTTTCTCTTTCTTTTCTTGCCTTTTTCCCCCCCCTTTTTTTCCTTTCGGGGCTCCAAATGACTCGCTCATGTTCGGGGGGTCGCAGGGACGAGCTGTAATTTGGCTTCTCCCAAGGAGACGTCGGCAGAGGGAGCGATGCTTCGAAACCCCCCCGGCAGCTCTCAGACCCCACGGGACCCCCGTGGGCCACGCACCGGGGCTGCCCCCCGCTCCCCGCCAAATCCCTGCAGATTCGGCTCCGTTTCCCCAACAAACAGAGGGTTTTTGGCAAAGAGGAGGAGCCCTGTTTACCTCCGCCGGGGTGGGAGGAGGAAGAGAGAGGAGAAAACATTTTTAAAAGCAACTTTATGGATTTCTAGCCGAGGCCGGCGCTGCTGTGCCTGGATTCGGGACTGTTGTTAGGTTCGTTTAGGAATCCATTGTTGTCCATGTGAATTCTTTTTTTTTTTTTTTTTTTTTTTTTTTTTTTTTATTTCAAAAAAAAGGATTATTTCCCCCGGGGGGAATATCCTGTAATTTGAACACAATAATGGGAATAAATTACTTACTTAGAACTAATAACGACAGCCTGATTCCAATATATATAGGAACTGTAACAGCTTTGGTTAGTTAAAGTGTAATTGTGTCGACGGATGACATTTTCTTTCAAAGGAATCTGAATGACTTTTAATTAAATTTGCTGGGGGTGGGGAGGAGAGGGAGATACCCGGCAGATCTCTGCAGCCGGGGCTGCCACCGCGGCCCCAAAGCAATGTGGGGAGGCTGCAATTGGGGCAGGACACGACAGGGGCAGGATCGGGGTCGGCTTCTCCCACCCCGCTTTGCCCTCTTTAGGGTTTTGGGGTGGGGGGCAGATTGCTACCGTGCAGAGCTGGGGGGGCACTGAGGTCCTGGGCACCCCCGGGTCATCCCCAGCCGATGGGTTTTGGCCGTCGGCGTTGGGAAAATGTGGTGGGAGCCCACCGGGCCTGATCCTGCCCCCGTGCCCCCTCCCCAGAGCATCCCCCTGGTCTGATGCTGATGCAGAGGGCAGGGATGGACGGAGGGGCACAGCCCCCGGAGGGATGGGGCACAGCATTGCCCCTGCCCACCGGTGGGGATGGAGGAGCTGTGGGGTGTCCCGGGGAGCTCTCCCGCACCCCAAAACGCCCCTACTTCGCACCTCTCCTCACCACAGGGCTTTCCTGCAAGCCGCCCCGGGGGGGTTATTTCTGACCCAGAAGCTGTCGAGGTTCCCTTTGGAGGAAAAAAAAAGGCATCTTTCAGCCACGGCACGCAGAAAGCCAAGTCCCTGCCCCGAAATATCTCCGAGAGGAGCGGCGTGCCGCTGCCAGCGGCTCCGGCCTCCTCCAGGACTCGTTTTCCTCTGTTTATCTTGAAAATATTTCTGCGCTGAGGTCCCACCCAGCGCCGCCGAGCCCTGCGAGGCCGCCTCCAGCCTGACACACGGCCTCTTGTTTATCCAGAGCGAGTTTTACAAATAGCTTCATTAAAGCCCGGGGGCCTGCTTACTGCAGGGATAAAAAAAAAAAAACCTCGCCGAGCGCCCGCAGCCCCCACCGAGGCTCCCCCCGGCCCCCCCGGCACGCAGCGCGCCGCACAGGCCTCCCGGGGATGGGTTGCAGATGGCTGCTGGCTTGTGGAGTTTCTCATGATTTAAGATATTAATAAGAAGAATAAGGAGCGCCGGGGTTGGAGCTCCCTCGTCCCGTCCGTGCCCCGACGCTGGGATTTTGGCACGTCCCACGCGATGCTGCTGGGTCTGGGTCATGGGATCGTGATAGGGTCATGGTTTTTGGGTTTTTTTTGTGAGCCCCCGCTGCAAATGTGGCTGGTTTTTTTTGGGGGGGGATTTGAAGGGGTATGGCTCAGAGGGCTGCGATGGTGAGGTCTGGCACAAACCGTGTCAGGGGTGTCCCGTTGGGTTTGAGCCTGGCCATAGGGTCTGGGTGCCTCTGGCCCTAATGCTAGCATTGCTCTTGGCCAGAGGGACAGGGACCCTGCCCCAGTGCCCCCTCCTCACCACCCCAGTGTGGTGCTGGACTCAGCCCCAATTTGGGGTGCCCACCCCAAGCATCCCCTCCCCAAATCCCCCCACGGCATCGCTCCCCCAGCACGCACCCTCGCAGGAATCCTTCAGCACAGACCCGCTCCTTCCCTCGCCTGGCCGAGGGGATTGAGTTACCTGCCCCTGCAAGAATAAAGCGGCCATTCAGCGGTGCTTTCTGTCTTTCCCTCTGCCAAGGCCAGACACCACGGTGACGGTCACACACGGAGGCAGGGAAACGTGAGCCCCCTCCATCCGACGGTGACCCCGATCCGGCCGCGTCCCCCCTCTCCCAGCCCGTAACCCCAGGCAGAGCGCACGCTTCCCTCGCCCGTCCGCAGCTCCCCTCTCTTTTAATAAAACCTTTGAGAGCAGGAGTCAGCCCACGCCGGCACAAAGGCAGCGAGATCTCCTCCCGGGACATTAATCATTTTCGTCGGCACGTTTTGCTAATTAGCCGAAGCGTTCTCCTCGACGGGGGAGAAATTGGGCCTGGGAAAAAAATAAAAAAAAAAATAAAAAGTAATTTTTTTTTTAAAAAAAGGAAAATAAGAAGGGGGATAGGTGGGAGGGGAGGAAGAAATGGGGCAGAGGGACGGAGGTCAAACGCTGCTCTGTGCTCGTGTCCCCAGGCACAGGGGTTTGCTGCGAGCAATCCCAGCACCAGCAGCTCCATCCCCGTCCCACCGTTACGGGGCCGCAGCGATCTGCAGCCCCCATTTTACCTTCCCCAGCCCGCTCCTTCTTGTCCTGGCTGTTACACGTTGCGACAGCAGCGGGTTATTTGAAACATGCTGCTTGGAGGTTCGACTCGCTGCTTTATCTTTTACACGGCTGTTAATCCTCGGGACACATGTTTCCTATAAGCTGTTGATATTTAACATACAATAAGCGTCTTATTAAATGGCGGGGGCTGGCTCCACGGAGACCGTTCCCCCCAGTAATGTGCTCCCGGCCGAGGTCACCCCAGAGGCCACCCGAGCACACCCCAAAGGCCACCCGAGCACCCACCGTGGCTATGGGTTTACAAGGTGCTGCACCCTATGGGGAGAAAAATGCAGCAGGGTGAAGGCTCCCCTGCCCCCGCGCAGCCCCTGTTCACAAGTGCTTGGAGAATTCCTTGCAGTTTCTTAAAGCCTGTTATTTTTAAAGGTTTTTTGGCAGTGCCTGGCACTGTACATATGAAGGTTTGGCCTCCCCCTGTACCTGAGGCTGAGGTCCCACCGCAGGCAGCTCTTTCCGTGCGGCAGCTGGTGAGGTTTTGGGGTGGCACATTGCTATGGAGAGACCAGGAAAGGATTAGGGAGTGCAAAAGGCAGCAGAAAGCCTTAATTCCCAGCAGGGCCAGCAGTGGCCGGTGACCGCAGGGACACGGCTGGGAACAAGCCCGTCCCGCGCAGGAACAGCAGCTGCCCTGGGCAAACTGCTTTTTCCAAGAGTCCAACCCAGTTTTCCTAGGACCCAATGTTTTCTGGGGAAGGGAACACAGAGCAACCCACAGCGAGATCCCTGTTCTGATGCACTGAAAAAAAAAAACAAAAAGAAAGAAAAATCCCAGTAAGAAGCCGTCGCCTGCTGACACCTCCAGCACATTTAAGCACTGGCTCCCAGCACATAACCTCTCCACACCCCGGTGAGCAAACCCTTGGAAAGAGCCGGGCAGGGAACTTCACAGCACAAAACTGCCCGGCACGAGCCCCTTTTTCCCAGCAAAAACAAAGTGCAATGACGACAAAACCGGGCGACACTTTCCCCGCCAGGGAAGGGCACCCATCTGCGGGTCCCCCCCGGGCATCCCCATCACTCGGAGCGGAGGCAGCGAGAGCAGCGCTGGGGAGCCAGGGCGCTCCTTCGGGCAGCGTTCAGAAAATAAATGGCAGCTCTTCGCTCCTCTTCAGCTCGAGCTTCTCATTGCTGCGGGATGACACACGCCGCCCCCACCAAAACAAGGCGCTTTATTATTATTCTGTTTCTAATCTGGGGCTTGGAAATGATTTTCCATTCTGGCTTCCAAGCTAAACCAATCAAAAGAAAAAAAAAAAAAAAAAAAAAAAAAAAGAGAAATTTTGCTTTCCAGAGAGCCACCCAGGGGTCGCTGCTCCGTGAGGGGATGGGAGCGTGAAAAGTCACGGGAAAGCTGGCGGCGGTCGAGGCGAGTGCTGCTCCCTGCACCCGTTTCCAAGAAAAATAATACTAATTAAAAAAAAAAAAAGTTAGAAAGAATGCAGTTATATAGAGAGCATAATGCACAAATTCTTCACCGTTCAGTTTTTTTTTCCACCTAAAGTCTCCTGGTGTTTGCTCCCTACACCCCCAGGCGCATCCACGCTGTCGCAGGCGTGCCCAAACCAGCACGCGCGGCGCTGGCGAGGGGCAGTGGAAACCCTGCAGGCTTCCTCTGCCGTTGTATAAGAGCCACTGGAAAATAATAATCCCCCAAAAATTCGGCTCTGGGAGCGCGAGCAGGCTTGCGGAGCAGGCTTACGGAGCCAACGCTGCACGAGGGGAGGAAAAAAAATAAATGCCTCCAGGTGAGGAAAGCGCTGCGGGAAGGTCAGGATCCCAGCTGCTTTCGTACCAAAGTCCTCCAAAAATAAAAATAAAAATAAAAACCAACAAACAGGCACGGAGGCAGAGCACCCGGCATGCCGAGCGGCCGCAGCAAAACAAGGATTTGGCGTGACTCACCGGTGGGCAGAGCCGAGCCGCTGCATCCCGCGGGTGGGCTCGGCCCGACCCCTGCGCCCGGGGTCCCCAAAGCCCCCGGGGTCAGGGGGAGGATGCTCGGCGTGGCCCCGTGCGCTTCACTGCCTGGATGGATCCGTTCTCCCCAGGAGGAGGCAGGAAAGGGGTTTGGGGTCAGGCTGGGAAGGCTTCAACGGGTAACCCTAACCATGATCGAGGGTCTCCAGCCCTCACGGGGAGGCATCCTGGTGGGGTTTGGGCATGGGGAGCAATGTTTAGTCTGCGGGGTTTTCCCGTCCTCCCCAGTACAGTTCCTGGGGGCGTTTCACGTGGACACCCCAACACGTGCCCTCACCGTGGCCTCGGGGCTGCTCCGCGTCTCCCCTGCACCTCCAGCTCATCCCGAAAACCCCGGGGCTGCCGGGCGCTCCCTACAGCTCCAGCACTGTGGAGAAATAAATTAAAAATAATATTATTTTATTTTTTTTTAAAAAAAAGAAGCAACCCGAAACAAACAGTTTTGATTTATTGCTCGCGAGGAGAAATAGAGCATGTTGAAAGAAAGCACAGGAAGTCCTGGGGATAATAAATCCTGCACGGGAGCAGATAAAGCCAACGCGCTTCCACGCTTGGGGAAGGCGGCGAGGTTACGGGGAGGGCGGGCAGTTAAAGTTTAGGGAATCTGGGGTGGGTTTTGGGGTTAAAAATACCAAATAAAAAAAATCAGCAATGGCTGCTGAGCAGCAGGGGCTGGCACGGAGCTGGCGGGACCGTCCCCATCACCTCGAGTTTTGGGCACAGGGTTGAGCCCAGGTGCCAGGGAAGGGGACAGCTCAATGGGGTCCCCCTGGTTTGTGGTCCCCAACCCGCACACGTGAGGCAGGGATGAGACAGCACCGGAATGGTCTGGGAGGAACGGGGCTGCTGCCCGTCCTCGTCCCCCGCGGAATAACAGGAATACTGGATGCGCTGCGGGTACAGAAACAGCACGTACTCGTTTCTGGCTGGGTTTCCTGGCAGCCCCAGCGAGGATTTGGCTGCGCAGGAATTTGGAAGCTGCCTTAAATCCAGAAGAAATGAGAAAAGGCTGGGAGTGACTTTCTGAGCGGAGTTCCAGCAGCAAAGCCCCGCTCAGCGGCAGCTCACGGAGCAGGGCAGCACCCGCCTGACGCAGGGGACTGGGGACACCTTTGTAGACGTGGGTGCTGGGTGTCACCTCCTCCTCCAGGGGGACACCACGGGACACCCCAAGAACCATCGCCTCCCTCCTCCAGCACCCCAAAAATCATCCAGCATCCAGACAGAGTGGGACAAAAAGTCCCTGTGCACATGGGGGGTAAATATTGACTAAAATGCCTATTAATTTGCAGGAGTCCCCCTTGGCACCAGCCAGCAGAATTTGGGCCGCCCTTGGAGCAAGCCCTTTCCACCGTGATGGCTTTTATCTCACCTAGGGTAACATTTTTAATCAATATCCCCATTACCCCACATGCTTTCTGTACAAACAAGACCTCTCCTCGATGTTTTAAGCCGTGTGTCCGCAGGGGTACGTAGCCAGCCCCAGGAGCTCTGCTTTGAGCCCAATCCCGCTTCCCCAGCCCCTTCCCCTCCTCCTGTTTGCTCACACCCAACCTACAGAAAGGAACCTGCTCTGTTTTCTCCAAAACACATCATTTTGGGGAACGTTCACTGCCCAGCTCCCTTCTGTGCAAGAGGCTGGGACACGGACGGACACAGGGGACCCCGCGCTGCGTCTCCTCCAAGTCACAGCCACAAAGGGACTTTCCTCCTCCTTTTTCCTCATCTACAGCCTCAAGCACCCTCCACCTGCACCATGACCAACCTCACCCAACGTCCCGGCCGGGTTTTAAATCTTGATCCTTTAAATCCCACGTGGGAGCCTGCAGGGGAATGACTTCGTATATGGACGGCTTCCTATACGGACGGGGACGTCTTCACCAGGCTGAGCTTCTACACCACCAAGCAGACCAGCAAACCCCGCTTGGAGCAGCAGAAAGACAACCACACTCTGCCCAGGTACACAAATTACATTAAATTAACTCCCCCGGGGCCAGACCCCAAAACACCCTTGGTTTTTCTCCTGGGTCGGATGCTTTGGGGTGAGCAGGGATGCTCGCTGGGGATTTGGAGCCCCCATCTGTGGTCCCACTAGCCTAAATAGCCCCCAAAATACCCCAAAATACCCTTTTTGCCAATTGTTAGTAATCCACCACAAGGAAGGGGAAGAAATCCCATCTCCCACACAGACAGGGCGATGCTAAACGAAACCAACCAAACGAGCGGATCGCAAGGCAAAGAGAAAAGTCACGTTAAAGAGAAAAATCACGTTAAAAATCCAAAGTGTGCACCGTAAATAGCCGCGAGGGGTATTTACAGGCGGAGTCGCCAAGTGCATCGAAACGGCGGCGAACCGGGGGAGCAGATAGCCATAAACGCAGACAGCGCGCGTGAAAAAATGCTTTGATTAGGATCTGGGCAGCATTCAGCCCAGATGTTCATTTGTCAATGAAAGAGGGATGGGGGGGAGGTGAGAAAGGCTTTAAATTAATCTTTACAACTAGAAAGGAGCTTGTAATACACACCATATGGGCAGAAACGGCCTCCGAGCCCCCCCGGCCCCGCCGCCACTGCCTTGGAGCAGGCTGGGGCTGGGTCCCCCCCACCCCCAGGCCGTACCCAGCCCCGTTTGCCCCCATCCCAAAATTTCAACCCCGGGTTTTCCAAACACAGCCAGGAGAACCTGAAGCCGAACTGCTCAGCCCCTTCCACATGTGTTTTATTTCCCCCCCCCCCCCCCCCCTCACCACACACAAAAACTGCGATTCCCCGTACGGCACCATCTCTGTTTTACCATCCCCAACCTCCCCTCCCGCATCCACATGTGGTTTCTTTTCCTTTTTTAACCCTTCCGAGCGAAGGGAGGGACGAGGCTGTTTATTAAACGCCATCCGTTCGAATTAATCCCCCTAATGGACTCGTCGACATCATGGTGTGCATTTAAATGAACGCTTTGTCGGATTTCAGAGCCGACCCGCAGCGCTCCGCGCACCAAACCTGCTGGAGAGCCGGGCCGGCGGCGGCGGCAGTGACAGGGACAAAACCTGGGGAGGGACAAGTAAGAATTAGCCACAAACGCCCGACGTGAGGCGGCGGTGACAAGGCTGCAGGCGAGGATGGGAGCTTCTCCTTCCTGGGAAGAGGGGCAAAAAGCAAAACGTGCTGCTGGGGCAGGATGGATGCGGAGGAGCCCCCGTGCCTGGAGCTACCTAGGGATCTATTTTTTTTTTGGTGCCCTGAAGCGCTGGGTAGCGATGGCAGCAGGATGCTGAGCCCCATCCCTCCTGCACCAAGAGGGTTTGGGGGATCTGCACAGCTCCCTCCCTCCTGGCAGCACCAAACCCCAGCCCCTGCATCCTCCCTGCTCGTGGCTAACGGCCCCCCCCGGCCCACCCGGTTGCGGTGCCCATGGGACCCCCCCCAGCCCCATCCCACAGACCCTCCACATCACGGGGACACCCCCAAGCTGCAGACGGGGCCGGGAGCCCCGCATCGCCTCCCCGTGCCTTACCAGCACCCGCAGCAGGGATCTCTGATCTCACCCACATCCCTTTAACCTTGTGCCGCCCTCCGAGCGTGGGAGCTTCGACTGCCCAGACCCTGCCTCTGCACGCTGGGGCTGAGGACCCTTGACCCAGCAGGTCTCAGCAGTGCCCCAGCACCCAGGGGACGCCCGGATGCGGCCCCACGGGAGGACAGCGCCCTGGGGACAAGGGGAGCGAGGATGTCCCCTAGATGGGGCACAGGCTGGTGTCACAGCCCAGCCAGGGGACATCAGCCCCTTCCTCCAGGAGCTCCGAGGAAGGATCCAGCAGCAGCAGGGGTGCAAGCAGAGCCCTTTCTGCCACCACTGGGGGCTTGTGTGGGGTCCGGAGCAGCATGCACAAAGCCAGGGAGCAGCGCAGGGCGTGAGAGTGGTGCTGAGCCCTGGCCGGCCCGTGTCCCCCAGGCGGGACGTGTCCCCACAGCCCTCCTGTCCCCATTGCACAGGCTGTAGTGACATCTGCTGGGCTCTCGCTCGGGAACTCCCCACCAAACCCTCTCGGCGCAGACCCTCCGGCACCGCACAGCACCAGGCCCTTCACCCTGGGAAAACGGGGGGACACCCGGCCCCGACATGCCCCAAACCTGGCTCCTCGGCACCCCAACAGCTTTGCTGCCACCCACAAGCCAGCTCCCAGCCAGGACAGCATCACCACGGGGGTAAAACCAAACCTCGGCACACCGGGAGCCAACCCAGGGCACTGGGTGCCCGCAGCACCCCGCCGCCAGCACGGGGCTGCAGAGAGCAGCGGGGTGGTGGCAGAGCTGAGGGATGCTGGGGGTTGTGGTCCCCAGAGAGATGGGGCAGGGGGCTCCTGGTGGGGCCAGGAGCTGGAAAAAGAAACAAACCAGAACCCTGCATCCAGCTTTGGAGGGGGGGGGGGAGAGAGACGATCAAATTAGGAGCGGGGGTAGGTTGTTTATCTCGAGCTGATTTTGATTTTCTCCTTTCAAATATCAGCAGGATGCTGAGCCTCGCCTCATTATGCAAATAGAAGCAATTAGAGCTCACCCAGGCACTGCCCACGTGATGGGTTTATGGCACTCGCAGAAATCCTTCCTGCTACACGAGAGGAATAACAACAGCCCCCGGGCCGCGGGCTCCAGCCCCTCGCCCCCCAGCACTGCGGCTGGGGCAAGCCCCGGCATCACCTCCCTGGTGCCCTTCGATGCCCACGGGGAAGGATTTTCCCCGGAGGAGTCTCCCCATCCTCCAGGGGGACACCAGCACCACTGGGATCAAGCCCTCCAGGCTCCTGGGATGGGCAGAGCCACCCTGGGAGCAGCTCCAAAGCCTCTTTCTCTACCCAGCCAGGTGGGACCCCAAAAATGCCACAATTTAGGGCTGGGGTCTGGGTGGACGTGCTGTGCTGCAGGGTGGCTTTAGCTTCCTCAGTGCCTGCAGAAAGGAGAAAAACCAAAATCCAGAAGCGTTTCCACCCAGGGATGCAGCCTGGCAGAAGCTGGCTCAGCACTGAGCCCCAGCCTCGCGGGTGACCTAAATTCACCAAACCGGGGTGAAAACCCCAAAAACTCCTTGCAGCCACACACGCACCTGGCAGAAGGACCCGCAGCAGAGAGGCACCCACGTGGTGATGCCTTGAGGGTGCTCCGTGGGGATGAAGAGGGTCGGGATGAGATGAAGCCGACACAGTGGTACCGGGGCCGGGGGGTGCTGGTGCCCCTCGTGGGGCGCGCGGCGACCTGCAGGGACCAGGCACGGGCGTCAATCTGGTGCTGCTCCCATCCCTCCAGCGCCTTCCTCCAGATTTACATCCAGGCAGGGTTTGTATCCAGCACCCACCTGGAGGCTGCACCCCAAAAGGAACATGGGAAGCGGGGAGAGTTAATTCCAGTATCGATCTTCTTCCTAATTTATTATTTTCCCCTTTGGGATGCAAATGGGGATTGATGAGCCCAGGCGCTGCACCCGGGAGGCTCCTCGCCTCCAAGGGCGTTTTGCCGTCCGCATTCCCGGGGTGAGGAATGGGCACGGGGCCCCCAGTGTCCCCTCTCTGCCTGGTCTCTCACACATCCCTGTGCTGCTGGAGAGCTCCCAGGCAGCTGGTTAAGCCCGGGGGTGTTTGTTGCAGAGCACGCTGAGGCTGTTATAGGCCGTTTTGTGGCGAGCATCCTGCAGGAACCCCGGGCCTGGATCCCCTCGCTGGGTTCTGCAGGGCACAGCGAAGCACTGGGGTGGGCAGGGAGGGGAGGGCAGGCAGCATGGACGGGGCTGGGTTTGGGGTTTGGTCTCCCCCAGCCAGGTGTAACACGGCCTGAGAGCTCCGTGGAGATGGGCTTGCAAGAGCAGGAAATAAATGGTAAAGATGGAGCAGCTCCATACCTCCAGTGCTGTGCACGAGGGGATGCAGGGGTCCAGAGCTGAGCTGTCTTTTCCCCAGCGGCTCGATGCTTCCAGATGAGGAGCTCCAACACCTGGTTTCTTCTCCCACAGCACGTGAGCATCGGGCAGAAAGCAGAGCCAGGAGCTCCGGGCTCACCCCACGTCCCGGCGAAGCCTGCAGGTCTCACCCCGAGGTGCCACAAAGACAAAGAGCTGAGGACCAAGATAAAAAATCTCCCCGTGCCCGTCCACGTCCCCGCAAGCAGCAGGTGCTGCGTTGCTCCAAAGCTCCCCAGGAGGAGCCGTGCCTCGAGCAGGGCTGGAGCAGGACGCGCCGCACGCAGCAGGCTGGGGGGGCTGAGCAGCACCGGCCGCGTCCCTCCCGCAGCAGCAGGGAGCAGGATCCGGCCCAAAGGGTGCAGGGCAGGGGCTGGTCCTGCCCCGGGGTCAGCCTCTACCCAGCTGCTCGTAGGCAGGGCTCGGGAAGAGGCTTTTTTTTCCTTCCATGACAGAGCGGAGCAAATAATTCATAGCGGATAAATAATTCACGGCGAGTTTAGCCTTCCTCCGGCTGAGGATCGTCTGCGAGCTGTTAGCAATTATCCCACATTTATTCGCGAGGCAGAATTTTTAGTTAAATTATTCAGACAAGCCAAGGAAAAGCCCAGGGAAAGGAGGAGATACCTGAAGCTGCCACTCGCCTTCCTCACCAGAGCCCAGCGAGGGACGAGCAGGGGGTCTCCATCGCTCCTGCTGTGCCCCCCCTGCGACGGCCACCTGGGCTCAGAGCCCACCCAGGCTGTCCTGACCCCGGTGTCCGAGCGGGAGGGCCTGGAGCACCAACCTGAACACCCAAGGGTGAGGACGGGAGCAGCCCCCATCCCACAAGGATGCGAGGAATGCCCCGTGTCAGCACCTGGCCAGCAATAAATAACGGGTCAAGGTGGTGGCTCCGGCCCCGGGGGTCTGCCAAGGCTCCCCCCGGCTCCGTCCCCAGCTCCTTGGGGGCTCTGGGGGAATACCAGGTGCCCGGGGCCATGGAGGTGCTGGACACGGGGCGCACACGTCCTCGCCATGCGATGAGGCAGCCCTCGGAGGAACCCGACCCCCTGGGAGCGGGGAATACAACACAAAGAGCTTTTGTACAAAAAGCAGACGTTTCTACCTCAACCAGTGTGCAAACAAAGAGAGGGGGAGAGAAAAGCAGCAGCTCGGAGGTGGGAGAACAACGTGGGGAGGAGAGGATGAGCGCGGTTGAGCCCCTGTTGTCAGTCCTTTTGGGGGGCAGAAGGTTCGTGACCGCCCCAAAGGGCTGCCATGTGCCAAGTGCTGGGGTCTGCAGGGCACAAAAACCTCAACAGAAGGGCTGCAGAGGGGTCAGTGCCTGCGTGCTCGAGCTATGCCCAAGGAAGGGACACGCTCCTGCCCGTGTCCCCATCGCGGTGACCTCGGCTGTGCTCACGTCTCAGCCCCAGCAGCCGTACGACCCGTGGTGCAATCGCCAAGATCGCGCTGGAGCGGGAAGCAGCTGCCGTCCCGACGTAAACCACAGAAACAAAAAGCACAGCACCCCCTGCCCACCCCCCCGGCTGGGATCGGCAGCACCTGGGCCGTTATCAGATGGGCACAGGTACCCCGCGCCTGGCGCCTGGCTCCAGCACCGCGCCGTTTGCCAGCCGGAGAAGGACGGGGCTGCAAACGGAGCCCAGCAAGCCCTCAGCACACCCAAGTCCTCTGCGTGCCCAGACTGTTTTGGGGGACCCTGGTCCCACTCCTGTCCCCATGCCTCCGGACCCCTGCTGCTGCTCGGGGGAAGGATGCTCAACCCAAAGGAAACCTCCCTGTCCTTCAACTGTGCGCCCAACAAGCGCAAGGAGCAGAGAGGTGGGACGCTTCCCTCTTTGCCGCAAGAGCTCCAGAAGTCTCAGAAGTCTCAAGGTTTTGGGAAGCTTCGGTTCCCCCTAAGAGCAGCACCAGGCCCCCAGCTCATGGCGCAGATGCTGTCCAGGCACAGCAGGAGGTGCTGCTCAGGACCAGACCCACCGGGCAGCATTGCCATCCCCTCCAAACCCAAGAGAGGAGGCGGTGAAGGAACGTGCCCAAGGACACACCAAGCACGCTCCTGCACACCTCGGGCACATCGGGGAACCGGAGGCTTTCAGCCCCACAGGCAGCCTGGAAGTCACCACGGCGCTGATCTGCATTCACCCGGCACCAGCCCCGAGCTCCCCGAGCCTTCGACTTCGCTGCTGCAATTAATGGCCCAGGCGATAAAGGGAGCACTGGAAAAAAGGGAGAAACGAAACCCTGCTAGGGCAACACCAGAGTAAAGCGAGCCCCTAAAGCCCATTTAGGGAGAGGCTTTGGAAAGCAAAACATGAGCGGGACCAACATTTCGTCACCCACACCAAGAGATAAGGTCGTTTGGGATTTCCCCGGTACCTTTTGACTTCCTTGAGAAAGGAAAAATCTGTCCTGGGGTCACGGCTGGCCTTGGCACAGAGACACTCCCCTGGCAGCAGCTCAGCAAGGATGGATTTGGGGTATACGGAGGCAGCCTGCAAGGGAAATAGCGGCACAGGGTGGTCCCCGGTGTGCCGGGGTAGCTGGAGCTGTTGGAGAGCCACCGGCGGGTTAAAAGCCAAAGGTAATTTTAAATTTGAGAAGCGTCTCCAGCAGAGGCGGAGGAATACAAATGCCATCAGAGCAGACACGGGGGAACTTCACCTGAAAGGCAAATATTTCAAGGGGAGTAAAACCTGGAGAAGGGCAGAGGGACTCGTCCAGCTGAAGCCCAGCACCGGTGTGAGACCAGCAGAGCTTACACAGGGGGGAGCTGGAAGTTTCCTCGCAGCCGTCAGGGCGAGGAGGTGCTGGCACGGCCCCGCATACAAAAAGCAGGTGTGAGACACCCCAAAACCAGAGCAGGACCCGCTTCCCTGGCACGGCCACCAGCAATAACAGCAGAGGACAGTCAGACCAGAGCCCCAGCCCCGCTGTAAGTGAAGGGAGACACGCTGGGATTAAATCTGGGCGCCCAGCTAAAGCCTGATCGCGGCGGGCTGCCCGCGCATTTGCTGGCCAGCTGAGCTGTGCTCCTGCACAGCCCACAGGGCACGGGCAGGATTATGCTGGAAACGGGGAGATTCCCCCCAAATCCTACACCCTGATCCTGGCGGGGCCCTCCCCCGTGGGAAACGGGCTTGCAAATTCAACAGGACAGGAAAGAAGAAGGTGGGAGCGTGATATTGGGGTTAGGAGGTGAGGCTGAAAACCAGATATTCAGCACAGAGAAACATCACCCTGGGGTTTAAGAGGATAAAACCTGGTGCAAAGATGGGAGCTGCTGCACGGGGCTGCCTCGCTTCGCGCCCCGCAGACCTGCGGGACCGTGTTGGGGGCTGCAGGGATGGGACAAGGGGGAGCGGCTTTAAACTGCAGGAGGGGGAGCTAGGGGAGATGTTAGGAGGAAATTCTTCCCCCAGAGGGAGGTGAGGCACTGGAACAGGCTGCCCGGAGAGGCTGTGGATGGCCCATCGCTGGGGGTGTTTAAAACCAGGCTGGATGAGGTTCTGGGCAAGCTGATGTAGGGGGTGACGTCCCTGCCCATGGCAGGGGGGTGGAACTGGGTGCTCTTTAAGGTCCCTTCCATTCCAAGCCATTCTGTGGTTCTGTGCAAGAGCTGGGAGGCCAGAGGCATGAAATATCCTCTTGCCATCCATCGCCTACCATCAGGAACGTGGTTGTGGAGCTCAACCAGGCTCACAGCCCTTGGGCTGCGCCAAGCCCATGCCCACCTGAGAAGGCAGAAGGGACCCCGGGGAGCCACCAGCCCCATCCACACCAACACGGGACCTGGTGCAGGTCGGGAGGAGCTGCACGAAAGCCGTGCTGAGCACCACCACCCTGCACGGCCGCTGCCCCGCTCAAGGGACCAGAAGCTCCAGCAGCTTTCCAGCAGCACCAAACGGAGCATTCCCAGCCCCTCTGGCGGCTCAGGACCTGCCTGGTGCTGTCAGGAGGGTTACTCCAGCCCCAAGGGCAGATTTACCAGAAACGCACCCAAACGGAGTGGCAGCCATGGGCTGTTTGCGTGCCTTCTGCCAAGAACTGCTGGGGCCTCCGGCACGAGAGGGGCAGCAACTTGTTTCTTCCTCTCCACTTTTTCCTAGTAAATTAAAAATAATAATAGTGGTAGTAAAACCCCCTTGGCTTTATCCTCCCCCCGCAGAGCAGATGCAATTAGCAGCTTCCCTGACTGGCAGAGGCATGATTTACTCCCAAAACGGGGCGCGTGAAGATGTCCGGCAGCAGGAAGTTTCCATTTGCCCCCCAACCACGTTCCCCTCCCGTTCCCACCGCGCAGCATCAGATCAGCTCTCCCACCTCGTTTCCTCGTTAACAGGTTTGGGAGGTGCAGCCCCTGGCTCGGTTAAACAAGCCCCAGGGACACGTTCACCTGGAGCAGCTCACAGCAGACACCTCTCCGCATGGAAACCGTGCGCCATCGCCCATCTGTGGGAAGCTCCCCAAATCCACACATCCCCAAACCACGTTGGTACCCAGGACCTGGGCACGAGATGCTTCAGAACCGGATTGATTTGGCTACCCTTAGCCCAAATCCCCCCAAAACACCCCTTTCACCAGGAAAATGAATTCCTGTGATTGGTGCAGGCGTGCCAAGGGGAAAAGCGAGGAGGGCTCCGTGGTGGTGCACGGTGCCAGCTCCGTGCCAAGGGGATGGCACACGCAGTGGGATCACCCCATGCTGCGATGGCTTCTTCAGAGCCAAGCTTCTGCCCCAGGAACAGCTGAAACCTTCCCGGGTCCCCCCCCCAAAAATCTCACTGTCCCCAACACATGACACAGCTGCAACCTCGCCACCTCCGAAGTGCTCGGCTGGCCCTGTCCCAGCACCGTGCCCCGCACAGGGGGGCACCTACCGGCCCCGAAGGGGACCCCGGAGAGCAGCTCGCTCCCTCTGCACCCGCAGCCCATGCTCCTGCTGTGCTCGGCCAGGGTTTCACGCCGAGCTCACGGGCAGGGCTGCCGCATCCACGCGGGCAGGAGAGGCACGGCCGCGGCGGCGAGCCCTCCGCGCCCCGCGACCGCCGTTCGATTCCCTTTTAAAAGGGGCCGTGTTTATACATCAAAACAGCCTGTTTGTGTAATTGCCAAAAAAAATAAAAAATAAAGAGACACAAAACAACCCTGCTACAATGACTAATTAGCTCGCTCCTGCCTCGTACCCTGTAAACAAATGTATTTGTAACCAATTTGCAAGCACTTTGCATAAGGGGCCCAGAACACTCATGCCTGTTTGATGCATTTTGACATTAATTTGATAATAGCGGCTTAACAAGGAATCCAGGCTCCCTAGCTATAAATATGCTGCTTTTCCACTTCCTTTTATCTGCGCGGTGAAATAATGTTGTTTTTCCCCCTGCTGCAATAACCACCATCCAACCCTTTCATGAATGCCCTTTATGTCCTTTAGCATTTTCAAGGCTTTTTTTTTTTTTTTTTTTTTCTCTCCCCTCCCCTTCTTTCCTCCTCCCGGAGAAAGCAAGCGCGTTTTATTAGCTGTGTTTTTAATTCCAGTTTATCGGGGGGAAGGAGAAGCGAGGACAGCGATGCTGCGGCGATAACGCCGCCCGCACAGGCGGCACAGAAATACTTCTCCGCCCGTTTGCGCTTCGTGGCGGGAGAAGAGGCTGGTTCCTCTCTGCCCCTTCTCCTGCTGTGGCTCCCCCACTCCACGCAGCCCTTCTGCAGCACACCAAAAAGCAAATTTGAGCACAAAAAAAGTGGGAAAAGGGCAATGGAGGCCGAGCAGAAGGCAGACCCTGACCCAAAGGATGGTCCCCCCAGGACCTCCGGGTCCGCGGCCGCAGCCCCTGCTCGGAGGGCAGCCCACGGCACCACCAGGGCCACCATGTGTCCCTTGGGGACTGAGCCTCTGCTGCAGCTCGTCCCTGCCCCGACGCCACCATCTCTCCCATCCTCCTGGTCCATCCCAACACTTTCTGCCTGTTCCAGCGCCCAAACCTCGCACACGGCCCTGCGCGCATCCTCCATCTGTGCCTGCCTGGGGAATAACGTGCGTGTGCCTTACCCGCGGGCCTGAGAGGCACCAGGTGCAGAATCAGCACCTAGCACATCGGCAGCCGCAGCCTTTCCCCATGTCGCTGCCGAGGGAGCAGGCAGTCGGCCTCTCTCCTCCATGCCCTTCTCCCCCCGTCTCCACCTTCTCACCCACGCTCCCTGCTTTGGCCCACGGTGCTCAGGTGTCTGGCAGCAAAAGGCTCTAGGAAGAAAGAGGAGGACCGGCTCTCCAGGCCATGGAGAACGGGATCTGCTCCATTTGGGCATCCTCCCAGAGCCCGTGGCTGCATCGCCCAGCCGGTTGGGGCTCCCAGAGGGGCTCAACAGCCCGGGGACCACCGAGCATCACCGACAGGAGGTGCAGGGCTCACGGGAGGTGGGCAGGAAAGCAGCGCAAGCCAGTAGCCTTGCAATAGCATATATCTTCCTCTTGAAACACGCCCCAGGTTGCCACGATCTGGTTTAAGGCAGTTATCCAGCAGCAAGCCGCTTGCCCCCTCCCCCTGACCCACCTTGAAGGGATCAAAATCGAATTTGTGAGGGCAAAATCTGAAGGCAAACCCCGGGAGAGCAGCTCTCCTCGTGCCGTACGAGACCAGGCAGCTAACCCGCGACACACGACAGGGGAAGCAGGGAAAAAGCTGTCAGTCCTACAGCACGGGCATCGCTCCGAAAGCAGGGCAGCACCGAAACACACCGAGATCACCGAGCAGAGAAGCTGGCAGGGGGCACGGGAGCGGAGCAGGAGGAGGCTGCTCCACCAGCACACTGCATCGGCCGCAGGCCCCGCAGCCCGCTCCTCCTCGAGCCCTCCTCTGGGAGCACCAAAAACAAGGCAGCGAGCCCAGGTCGGAGGCCTAGCAGAGGCTAAAAGCACATTCCTTCCCCAGCCTCCTCCCTCCTTGTCTCTTTCCTCCCTCCCCCAAAACCACGGTTAGATAAGAGTCATTGGGACAACAAAACCCCTAATTTAAACGCGAGCGGGACGGGGGCTGAGCCGCGCTCTGTCCAGCAGGCCGGCCAGAGCAGGAAAAAGGCAGAGGAGAGCCCAGGATCACCTCGAAAATTTAAACCTGGTGACAGACCTTGAACCGATTTGGGGTAGACCAGGGCAGCCGTGCTCCCTGCATGGACTCACCTGCCAGAAGCCAACCACGCAGCGATGCCGAGAGCTCTGCCCACCCGGGGTGAGTTGGTTGAAGCAGGGGTCCACAAGCTGCGGGTCCACGAGCTGCGCTGCTTTCCACCCAGCTGTGCCTCCCACGTTTGTTCTGGGGACTTTTTCATCCACTAACGGGATTAACCAAGCCCCTGGTTGCAACTCTTCGGCTTCACGCAGAGGAGTGCAGCTCGCTGCCCAGGGGCTGGGGGATCGGAGCAAGATTTAGGGGGTGGCTTGGAGTTGTGCGGGGTTTCAGACCCTCCACCGGTCACCTCGGTTCACCTACCTGCAAAACCAGGGGTAGCAGCTGTGTCGTCCCACAGCAACGAGGCTCAAAATCTGCTGCCAGCACCCAGACAGCCCGGGAGGAGCAGCACTTCCTAGGCACGAAGCAGCCCCTTCCTGGACGTGCAAGCTCACGTCGCTTCAGCTTAAAACACGGCACCAAAGCGCGCCTCCCGGGAGGACGGCTCTGGGCTTCGCTTTTGAAGGGAAATACGAGGCAGGAGGCAACGAGAGGGACCCGGTTCAAAACAGCTTCACTCTTTATTTGAAGTTTTACATGCCACCAGCGTACAGGAAAGTCGCACATTCAGAACTGGACTCACGACGAGAACAGGGGGCCAGATGCAAACACGAGCATGGAACGAGGTGGAGGAGCCCGACCCGAGGAGCCGGCCGGAGCCGCGGGCAGGCAGCGGCAGCCTCCTGCTGTCCCTTCGTGTGTCGGAGCCAGCCCCAGGGCCACCCTCCCCGGCCATCCCCCGGGTGCCGGTCACGACCCGGGGGCTTCTCTCCCAGGACATCGCCGCTCTCCTTCGACGAGCTAACCGAGCAGTTTTGGCAACATCTCCGCCAGCACTGACAGCAACTGCCCGCTGGGTGCTTTCTGCATTCCCCTTGCCGTCGATGCCAGCAGTTTTGACAATGAGAAACAATTTCCACCCGCTGTTCGTAGCGAGGGACGACAGAAACGGGGACTCTTACACTGACATTTGATTTTCAAAGAAAGTTTTGATAGAAAAACATTTTTTTCCCCCCAGCAGCCTTGGGCAGGGAGTTGCAGCTTCCACTTCAAAGGACGAACTTCAAAAACAAATCCAGTGTCCTAATGGTTTTGTGCTACATTACTTAATTGTCATACAGCTAATTAGCAATGCCTGATTTCACATTCGCCGTACATAGATGAAGTTCACAAAAGAAAGGGCTACTTAAAACAATAAATAAAACAAGGCACCAGGCAGCCAGGCTCCGACAGCATTAACATAAAACGTTACACTTTACCATTAAAAACCTGAAATAAAAACCCCACCGTAATTAAACTTATATTGATGTCTTCCTTCAGATCTCAGAGCTTTGAATTTCCACGAGGAAAGGGGGAGCAGGCAGCGCGGAGGGCAGGGGCGCAGCGCGCACGTCTGTGCATGCATCTTGCCAGCGTGCGGCAGAGATCTTTAAAATTCTAATTATTTCCCTATCACCAAGATCGGGATCGATAGGTGGTGCAGACCGACCCCTTTCCTCGAGTGTCGGGGGGAAATTTAAAAAAAAAAAAAAAAGGAAGGGGAGGGAGAAAGGAGAGCGTCAGAGGTCAGTGCCACAAAACAATGGATATCGATGTCTCCATTCATTTCCAACAGCAGAAAGGTCAATGCCTCCCTTGCTTCATGTTTTATGGCTGAAATCCTGCTGCTAACAGCAACAGTGTTAGTAGTCAGAGCTCATCCATCCTTTTTTATGATGAGGATTATTTCTCACCAGGTTAGCCATTTTGAGAATTTGACGAAAGCTGGAGGTGCAGGGCAGGGGGGGAAAGGGGGAAGCTGCCCCGCACGCAGAGGGCGGGGACGGTTCCCATCGGTTTTAGGGGCTGCCTTCACCCCCACCTGTGCTCTGCTTTGTCCCTCGCCGTCCCCAAAAACACGGGAAGGGCCCGAGGCCCCGTCCCCTCCCCATTAATCATTATTCCCCGTACACATCCCGCCTGGTTTCTATGGAAATGGTTCTCCTGCCACAGCACCCCGGCCCCCCGTGCGTCTCATCGGAGAGGCCGGCGAGCCGCAGCGGAGGAGATTCGCCCCCGCAGCACCCAGCTGGGCTCCCCGCAGGCAGCAGAGGAGCTCTGGATGCCCACCAGGGACCAAAAACAGGGGAGGCTGCCCCCCAGGGGGACAAACCAACCCGCTGATGAGCTCCCCAGACTGGAAAATCCCAGGGATCTGCAGCCGAAGCGTCCTCCTGCTGGCAGGAGGCACCCCGCACCCGCCGGCTGCCGCACGTCGCCCCAGGACTGTGCTGCCTCTGAGGATCCTCAAGGCAAGGGGACAGATCCTGCTCTGTCTCACGTGCCCCAGCAGAGGAGGAGGCAGCCACGGGGATTGAAGCGAGCAGGTCCTGTGTGCGTGGCAGACGAGCCTTCCCTCCTCCCAAGTAGGGAAACTGAGGCTGAGCCTCACAGCTCGGGGCTGGCTTCCAGGTACTGGTCCCTCCTGCTCCATCCTCCTGCCGCCCAGCCATCACCGCCTCGAGGAGCCAGCACGCCCCAAACCCTCCTGAGGCTTCGCCAAGGGAGTGCTGGTGCCACACAGCCCCCTTCCCACTGCCACGTTCCACGGAGACCCTGAAATCTGCGTGGCATCCTCCGACCTCCACTAAGAAACCTCCTGAAACACCGAGGCCTCGGCCCCACCAAGCCTCTTCCACCAAAACCACCGTCACTTCTCACACCTAGAGCCTCCCATCCTGCAGGAACCAGAAGCCACGTTGCCAAACGAGACTTTGAACACGAACAGAGCAAACGACTTTTGATTTTACCCACTGCTGGGACTCGCCCCGGGATATCCATCTCCCGGGGACGCGCAGCCCCCTTGTCGGGGTCCAAGCACGGGCTGCCGCTCCTGCGGTCCCCAGAGCTCGCAGGCCTGATCCAGAGAGCAGCACAAAACACCAGCAGGGACCGGGAACCCTGCAGAGGCAGCTCCTGCGAGAAGGGCACCTCTGGTAATCGAATTCATTTATTCCAAACTACGGGCAGCAGCATCAGCAGGCTCAGAGATCGCCTCGTTAGGCGCTTACGGATAGCAGGGGGAAGATTTCCGGAGAGGCGGGGACGGAAACCAGGGGAAAGGGGGCAAATTTCTTATTAAATACAAGCAAAACCACCAGCCCCTCCGTTCTCCTCTCCCGCACGAACGCCGCACGCCGAGCCTCGGCGCTGAGCGGTCTCCGAGCCCCATCCACGGCTCTGCCCTGAACATATGGCGCTCCGCTTAACGGCCCGGCTCTGCCGAGCGGGGACCATTAGGGTGGGTTCTTTTTTTCCCAGTGTAAATGTTGCAGAATATAAATTGCAATTAACACCGATGCCAAAATAGCACTTAGAGAAAATAAGCACATTATTAACATCTGGTGGATCCTGCCTGGAGTGCAGAAGCAGCGGAAATTCTCACTCACCAGAAGAGAATTTGTGGCAGGGATAGGGAGCGCTGGCCCCCGGTGGGGGAGCGGGGAGGGGGAAGGAGTTTTTAGCTCCTTATCGCTATCTGTGGGGCTCTCTGCCACCTGTGGGTGACCCTGCCTACCCCCGATCGGAGCCCGTAGCGTTTGCATCGGGACTTTTGACCCGGTCGCATGAATACGGATGTCTAAACTCCAGGCAAGGGGAGAACGGCGCGGTAAAACCTGCCTGGTTGTCTGCCCCAGCCTAGCGGGACGCAAGGCAGACGGGCATCGCCCTGCCAAGCCAAGAGGCCGAGCGCTGCTCGTCTCATCAGGTCGCCCTAACCCCCAGGACCACAGCGTTAGCCCCACCAGTAAGTACCAGGCTTTTCCTGCACGCCGCTGTCCCCCACCTCAGATTTCCAGCAGACAGCAACAAGAGCCCCGACGGCTCTGCCAAACTCTCCCTGGTGCCACGGTGTGTAGGTGGAGGGGAAATCCCTGTTCAGGATGGGAACGGCCACGCTCCTGCCGCTCCTGCCGCTACCAAATGGTCAGGATTCCTCCAGAGGATTAAACAGCTCCTCTTAGGCATTAGAGAGCTGCCTCCGTACCCTCAGAGCCTTCCCCCTGCCCTGAGGCCAAAGGCACAGGAGGAGACAGCAGCCCTGGTGTTGCTTGACACCGCTTGCTGCCTAACCCCCAGCGTTTCTTCCAAGAAAGAAACCTGGATGAAAACCAGGCAGAGCTGGAGGGGCCTGAACTGGACAGAGCCTGCCAAGAAGTCCATCCGATTTGCTAAAGAGGGGGAGGAGGAGAGAGGAAAAAAAAAATGCTGTTGGAGAGGGAGAGAGGGATTCAGACAGCCGAGCGATGTGACAAGAGGTAGAAAGAACGGCCTCGCTGGGAGAGCAGGAGAGGAAACAGTGGCGGGATGCCAAGGAGAGAGGGTACCGGCCTCCTGCGCGCACCAGCACGGCGGCAGGATTTACACCAGCAAGAGATTTCCAGCCGGGGGCACATCCGACTGATGGGGAAGTAAGGAGGACAGTCCTCCAAAGCTGCCAAATGCTTTTTGCCCTGAAATGCATCCCACCAAGCCAGGCTTCCCATGAAGCGCTGGTCACAGGAGAGCATTTGGTGCGCTGAAGAGATGGGGACATCACCTTTGGAGGACGCCGGGCCTCCCCAGAAAAGCACTGCTCAAGACGAGACCGTGGTTAGGAGACAACAGGTGGAGAAGTTAGCAGCTTGCGGAGGACAGACCCACTGCTCTACCACAAAACATGCCAGCAAAACGGGAATTCGGCTGCCACCCAGAACCACCGCCGCAGGAATTCACAACCCGGCTTTTGGTTCAGCCGTCCGATGCTTTCGAAAAAGTGCTCAGTAAATAAGGCCATGCGGAAGCGATCCAGACCACTGCTGGTGCCTGAGGAAGTTCCGTGGAGCAGAGAAGCCGACTGAAATCACACCGTGAAAATACTCAGTAACACCTCTAAAATCAGCACGAGCTCAAGGCATGGGACCTAAGGACAGAACCAGCACACTACACTCCCAGCTAAACGGCAAGACAGACGGCACTGCCATCGGACAGGAGCCTCAGCTCAGTCGCTGCGGGCTCCATCTACCCTAGGACAAGGATTTCCAAAACAGCTGAGAGCTCCTTCCACCAGGCCCACCGATGGACACCATACCAGCCAGAGCATACCCCGGTCGAGGCGCTAATAACCTGGGGTTGTTACTCAAAAATGAAGCAGAGTCCTCGTGGTACTTCTCCAAAGGACCGTTAAGTATCTGTAACACAGGAAAGACGGGACGCATTCCGATGGAGCAACACATTTGGGCCTCTCAGCTGCCTCAGGCTTTCTACTTTGCCAAAAAACAGACCAAAGCACAGGATGATTTCCACCGACATCACGAAGCACGCCGCCAAAGTACACAGGGGCCCTTAGGAAACACACCAGGCGACACGGGGGGAAGAGCGTTATTACGTCAGGTTCTCTTACCTTTATCTTCAGGAAAGTAACCAAGCAATTCGTTATTAACCACAAGGAAACACTCATCACATTCCAGAAGCCTCAGACAGGCTTTTCGGATGCAAGCACTATCCAATAGATGTTTCCCCACTGCGAAGGAACAGCTATTTTTTCTTTTATTTTGCAATTGCACCTACTTAAAGTGATTGTACAGCACCCGGCGAGGCGGCCAGGAGCTGAAGGTGGGGAAATCCAGGCCGACGAGAAGCTATTTCGCTATTTCACGCGTCCCCTCCGAGCGTCCTTGCCACGCTGTGCCAGTCACCACCACAGGTTGGGGGGCTCTTCGGCCACTCTGCTTTTAAACAAGGTAATTTCATCCAGGTGCCTCATGGGGACGTCTCTGATCACCTCCGTCAAGTCCTCGTGAAGCAGGGGGAAGATGACGACATTTAGCGCGGGGCGGTCCGCCTGGAAACTAAATCAGACACAGGTTATCAGGGAGGAACTCGAATTCTCCGGTGCAACAGAAGGGGATTGAGTGGATAAAAACCATGCGGTGGGGGCAAGGAAGGGTGCTCAGAGGGGGAAGGGGGGCAGCTGGAAGTCAGGGTCTCCATCTCTCCTCTCCGTGCATGGTCAGGGAGCGCAGGCTGGGCTTGCACCCTGTTCAGTGAATCTGTTGAGCTGACACGAGCCTGATGTGGGGGAGGGAGAAAATGATTTTAAAACAAAGAAATCACAACATCGTGGTATTCTAGGAGCAGAGCGGGGTACCCAGTGACAATTTAAACCACCTACAAACCAGCAGCAAGTTGCAAGGCTGTTAAAATAAAAATCAGGGCAGAGCAGTGCCGGGCATTCCCCCAGGGCCCAGCGTGGGATCATCGCTTCAGGCTCGGCAGTTCTGCCTGCAGAGCCCGCACTCTGCAATTAGAGCACAGGCAAGTTTAGATCAGATCTGCAGATAAGCATTTAAGAGCACACACACACACACACAGCCTCCTTTTTAAGGCAAGTGGCTGAAACCTGTCTTAGCACTACGTGAGTTTGCCCCCAACACATGTATGTATCCCTCTTTGCCACTTGAATTCTGGGTTCCAGTTTCTAAATCCACGGCCCCAGGGGTTTTGACCCCTCTTAGGAAAACCTGCAGGCTCCTCCTGCCCTCCCAGCTCTTCTTGCCAACATCCCTGTGCTGTGTCCGGCGTGCACACCGAGAATCCCAGACCTTGCAAGTGAAAGGCCTGATACGGCAGCACAAGAGAGGAGCAGCAGAGGAAGAGGACAGCAAGAACTAAAGCCATCTGTGCACTGCATAAAGAGCCATATATAAAAAAGCCCCAAGACCCCATTAAGCAAGCACGCTGCGTAATAGCAGCCCGGTAAGAGAACGGGGGAGAAGAGAAATTGCATTGCTCGGGGTAGCACAACAAAAGAGTTCAGCCTCCTAAAGCTAGGGGGGAAGGAAGTTATGCTATAGCTTAAGGGCTACACCCTTAAGATTAAAACCCTTGTGACTATTAGCACCGTGCCACCGAGATGTTTCCACTGAACCGTGAGACAAGGGCCAGCTCGGTGTCACTCTAACGGAGGCAGAGTCAAACTGGCAGCATCAGTCCCTCGAGGCTGAAACGAGTTGCGGTGGGTCGAGGGAAGGGACGGCTGCTAAACAAGCTGCTCTTACACCGACGTGTGTCTGGAGCTCATCGTTAGCACCGAGACGGACAGGTTTCCCTCCGGCAGAGGAGATGGCTGGCGATTTGGCTGCTGGAAACACAGGGGAAAATCCCAAGTGCTGGCAGTACAGACGGCTGAAGAAAAGGCTACAGGAGGCTGGCATTTCCTGGGAGACAGCAAGGATGTTTCCACGCACAAATGATTCGGAGTAGAGCTGCCAAAAATGTTGCATAGGAATTCCCATACCGAGCTCAGCTGCTGAGTCCTGGCGGGTTAAATTAATTTGCCTGAACCTAAGTAGCCGCAGGAGTAAGGATTTCCAGCAACAGAACTACCTGGGGCAATTTTCTATCTTTCTGCATCACAGAGTGCCCTTCATGCCTCACGCCTAAGGGCTGGCAGAAAAGGACACCGCTCCTTGGGAGGATCTGGAGGCCTGGGTAGGAGCTGAGCAGTTTCTTACTTCCCCGGCACTACAAGAAACCAAGCGGCAAATAATCGCTGATCTGGGAGGCAGTTGGTGAAGTCTGCGGGGCAATGACATAAAACACAGCAAATGTCTCTTTGATAGTCCCTCCTCTGCCTCAGCTCTTCGTGTTCCTTATCCAACACCACAGTCCTGCAGAGAAAATCATGTTAATAGCCCGAGTTTAGTGAAGTTCAGCTAGGAAGCAACAGCGATCTTCATGAGATGCAGCCTTCCTGACCGTAACCTCCCCAAGGCACAGAAACCTCTGCTGCTTTCCTTGTGCACAGGCACTCCCCGATCAGATCTGCGTGCTGCCTTCTCACCGTGTACAGAATCGTAGCTTATAAGCAGCCCTGACGTGCAGCTATAAAAACAAGGACCTAGACAAGTTTACACGACAATCTGCCACCAAGACGACTGAAAAACCCCAACGCAGTAAGTACACCTTCCAAAGAGGCCGGGTTTATAGAAGAGGTTTGAACTTGATCTTAAAAAGAAAAGGAAAAAAAAAGAAAGCTTTGTAATTTTCTCTCCCCCTCAACAGGAAGCTGTACGTTACTGCAACCCTTGTAAATTCCATACCCCAGCAAGTTGACGCCGGAGAATTCTTTCCATGTACAATTTGCGTGATTTAAGAAAAAAGAATCAAATGCACATGGCTCGCTATTATTCTCAGCTAAACGTGCGTGCAAAGCCTCTCCTTTAACTGCCTGTTAAAAAACACCCTGATTTTAACGAGCAGCTGTCATAATGTTAAACTGGGATTAGCAGTTCCCAAAAGCAGGCTCCCTCCGCAACCCAGGCTCCTTTAGTCCGTCCCCAGAAGGCAATTCCTTTCTTCGTACACCTGTCCAGGTGGGCTAGATTAAGCGAGAAGCACTTAGAGCACTGGTTCAAAAGGCCCCGGGCACGGGGAGGAGATAACAAGAAGGGGAAGAGATCGAGTTAATGAGTTGCAGAATAGCTCCTGTAATCTTCTTGACGGTTCTTCCTCGTTCCACACCTGGACGGACTTCAAACTGGATCTACCCCTGCAAGCGCGTGGCTTGTAAAATGAAAACCCGAAGGACGGAGCGGGATGTCGACCTGGGGAGACAAAAGAACTGCAGTTCAAGGCATGAAATCTGCTTTTTTTTCCGAGGGAAAAAAGCCAAGGATACGCTTACTTGCTCTCTCCTGCAAAACCTCCAGACTAAACTCATCATGATTAATTAAATGAAAGCAAGTTTTCTAGGCAACTGACTAGCAGCCCCTTCAAAACATGTCCTTTAATCAGAAACAACCACTGGGATACAAAGAAAACACCCCCCTGCACGCATATTTTCCAGCCATAGCCTCTGGTCCAGCAGACACAACACCAAACCAACAACCACCAGCAGGAACTTCGACAAGGAGGTCTCTGAAGAATCCCAGTTGGGATCTGGACGCTTCGTGGGCCCGGCTGCAGCAGCTGGCTGGAATCATCCACGGAGCTGAAAACCAGCTAGCAAAGCGCAGCCTGCTTCACGCATTCCTCCCGGCATCAGCGCTGGCGTAACATCACACCACGGTTAGACCTTGAACAGGTCGCACGTCGCTGAAAGGGTTAACGGCGCTGTTATTTGCCTCCAAA
Organism: Heteronetta atricapilla; assembly: GCA_011075105.1. Lineage (NCBI taxonomy): Eukaryota > Metazoa > Chordata > Aves > Anseriformes > Anatidae > Heteronetta > Heteronetta atricapilla. The sequence goes on along the minus strand of CM021744.1, from coordinate 3,840,326 downwards.
ATTATCCCAGAACAGGTGTGGACTGGACACAGGAAGGTTATTTTCAAGTGAACAGCTTGGTAAATAGCCGACCACTACGGTCTCAATTACTTCCAACCAGCGTGGCAGGATGCAATATGTAGGTCAGGGACAAAGTCAAAAAGAAAGGGAAGAAGTCTAGAGCAAGGTCCGCACTTTAATCAGATTTCCCCCGATTTTAGCGAGACAAAAGAGTCCCTCCCCGGAACGCTGTTATCTCCTGGCAAACACTCCCGGTGGGTGCTTTCAGACACGGCTCTTTGGAGGAAGCCAATGAGCCCCCAAACTCCACCTGCTGATGGCCAAAGGGCAGCCCCAAGCTGGAGGAAAACCTCAGCAGACGGCCCGCGGCCGGCTTTGTGCCCTGCTCTGCCTGTCTGCACCACAAATGCCCTGAAGACGACAGCTCCGCTACGTTAGGAGCTGCTCACACTCACCTCTTCCTCCTAAGGATGGGAAAAAGCAGCGTTGGGAACCGGAGGACGTGATTCCCCTTGAGATTTCCAGAGAAACCTGAGAAAAGCCCTGTGCTAAATTCGGGTGCTCCGGCACATCCCACGTCACAGCTGCTGGCAAGGTGGCGAGGGCACGCGAGGCGGTGTAATTAAGCACTGGCAACAAAAGAAACTCACCCCAGATAAAACGAGGAAATACGACGCAGCGGGAGTGGATGGAGGCCAGATTTTTAAACTCCACAAACTGAGATTAGCTCATGGGAAAAGAGGCTCCAGCAAGGAAAAGTAAGGAAGGAAAGAAGGAAACTGGGAGAAGCTCGATTTGGGGGGAACAAAGCACAGAGGGGACCGAGCAGATCTGGACTCTGGTGTACACAGCCCTCACTGCAGCAACCGAATCTCTGCTGCAGCCACACATCCCCTCCCTCCTCCTCTCAGACTTCACACCCAGGCTGGAGCGTTGCTTCCATCAGGAGCGAGCTTCCCAGGAGAACAGGACGCAGACCGACTCGCGTTGCCCTGCACACACACAACCCCTGTTCATCCTCCGCCAGGCACGGCCTAAGTTGGTTTTTGCTGGAAGACGGGGGTGTATCGGGGAGTTCAAGCGTGGCATCTGCCTGGGCAGCTCCCGCCGACGTACCTGAGCCAGGCTGTGAGCTCCTGTCCCCGAAGCACAGCGTGGTGGAAGGGAGGAAGCGGCAGGGCAAGCAGGAGCAGCTGCCAAGGGACGTAACCCAAGGCCCAGCCAGGCACTTGGCTCTTCTTTTCAGGAAGGCCAGGCGGACACTTCGGGTTTGTTCTGACGGTTGTGCCCGGATCTCAGGTCTGGGGAACTGCAGGAGCTCTCTCCTTATTGATGATGACTGCCAAGGGCATAAAAAGGAGTGTGGTTTTTTTTTTTTTCCTTCCAGGCACGCCAAAGGGGCCCTGGGTGGGATTCCCCAGGGAATCCCCAGGCACCCTCCTCTGTCAGATGGGAGCGTCCTTGCCACCCATCCAGCCTCCAGAGTGCTCTCAAGAAGGGTCCAACGCCCACAGTGACCCGTTTCCAACCCTGCAAGAGCATTGGTTTGTGCAGACTTCATTTCTCACCTCAGAAACGCACTTCTGAAGTTCCCTAGGAAAGCAGTTGTGACTCCTCGGGTTGCTTCCAGCTCTTCACAAGGAGGCATTTCCCCCACAGAGCGTTTCCACTCACCGTGAGCCCCATCAGTGCAGCCTCCAACCCGAGAAGGGGCACAGACTGGCAGTCAGTGGCACGCAGCACTGGCACCTCTGCCACCGCATCGTGTCCCGGCCAAGAAGCGACACACGCCAGACACGCCCCACGAGCGGAGGGGAATTACCTCTCTGCACCGTGGTTTCCCTCTGTACGGCACGAATGGCACTCCGCCACCCCTCCCGGGAGCTGAGGTTTGTCAGAAACGCTTCCAGACTGAGGTTCTTGCGTTATTTTGCCAGCTGAACTCGGCATCAGTCAAATGTGACCGGACAATTAGAGAGGGAGGGAACGAGAACCCAAGGAGCGACGCCAGAGCGCCCAGGACACGTCCTAGGGGAGTGCTCTGCCAGAGCAAGCTGAAAGTTATTTCCTAATCTCTTCCACAAATTAAAAAGCAACTGCAGTAACTGCTCAATTAGATTTATTTTACTATGGAAATGCTTTAAAGCTGCAGTTAATGCTTCCGTTCAGCCTTTTACACCCGCGCGAGGAGAAAGCATGACGGTGCTACTCCAATTTTACTTCCCAGCCAAGAGAGAGAGGGGAAGTGAAAGGCACTGGGGGCACAAAGCCATCTTCCCCCCGAGGAGGGTTTCGGGACTGAATTCCCTCCCAAACGCACGAGCTGGTAGCTGGAGCCAGCCGTCTGGGTTAGCCACAGGAATGCATTTAAGAAGGGGCTACGTTAGTACCCCCAAAAGATGATACACAAACACACCAGGCTGGGGGTGGCCCCCACGAGCTGTGCTGGCTTGCAAAGTATTCGAACCCACCCTTAAACAACATCCCCGGCAGAAGCAGAGGTGTCGGGGCCACACCCCGAGCAGCCAGCCTTCGCCAAGCCCGCCAACGAATTCTTGGGTAAGGCGAGCTGACAAGGATGCAGTTTGTTATTCAGCCCGTGACAGAATGATTCAGGGGTTTCTAAGAGCAGGAAATGAAACAGACAATGAAAGCTGGAGCGGGATGCTAATGATTCACTCCGCCGATACATTAAGTCTTCTGCAATCAGACGCGGGGACTGAGCCCACAACATGCTTAGGCTAGCGGAGGGGGATTGGCAGCTACCGCGCTGGCTCCGGGATCCAGGAAAGCAGCACTGCACCGAGAGGGACTTTTTCAAGGTCAGAAGGAAGAGACGGCGGTGAAGGGAAGCGAAAACCGGCTTGGAAATCTCAAATAAGCCGCGGGTGGTAAGAGCAGCTTTTTGCAGCATCGATACAACCGCGGCAGGATGCTGGGAGGGCTTTGCAGCATTCAAAGATGAGCTCGCACTCCCCGACTGCCCTGGCAGCCCCCTCCCACCCCATCCACAGGTGAAAAGGAACACCCGAGCGGGGCTTTTCTGAGGCTGAGCCCACGGTGAGAATCCAAGCGAGGAGAATAAATCAGCTGACTAGGAAAAGAAACTGCAGGGGCCTTCAGAGCAACAGCAACAAGGTGTGGGGGCTCACGCTCAGCACTGATGGGAGCAAAAATTCATTTGCAATAGTTTGGTCCTATGCCAAATGCCAGGAGAGGGACTGGCTCGCTCAGCACTTCCCAAATGCTCAGTTTCATCCCCAGGCTCCCACCTGGAAGCCCCGTTTCTCCAGCTGAACCCCAGGAGGGTGCTGCAGCCCGGCTGTCACAGCCACGCGGGGCACCGGCATCAGCAGCTGAAGAGAAGGAGAGATCCAGCCAAGGGTTTCACATTTAAAAAAATAATAATAATAAGCAGGGGAAAAATTCATAAAATGCGACAAACGCTTGAATAGTAAGATTAAGTCAGATTGAAATAGCTATTCCTGGAAAGTACCAGGAGTCCTATTGTGAAAGTCACGTCAAACTAATCGCTGCTCACACCTGACGCTGGCAGAAGGAGGAGGGCTAAGTTAATATTTCTCTTCCTCCATGTCTTGGATCCCCAGAAGAGGCAGATTGTCCTAAAACATTAAAATTCTCGGCACTTCCCAGCACTGGTTAACCCTCAGTCATCCAGATCCCGAGGCATGGCGTTACAGAGGGACTTTGCAGAGCCAGTTGCTGCAGACAGGTAGCCAGAGGGAAACAAAGGCACAGAGCTTGAGCTAGGGCTGCCAGCCCTTGGGGGATGCTGCGCCAGGATCCCCCCCTCTGTCCCCTCTCCCAACAAGCTACCAGACCCCAGGAGATTCCTCCCTACCTCTGGGAGAGGTGAGCAGCCGAGCCAAGCTGCCCGCCCAGCTCCCCAAAGCACACCTGAGCTGCACCCCAACCTTTCGCTTCCTGAGCATGCCGTCCTCCACGGCTTCCAAATCCTCTTGGGTCGCTCTTCTCTAAGTCACACCTCACCTCCAAGCCTTGACACTTTTCCCTTATGTATGAAGTATCCCTAATGCTCTCTGAGGCTTCATTTTGTTTTGTGGTTGGTTTTGTTGTTTTCTTTTAAATTTAACCGTTGCTTTCCTCGACCTTTTCCAAGGCGTTTTCCCAAGGACTTCTCACAAGCTTGTATTGTCTGGTTTCGCAGTCCCTGAAATCACTACAATGACAGGAGAGCTATCTAAACCCTTAAGCTAAAACTAGAAAGATTCTGAAGGAACACACTGGAAAATAAAATTTGTCCTTGAGGCCAAGGGGACGTTTGCCAAAGCATTTCCCATCCCCTCTTCCAGCCGATTTTCTGCTGGCAAGCCTCACCAGGAGAGCAACTCATGCACACTTGCGAGGCGCCCGCTGACCGTGCCATGTAGCAGCGCGATGCTGAAGCCATCCAAATTCCTTTTCCCGCAAGATTTTTTTGGGGGGGCAGAGAAATACAGGCATATAAACGCGATTATTTAGCATGCACCACATCAGGACGGAGGAGCGGGGACACCTTCCGTAGGTCACAGCTCCATCTACTGACTACTTCACAAAGTAACGGCGTGAAAACCCTCGGGGAAAGCTGCTCCAAGCAAGCCCCCCTCCTCTCACCGCCTGGTTAGACCGACTCGGAGCTCCCTGCGACCATTTCGAAAGAATCCCTGCCCAGAAGGATGAAAAGCTCTCGTTCCAAGGAACTCTCTTTGCACAGCAAAAAAAAAAAAAATAAGGGGTTACACTTGAAGCCGTGGGTCCTGGCATGGTGGTGGTTTAGGGGGTTGGAAGTGACACGGCAGTGGGTTTAACAGCAGAGTTACTTGAGGGAAGACAGCACACGCTTCTAGCTAAGTGCTCTGGCAAAGTTCGGGTGCAAGCACAAAAAGGAAAAGGCTGTTGTTAGATCTGCTGCTATCTGAAGTACGGCGGCAGCTGAGCACCATGTGATGGGGAAAGAAATGTCATTCTACAGAGAAACTGTGAGCCTAGACCAGCGTGATAGGAAATCAGAGGCAGCTCAGGGGAGGGGACACGGCTCACCCAGGCCGCATGTCCCCCTCTAATCACTGGGCCCTTCTCATGTGCACGGAGGATGTCCCTGAACCATAAAGATTACCCCTTCCCTCCTCGTAGAGGAAAAAAGAAGAAAGAAGAACACTGCAATGATTTATCTGCCCAGAGGGAACGCGTTTCTCACAGGCTCAGAGGAGACCTTGCCCTTGCAAGCCTCTTGTTTGCTGATGAGGGCTCCAGACGAATTCTCTTCTGCTTACTGTGCTCTGTTGCAAAAGAGGCAAGACTGAATCAGAGGCTTTCTACGGACTGAAACACAAAAACTAACCTCTGAGACAGCAGCGAGCTTCGGCCAGAAGACTGCCCACAGGAAAGCTGGAGAGCACAAGGCCTGGTTTAGAGCTGTCACAAGGCTAAAAGGCACGAGAAGAACTTTCTTTGCAGGCCAGCAGAGCAGAAATAGGTAACACCATCCTATTTTACAGACAAAGGGAAGAGTTTGAAAATCCGTTCAAGACTATTCATCAGTGTGATCTAAACAAGATCACCTCCGCAGCCCCACAACAGGACCTCTGCCCCGCAGTGGGACCTGAGAGTGAGGCCCATTCCCCCAGCTCCAAGGGAGGGGAGCAGAGAAGCCTTCCCTGCTCTCACCTCCTCCCTCCAATTCATCCCCTCAACATTTTCCCTGCACACACAGCGTCTGCACACATCCCTCCCCTGAAAAAAAAATAAAAAAAATAAAATAAAAGCCACCTTCTTTCATTCTGGCACAGGATATCTAGCTTCAAACTAGCTCTTCCAATCTCAAGTTTGGATTCCTTTTTACAGGAAGCCACGCGGGGTGAACCAGAGCCTTGTCCACAGGTTTACATTATGAACTAGCTCGCTCAAGGATTTTACTGCACGTCTCTTTGCCCTTGGAGCAGCAGATAAAACGCAGTCAAGAGAAAGTCAATGCCTGACCCCCATCTGGAGGCACGTTTACGCAAGGACGAGAACGGGATCGCCGGGAAAATCGCGTGGCTAAAGGCTCGCTGATGGCTCATGGAGGACCCCAGGCTTTGCTTACACATCGTTTTCTGTATTTTGCTCCTGCCGTGTTATTGCTGGAGACAGTCGCACGAGAACGGGATCTCTGTTGCTTAGGAGAGCATCTGCTCCCACTGCTTCTCCTCCTCCTGAAGTCATAATCTGACGTGGCACCAAAATCGTTTCCAGAGCCACCGATTACAATGTCACAGAGGATTATGACTTCAGGTGCAGGATTTGCAGTGGGAGCAGATGCTCTGCTCGGAAAAAAAAAACCTTCAAAAATTCTGTTTTCATACAAACGTCTCTATTAATAAGATACAAAAGGAGAGAAATAGCATGACAGCCAGAGCTGTTGCTAAATATAAAAGCAGTTTTTAACATTTTCATGAGGCATCAGCTGCTCTTTGGAAAGTTCCCAGGGTTTAAATTATTAAGAGGTACAGAATGTAGTGGGAATCCATACACAGCAGAGAGAGAGAGGAGGAAGAGACTGCAGAACACCATTTTTCTGCTCAGTAAGCGGACGTTAAAATGTTGGCCAGTGCTGCAACGGCATCTCAGGGAGGAAGGCAGAATAAATACCAGAAACTGTGGATTCTTGGTTCTTTCTGGGGATCCTCAGAGCACTACCAAAACCGACCCAGGACTGGCTTTACCGCTACGAAGCCCTGTAAAAATACAAACCCAAGGAATCCCTGACAAGGAATTCATGTAGGTGTTTCCAACAATCAGAGTCCCAAAAGAACAAGGAGCCGTCTAGAGGCTGTAACAAGCAATCCCGTGTGCGGCTCGAGAGGTAGCTGATGTAGTCAGAGGCTCTTCTGGATCTGATCCTCGGAAACGAGCCAAGAGTAGTAAGTCAGTGTGAAGCTGGAGAAAGGCCGGGGGGAGGAGCACCCGTTAGGACGCAGCAGTAACACCGTGCGACTCGAAATTTTTGTTACAGCTTGACAGGGCAAAGCAACGGTAGGTGAGAAAGAAAACAGATCAAAAGGTGGAGAAAGCGCCTCACAGAAAATAAAAATAACGGCGAGCCTGTTGCTTGGGAAATATTTTGTTAGACAACTGCCGCTATTAGATCCCAAAATGCCAGGGGTAATTAAAAGCTCCCTTTTCAAATGCAGTTCACGGCTCACACAAACGTTTCCCACCACGTGAGCTCCGAGCGCTGCAAGGGGCCAAGCAAAATGCATTTAAGAACTGCCAAACGTGGCAAAGGCAGTTTGTAGCAATTCTTCC
>CM021744.1:3816071-3832918 GCA_011075105.1 Heteronetta atricapilla | reverse complement strand
CCAAACGTGGCAAAGGCAGTTTGTAGCAATTCTTCCCACCCCCCCCCGCCCCCCCCCCCCGCCGAAGAAAAACCCTTCACAACAACCCTTTAAAAAGGCTTTGAATCGTACTACCAGGGGATTATCAGTAAGTGACATTTACAAGTGATTAGAGGACGAAGAATTATCTTAGTCACTTGTGGGAAAGGAGGAAAGCTTCAAGGTCAAACCTCTCGGTACTTAAAATGTCGGCAGATGTTTTGTTTACGCAGAAGTGCCGTTTGATTTATGATGGGGCCGTACATCCAGAACTTCAGCTGATGGAACTGCAGAGAAGGCGGGTGGGAACGGAATCAAGAATTCCTACAATACCTTCAAATATTTCACCAATTGACTCTTATTAAAGTAAGAGGCTATTTCACGCGCCAGGCAGTTACCCAGCTCCTATTAGCTTCTTAGAACAAGTGCTCCGAGCCATATAAACCTTGGCAAGCGAGGAAACGGGAGATAAATCTTGAGCAGCTCCAGAAACCCCACATCGACGCCTTTTCCGCACTCACCTCCGGACAATAGACTGCTGGAGGTTTTTGCAGACGGTGAGAGATTCTCCCATAAACATGTGGCACATGACGACCTCGAGGCAGTTGGCCATGAATGACATCACTGCGTCAGACTGCAGAGTGCCGCTCCGGGAGACGATGCAAAGCCGCTGGAGAGAGGAGCAGTGGCTCAGCGCCTGGAAGAACTGGGCGCCCGCGCTGAAGTAGGGCTGTTCCAGCCTGCGGGAGCAAACAGAAACAAGTCAGCGGGCAATTCGGGCTTGGGAGGCTTTCAGCCAGGAGAGAGGATGGCACGTTTGCAGGGGGTTGGGAAACGGAGCAGCCAACGTCCCCCCACCTGTTCCACACGCACGCGTGGTGGCTTCTACCTGCTGCTGCCAGCGGTAGGGCACAAAATCCTGACGCTGCAAGCTCAGACCTCCCGCACGCTGCTACGCCCCAACGATGCGAGCTGAAGGTCGGGGGGACAAGCACGCAGAAAGGGCCCATGCTGCAAAATGCCAGCGAGTAACCCTGCTGCTGAGAGGTTCCCACAAAAGCACGTTGGGTGAGGTGGGTCTGAAACCTGAGCAGATCAGTTCCGGCCTTACAGCAAAAACAGGAGCAAAAGCTGGGCTGACATCTACTTATTTAGGGACTTCCAGCCCCAGTGCACCAACCCCTGGTCCGGTCAGCTTTAGTTTACTGCCTAGAGAGAAGCAGGCATGAAAAATTCACGATGCGCACGCAGTGATACAGACCTCGTGCCTCTGAGCCAGCAGGGACCACCTCCAGCTCTGCCTGGTCAGAGGATGGGAAAGAATCGACGCTGCTTTAGCGAGAATTGACGCAACCTTTACCTTAAACACTCGGCCCAGGGAGCAGAGATGGAAGGTTTCTGTCCTGGATATCCCCAGCGAGGGGTCTGTGCCTGTGCTAGCAGCACACCCAAACGCCCCCCTCACAGAAACCAGTTTGCAGGACACAAACCTGCTCAGGGCTGGTGCCACCACGTCTGCTCCAAGCAGGTTTACTGCAGGACCTCCCGAGCACGTGGAATTCCCCAGTCATTGGGTCAGCGGGGCCGAGAGCTCTGCCAAGGTTAATCCACCAGGTGGGAACAAGCTGTCGGCCCCAGCCTGATCGGGATAATCTCCGCACAGGCCTTAGTAGTACACGGGGTGTCTCAGCAACTTAATCCCGTTAGCTGATAAATTCTGAGTCTCAGTCCGAGGCTGCTGGTCAGTTTACAACGCCCGAAGAGACCCTAAGAGCCCACTAGCTCCCGGAGCAAGAGCTCAAAATGAATATCAAGGAAATGGGAAGCTTCTCCAATTTTTCAGCAGCACTACTGGCCCGCTGTCGGTTTAGGACAAAGCACGAAGCCCCTGCAACCTTGCAGCAGGCTTCCAGGTTAATCCCTGGAGCTAGGAATACCTGCAATACTGCCTTTCGCTCGCTAGATGACAATGTTGCTTTGGAATAGCTCTGGAACTAATCAACCTGGAAAGCAGGAGGGGAAAAGGGGGCAGAAGCACCAGAGAATTAGTTAAACGAAAAGTGCATTATCAAGAGGAAGCACTAAGCGTTAAAAACCTCTTGAACCTATTTAAAACCTTAGGCTTCGCTCAAGGAACCACGACAGCTCCCCCTGAAGTGCCGGGCTGTCACAAGGAGACTCCCGTGCTCATCCCTCCCGGAGGCTGTGCGCTGCCTGCCTCCTGCAGTGGCCGCAGCCTCCATTTCAGAGGCTCTGGGAGCTGCAGGGCCGGGCTGGGAGAAGCAGCCCTGCACGCCCGAGCCTCCCTCCCTGCACCTCGGCTCTTCCAAGGGCGTTTGGCCTGCTCAAGGATAAATACATCTCCACACACGTGACCCGAGCCATTAAGCCAGCGCATCTCCAACAGCATCTCCGACAGCTGCTGCCCCTGCAGTGAGACCTCTCCTTGCCTCCTGCAAATGGGAAGCGCTGGACAAGGGAAAAACAAGAGGTGTTTTATGGAAAAACCACAAGGGGTTTTAGCTACCCCTTCACTGTTGCGATGGCTTGGGATCATGCGCACAGACACCAGCCTCAGCTGACGAGCCATGATTTTAGTCACGCTGTAATTAACTGTCTTTGTGATCACAGGCATGCACCACGAGGATGACCTTGCTTTTGCTGTTCTTGGGCATTTCAGACCTGCTTTGTGAATAGATGACGGCCAGGCCTCACAGGTCTGCCAGTTTCACCAACAGAAACTGATTTCAGAGGAAAAAGTAAAATAAAAAAAAAAGAAGTGGCTTTAAAATATAAGCCAAAGGTTAAAAAAAATGCAGTGGGGCTCTACAATATCTAGACATTGTAGGAGTCTCTTCCATCCTGGAAGTTTAAGAGATGTACATGTACACAAAGTCAAAAAGTCAGCAAAGGCACGTAACATTTAACCTAGCCCTGACAGTTAGCTCCAAAATATGCTGCATCCACTCTTCCTTATCTAAAAGGAAGGCAGTTGCAGCACGGAGACCTCAAGCACTTAAAACACTGGTTAAAAGGCATATCCTGAGTCCCCGAGAACAGCACAAGATGCCTTCCTGTGCTCCTTAGCACAGGAATAACCAAAATAACCAGTTTTCGAGCCATTACAGCAACTTTTGACCCATTTTTTGGGGGGCAGAGGGTGATGGGAAGAGGAACGCTTGCAGTTTTTACACAAACACACACTCCATTTCTGGAGCTCCACAAACAAAACGGAGATGTTCGATGGCAGCCCCTCACCTGAGATCTCTCAAGCACTTGCAGTGTTTCAGCATGTCCATGAGGGCAGACATATAGACCACCTTCCCCATCATGCCCAGGTTGGCCAAGGAGAGAGTCCGCAAATGCTGGCACTGCAATCCGATGCTAACGAGCCCAGAGCCAGTAATTATATTTGGCAGTTGTGCTAACGTGAGGCTCTGCAAATAAGTCAACTGGCTAATGGCAGCCACCTCCGAATCCCCCACGCTTTGTGCCCGGACGCAAGGAGGCAACGAGTTCCGAATGGCTGGCTCATTGCGGGGCATGGCAGAGGAAAAACTGGACCCTATAATTTCCAAAGTTTCCAAAAACCGGAGACTTCCCATCAGAGTCCAGAACACCGAGGACTCTATCTTCTGATTCACCTGGTCCGTTAAGTTCCTCGGGTACGTCTGTACGCCCACCCGGACTTTCTTTCCGAACGTTTGGGGCACCGCACTAGACTGCGTGGGAGGCTTTTCCACGTTTGCAGCAACGTCTGTGATGGAACAAACCGGCAGTGCTAGCGAGAGAAGGTGCTTTAGCCTGGACAGAAGCTGGCACAAATGATTCCCTATGCTTTCTGAGCTGTGGTGGTGAGCTGCGGAGAGGTTGAGGTGTCTCAGGTTGCAGCAAGACACTACCAGGCTTTCCAGAATGCTACTGTCAATGTCGTCTTCTGCTTTTCGGAACAAGGACTCTGGAGCCAGACAGTGAACACAGCCACTGAGGTTCAGACTGGTCAAGCTCTTAAGATCCTTCCCACCGTTAATAACTCTCTGGATCAGGTGCCCACCGGATAAGGTGCATCGGCTAAAGCTGAAGTAGAAAGGGTTGTTGAACTTCAAGTGTTGCAGGAGCCCAGAGCCGTTAATCCAGGCTTTGGGCAGTTGTAAAGCATCCAGGCGTACATTTCGAGCCATGGAGTCCAGGAGGTTTTTAGTGGCTCCCGTCTCAGCGAAACTACCAGGGGCAGAAATAAGGAAGGCGTGCAGGTTCTCAGGTGTCCGATCACTCAGCACCGCCAAGTACAGCCTCACCACCTCCTGATTAACGTAGCCAGGAGCCAGCCTGGCATAGAAGACGCGAAGGTTCTGGTAATGGGGCACATTGCTCTCACCTACCATCAGCTGCCCCGAGAGCATAAAACCTTCTCGCGAGCGATCAAGGATCTCAAAGTAAAGCAGCAGTTTCTCAAGGCTAGTGCAGCACGGAACGACACCGTATGACGGAGTGTAAAGGGTTTGCTTCAATTCCGAGACACGGCTAAGAGTGGCTTTACACTCACTGCTTAGCTGACTGGCATCGAAACCCGGGTTTACATCTATCGCCAGGGAGCGCAGGTGCTGGAGCGCGGACAGCATCTTTGAGAGGCGGAGAGAAGTGATGTGGCACCCAGACAAGTTCAGTTTGACCAGGCTCTTGCATCGTATTACATGATCAATAGTGGAGCTGGGCAGCCAATAGCACCCAGCCATGTTCAGCTGATAAATCTCTTTTCCGATATCCCTCATCAGTTGCTTCACTTTGTCTTTGTTTACCTGTACTCAAACAAAACCAGATTCAATGAGATACACGGCAAGTGCATACTGACTCAGTTTCCCATCTGAAGATGGGGATAACACTGGCTAGCACTTAGATTACGTGGTTCATCCAAGGGCCTTGGAACACCAGCACAGCCTAAGAAGCATTAAAGCACCGCTTAATCTGCCATGCTTTGGCCTCTTTGGATTACCCTTCCTTTAGCTTCTCAGGCTGTGCAGTTCTGCATTACTGACTGCGAGGCCAAAATCTGCTCAGCAGCTGATAGCGGAATGGAGGACGATCTCCATTTTCTAACAGCAAAACTATTTCAGCAGAACCCTCTATCTATGGAAACTCAAATTAAAAGAATGCTTTCATTCTCCTTCATCCGCTTTCTTCTTTCAGAAATGAAGAGAAGCTTACGCTTGGCGATACAGTCCTCATAACACCTATCGCCCTTCATTCCTCCGCTTTATTTTTGTTACAACTCATACACGTTTTCTGGCTTAGCTGACTGCGTGCACAAGTTTTTCTGCTCACATAGATTTCTTTGCACAACAGCATGGAAGGTATATTTTGGGAAAATGGTATCTTCATACAACCACAGCCAAAAGCAGCCAAAAATGGCAAGTTTACTTTCATTTTGGCCTCCAGAAACAAAGATATATAAAATACCATTAGTGAAAACTAACTAAGGGAGCACAGAGCTGTCCTAACAAAGCATTCTGCAAAACAAATGCTTTTATAAAACAGTTTATTGTTTATTTGTTGTTTCAGAGTTCAAGAGCACAACATGTATGCAGACACACTGAAATGTTCTACTTCTTGGCATTTTTTCGGAAGTCAGACTTGTCTTCACAGCTAACAGAAGAAGCAAGCTACTCTCCCCACCTTATAGTCTTTCTGAAGTAAAACTGTATGGGTTAGACTCTTGTCAAGGCAAAGCGTTGCGAGTTTCCTGCAGGTTCTCCTGACATTCAGGACAAGGTCTGTGCAAGGGACGTAGCTTAGGATGTGCAAAAGGATCTCATCCGAGAACTCCATCAGGTTGACACCATTACTTTCCTCCTCGCTCTCCCCACTTAGAAGCTCCTGAAATAGGAAAAAATAAAAGAAAAAAAAAAAAAAGAAAGGCTACCAGTTCACAGACTTCAGCAAAGCTTGTTAGAAAACAGATACCCTGTGTCTTAAAAGGATTTATAAAGCGAGATTTATACGGTGAGATAAAACAGAACCACTTGAATCATTAAATACTCCCACCTGCCTTGAGAAACCCAAAACTCTACCTTAAAAGACAACACTGAGGTAGTGCAAAACTTCACGCAAAGCCACAGTATCTTCAGTCACTCTTTTGCTGTGGACTGCTTAAGAAATAAAACATTTACCATCATACCTCCTCCGCCACTGACTTTGCAATTGGAAAAGCGTCCTTCCCTGATCCTTTCAGGATATAACCCAGCAATCCCTTTCCACATCGTTCCCCTAAGAGCAATCCATCCCAATAGCCTTACGAGTTATGTAAAAAATAACGAACCCGCAGCCCAGCATCACCTGCCCCTAGCTCTTCTGCAACACAGCACGCCGTGACCGTGCCAAGCCTCCATCACCGATGGCTGTGCTCCCCTCGAACACCCCTTTTGCTCCCTCCATCACCACCCAAGAGGCCCCTACCTGGCCCCCAGCCCACCCCATCGCACCAAGGTGGTGGTTCTGGACTTAAACCCTGCTTTTAATGAAGCTCGGGGGGAAATTAACGCAACGCCAGCCCCCGAAGGGGAAGGGGGTGCTCCGGTGCCACGTCGCAGCACCCAGAAAACCCCACAGAGCATCCCTACAGGAGGGCGACCCCTCAGGACCGGGTGCTCAGCCCAACCCCGCGGGGAGCCCCCTCACCACGGGGGCCGGCTCCATCCCTGCCCACCTCACCCCCAACCCCTGAGGGGAGCCCGGCTTCCCCCATCCCGGGGCCGGCCGCGGTTAACCGGAGGGACGGAGGACGGGGTACAGCCCTTCCACACCTCACCTCTCCACAGCGGAACATGGCGGCGGCCCCGCCGCACCGGGCACCGCTCAAACCCGCCGCCTCCCGGCCTGGCTCCCCGCCGGCCCGGCCGCAGCCGCACGGTTCTTCCGGCGCTGCCATGACCCGGCTTCCGCGGCTCGCCACTCCTCCGCCGCCCCGCGCCGCCATCTTGAGGCGGGAGCGCGGGGAGGGCGCGGCCGCCGCCCGCCGCCATCTTGAGCGCGGCGCCGCCATGTTGGGGGTGGCGGCTGGGCGCTGCCTCCCTCACGGAGGGTGCCGAGCTCGGTGCTCGGTGCCGGCCTCGCAGGGCTCGGCGCTGAGGTTAAATTAAGCACGGTCCCGCCGCTTGCAGCGGGTTTCTTCACTTCTGCCTGAGTCCGGTGGTGCTGAGGTGTCGGGAGCCGAGCGAGCAGGGCAGCCTCCCGGCCTCCTCTGCCGCCTCAGCAGGGCTGACTCACGCCAGGCCCGCACCCCACAAAACCTTGTGTCGGCTCCCAGAATGAAAATCCGCCCTGTGCCGAGCCGTGACTCAGCCAGCAGCAGCATACGGGGCACAGAGGGCTTGGCTGGCCACCCCAGCAGGGTATTTTGCAGCCTCTGGGGCATTTGCTGGATTTGTGCCCTGCTGTTCAGCACAGGCAGCAGGCAAATGATCCTGTCCCTGTCCGTAGTGGTTCTGTAGGCTGGGAGCAGCTTGGGGTGACACCCCGAGCACCAAAGTACTTGATCCTAACAAGGGGGGGGCCCATCAGCACTACCCCCCTCCCTCCAAAGCATCCACCCTCGCTATGACACCCTTATATAAACCAGCTGGCTTCAGCTTCACCGCTCATTTATGCAATGAACGTAACCTGGGCTCTGACGAGGCTGAGTCTTCACGCCCTGGCAGCAGGTGTGAGGCAAATTCCACGCAGGGGGTGCGCAGAAGTCACCCGCAGGTGCTGCGAGCGCAGCCAATGCACAGAGCACCGTCCGCCGGGACCGGCTGGCTCGGCGCTGCCGCTGCTAGCTCCTCTTCCCAAATCTCAAGTACAGACAGGACCAGGGCGCTGGAATTTCCAGTTACGTGTGCGCTTGGGGAATTTTGTTCATAGAAAATGCGTTTTGGAGATGACCCACAAAGGAAGATGAATAGGTTGCTGCTTTCTTCCTGGTTGGTTGTTGCCATTTATGGCCATGAGTGAGATTAGTGGTGGATTGGCGTTTTGGCTTAGAAATATCAAGTGCCTCAGGTCTCGATTACCTGTTTTGCTTCCAGACCTGTGAGCAGGGTCTGGATGTGGAGAGGAAACCCCCTCTCAGCCCTTAGATGAGGGAGAGCCTCAATAAGAGAATCGGTACCTGCTTTGTTAGTCGTGTGTTTCAGTTAAATAGAAGATAATGTCAAATTAAATCCAGAGGCACTGCAGTCAGGACTGACTGGTTTGACATCTGGGCTGAATACCAACCTACCGTATTTGCAGTCATCAGAGAAAGCAGCGACCAGGGTGGAGAAAGACCTGCATTTCCAGTGCAAATGTAAATAGGACCAAGAGCAGGGCCCGTAAGCAGAGTAAAAGCCCTGCCCGGACAGCCAGACCGACTGGAGCAGCCTGCGTTAGGACTAGCCGTGGGTTCCCTCCAGTCCTGGGGCGTATGTGGACCAACCAGCCAGCCCCGAATGGGATCTGAGATAGGTTGAAGAACCTCCCCAGGCTCCCAGCAGCTGTAAGAGGAGCCGTGCTCCGACTGATGACCCACCAAGCACTGAACAATGTGGCCGTGTAGATAAGAGGCTGAATGCAAGGCAGCAGCAGGACATCAGATGGGCCGTAAAGGAGGAAGGAAGCAACCAGCTACACTGAGCTCTGGCATTTCTCTTGATGGTGATGGCCAGCAGGTGAGAGGAGAAACCTTCCCTGCTGCGCCTTGGTTGGGGAACGCTCTTCCCAGCACATGGGAACCTCCCATGAGGACAGGTTCATTTCACTGCTGGGCTGTTTCAGAGCAGACTTTGATCATCCATGACTAATGCAGATTTCTTAGCCCAAAGAAGGCAAGCACATACCATGCTGTCCCGGTCCAAGAGGGCAAACAAACAAATCTAGTGTTAATATGAAGATACCGTGTCCTGTACAGTATCTCTTATCTGTTCATGGTTGGACTGACCTGGTGATTATTTTTTTTTTTTTTTTCCCCTGGGAAACTCTTGGGTCATTTCTCTCCCCTGGTTCTTAACACTGATAGTCTGGACAGCTCATTTTTTTTGTCAGCATGACGAAAGCCCAGTGGCCAGAGCACTCGGTGTGCCTGGGTGAACGGCTGTCTCCAGTGCTGTAAGTGGTTTTCAGTGCTTGATACGATTTAATGCGGTAAGGCCTGCTAAAGTAGATTACAGATGGGTATAATGCAAGTCAGGGCAGGCTCCAGGTCAGCAATCCCTCTGCAAAGACCAACTTCAAAGAGCAGGACAACTCCTCCTCCTCCGGCCACAGTCCCATCCATGAACTGACACCTCGGAAAGCCCGTTTTTTTTTAATGAAGCTGAGGCTTTGTGCCCTCAGAGGGGACTTCCACGAGGAGACGAGTTGTGTTTGAATGCCCTGGGACTTCCTGGGACATTTGCATGCAGCCAGTGTGCTGCAGCGCATGTTCTCTAATGAGAGGATGGGGCCCCCCTGACCGGGGGGGGCGTTTCTGGCCAGCGCTGCCCGACAAGGCTCCGAGACAACCACACAAGGAGGCCCTTCAGGGCTAAATCCCGAGAGCTGCAGCCGTCCCCTTTGCCAAGGACATCACTAATTCCTGGTGGTGGCTTGATTCCGTAAGCGGCTCAGGGAGGTGACTTTCCAGGTCACCAGCTAATTGCAGGTGAAGTGCCAGCGACTGTCTCCAGCCGGAGCGAAAGTTAGGAGCTCTAAGGGAAGAAAGGGCGTAAAACACGTTTGCTCAGCTCTCTTTAGCTGAGCCAGCTCCCCCTGGGCAGCTAAAGGGAAGCGAGAAAGGGCTGGGTGGCTTGCAACCATCCTCGGCCGAGCCCCGCTGTCTGGGCTGCTGGAGAAATCCTGGTACATGGCGGCTGCAGAGCCAGACAGGGGGAGCTCAGCCTTGCCTGGTGGTCTGTTCAAACCCCCTGGTGCCCGCACAACCCCTGGCTCCCTCGGGTGCTGGAGAGGAGGAGGAGGCGGCAGCCTGGCTGCTCATTCCCTGCACATCTCCTCTAAGCCTCGCCTGTTGGCGGTGGCCTCGAGAGCCAGGACACGGCTAAATAAACTCCTCTGCCACCCTTCTTGTGACCGGTCCCTCGGCATTTCCCCACTCCTGCAAAATGGCAGGGGGTGAACTGAGCCCTCCGAAACACAATGACGGAGAAGCTGCAGCTAAAATAAATAAATAAATAAATATCCCCCCTTCTCCAGCGCCTGGCGTTCCTCGGAGGAAACCACCCGGCTCCCCCCTGCTCGCCAGAGCTGGGAGCAGTGAGTAATGCTCGCAGGCTTCCCTGCCCGGCACCGCATTCTTTTCTCCAGCATGTAATGGCCCAAAGGAGGCATAAACCGTGCTGGAGCGGCCTGCGGAGGAGCTGCACGCACCACGGCCTCGCGTCCGAGAAGCATCGGGAAAGGCTGCAAAACGCCCGGCCTCGTTTTACCGGGGGGCTGATCGCCGGGAGCAGCGAGAGAGCTGGGAGAAAGGAGAAAAGAAAAACCCACGAAGTGTTAACCCAGAGAAAAATCTCACTTTCTGCCCTTTGGAGTGTGTACAATCAGCTCAGCTCCCCTGCCCATCGCTGTCCCTCTCTGTGCAGCCGCTCCTCTCGGCCCCAGGCGTTTCGCTGCTCCTCTCCACCGCCGCCTCTCCAGTTCTTTGTGTCTCCACACATTTTTCCACAGTGATCAGAGGCTGCTTCAGGAGGACGGACGGCAGCAGAGCAGACTCAGGGGCTGGCGCCCCATTTTCCCTCTCATCATCCCTTCTCGCCTCCTGGCCTTTTTCCTGCCCTGCTCCCACCACCCGCTCCCTCCCCAGGGGCTGCCATCGCCCCGTTTCCCCAAGACCCCGGGTTATGAGCCCAGTTAGGGCCCCGCTCCAACCAGTTACACCTCCTCCATCGCAAACTGGTGCTTCCAGTAACTCATCTGCCCAGCCCAGTGTCTGCACCTGCACCCAGGGCGGCCAGGAGGGAGGCTGGGGAGACAAAGGGCAGAAACCAGCAGGTCCACCCTGAGCTCAGCGTGACGCCGGAGCAGGATCAGGCCAGGCAGAGGATTAAAGAGCCCATGGAGCCTGTTCCCTGCCTTTCATCTGCTGCGAGCATGACACAATCGCAGCCATTAGCTCTTCAAAGCCAGGCAGGCTGGAGGAGCCTCGGGAAGTCAGCATGCCTGCGAGCCAGGCTCCGAGCACTGGTCCGCCTGGGTTGGGAACACAAAGCGTCGCAGCTCCACTCTCCCTGGGCCCCAGTGCTTGCAGCCGTAGGTGTCACCGCACAAGTGAGAGCTCCTTCACTGCGCCCTTTCCCAGCTCCACCCCTGCAGCGATGTGTAAGAGCCCCATGGCCCTGCTCTCAAGTCCATTTCATCCACTTCACAGGCTTTCTCCTGCCTCCACCCAGCAGGCAGGCTGCCAGAGCATGAGTCTCCCCGCCTCAGCTCAGGCCTCCCTTGCTCCTGGGACATGAGCGGGGTGAAGCAAAAGCAGAGCAAGCTGCTTGGCAGGAGACACCCAAAAGTGGAGCAGAAGAGGCCACACAGCTGGTGCAGGGACAGGAGGGGACAGGCAGAGCAGTGCCATCCCAGGGAGAAGCCAGCCGCTCCCCAGCAGCACACTGCAGGGTGAGGGAACACCACAGGCAGCCTTTGGAAGCTGATGGATGCCAACCAAACCCAGCTCTTTCCAAGAGCACAAGCACCCTGCCCACCCCTCCGCCAGCAGCTGGGGATCTCCAGCAGCGTGTGGTGAGCCTGGCTCCCTGTATCACCAGCAGCCACCTGGCTCACACAGCAGCACCCACCCCGCTGTGACCGCCAAGCCACGCAGCCTGGCACAGGGAGATGAGAGCTGGTACCAACTGTCAGGGAGCGTCACAGAATAAAGAACCACCAACACCAGTCAAGCCTCTATTGTGTGCACTTTTATTTGAACTGGTCTTAAGTCAGTGTACAGGTAGCCCCTCTCTCCCCTGCATACTGGCACTGCTCCTAGGCAGGGGGGACTGTAAAGCCTTCATTCACATCTATCACTGGGGAACACAGCCCGCTTGCTCAACAAATCAAAGAGAAAGGATCAAGTGTGTTTTGTTTAAGGCGGAAGATACAAAAAGACACTTGTTGGATTACATAATTTACAGACAAGCGATTACAACCTAACACCAGGAACTGGTATCGGCTCTTCCAAGCTGGGCTGTTGCCTTCACAGAGGCGAGTAACTTCCTGTAACAATGCATTATAACAATATTTGGAATGACTATTACAAAAAGAAACAAATGTACAATCAAAGTCCTCAGATGCATTGTAGAACTTTGGGGGCGTTCGCTCCAACATGTTTCATTTTAAGACTGCTGCTGATACCTTCACCATTCCAGTTTTTTAATCCTGAGTCAAGCGCCAAAAAAAACAAATAAAGCCATGCCAATCTTGTCTTGTTTTACACGCATTTATGGGTTTCATTTTGTCACAAGGGTGTGGGTGTTGGTAACAGTCCGGTTTAGAAGCATTTGCGGTGGACAATGGAGGGTCCGGATTCGTCATACTCCTGCTTGCTGATCCACATCTGCTGGAAGGTGGACAGGGAGGCCAGGATGGAGCCTCCAATCCAGACAGAGTACTTGCGCTCAGGCGGGGCAATGATCTGTGGGAGAGAAGAGTTGCTCAGATGCAGTGTGCTGCTACGTGTTTTGCTCCTGCACAGCCTCACACACCCCACCCCACTCGCAGTACAGCGATCCCATTATCCACGGGGCTGAGTGGGTGCCACCCTGCACACAGCAGGGCCGTAAGGCCACACCACTCCAAGCGTGGTTCCCAGCTCCTCTGGTAGTTCAGCTCCGGGCCCTCCACCCACTCATTCGCATTTCAGCAGCAGGAGGTGTGCCAGGAGGCTCCCCCAGGGCTCCAGCTTACCTTGATTTTCATCGTGCTGGGTGCCAGGGCTGTGATCTCCTTCTGCATCCTGTCAGCAATGCCCGGGTACATTGTGGTACCACCAGACAGCACTGTGTTGGCGTACAGGTCCTTACGGATATCCACGTCACACTTCATGATGGAGTTGAAGGTGGTTTCATGAATACCACAGGACTCCATACCTGGGAGGAAGAAGCAGTCTCTAGTCAGCAAGGGCTGGGGAACACCTAAAGCCCAAGCAGCTACTGTGGGGAATCGATAGACAACCAGAACTCCTCAAGGGGAAGGCACTACAGGCAAAGCCGTGTCTGACATGCTCAGCCTCCTGCTCTGCTGCTGTCAGAGTCCCTCAGACAGCCCCAGGCTGGGAGGAAAGAGGACTAGGTGACAGACAGGGTAAGACCTTGCTATGGAACAAAGGTACTCTGGCAGCAGACTCCCTGCCTCTAGCTCTCCCTAGACAGAAGGCACACAGTCTCATAAATGAGCTGGACTTACCCAAGAAAGATGGCTGGAAGAGGGCCTCAGGGCACCTGAACCTCTCATTGCCGATGGTGATGACCTGGCCATCAGGGAGTTCATAGCTCTTCTCCAGGGAGGAGCTAGAGGCAGCTGTGGCCATCTCCTGCTCGAAATCCAGGGCGACATAGCACAGCTTCTCCTTGATGTCACGCACGATTTCTCTCTCGGCTGTGGTGGTGAAGCTGTAGCCTCTCTCTGTCAGGATCTTCATGAGGTAGTCCGTCAGGTCACGGCCAGCCAGATCCAGACGGAGGATGGCGTGGGGGAGGGCATAGCCTTCGTAGATGGGCACAGTGTGGGTAACACCATCACCAGAGTCCATCACAATACCAGTGGTACGACCAGAGGCATACAGGGACAGCACAGCCTGGATGGCTACATACATGGCTGGGGTGTTGAAGGTCTCAAACATGATCTAGGGGAGAGAGAAGGAAAGGTTGAGTCCAACAGAACAAGGTGAGGTTCTCACTACAGGTCTACACCAAGTCCATGCAAGTGGTTTTACTTTTGTCCCCAGATAAGAGACTCATCTTTGCTCCCCCAGGAGGACGGGGTGCTTATCTTGCCTGGCCTCCACCCACACCTGCCAGGTCAGAGCCTGAGCAAGGACACCACCACCTCAGGCCCATCCACATGACACAGCAAGGAACAAAACAAGTGCCAGATAACTACGGTACGGTCACTCAAGGCCAGTAAATGGATTAGTGTCTAGTCAGAGACAGCAGTTAGACAAGTTGCTAGTTCAGTCTCAGGGAAAGCCAGCTTAGAAGAGCAAACAAAACCTGTCAAGGTCCAGCAAAGAGGAGACTCAGGTCAGGAAAGGAAAACCCTGCAAAGATGGCAAAAAGGGAGAACAGTGGTGAAGGCAGAGAGAGGGCAACATGGAAGAGGAGAGCTGGCCTGCAGCATCTGCTGTAGCTCCAAGCTCCAGAGCTCTACACACCTGTGTCATCTTCTCTCTGTTGGCTTTGGGGTTCAGGGGAGCCTCTGTGAGCAGCACAGGGTGCTCCTCAGGGGCTACTCTCAGCTCATTGTAGAAAGTGTGGTGCCAGATCTTCTCCATGTCATCCCAGTTGGTGACAATACCGTGTTCAATGGGGTACTTCAGGGTCAGGATACCTCTTTTGCTCTGAGCTTCATCACCAACGTAGCTGTCTTTCTGGCCCATGCCAACCATCACACCCTGCACAACAAAGAAGCAGCATTAAGTTCAACTGAAGGAGAAGCCCTGCTAAGCAGGTAACATTTTCCAAAGACACATCTCTATAATTACTGTTCCTCTTGTGTCCCTACTGTCAGGGAAATCATTCAATCAGCAGCTCCAATGCATGCTGCATGAAGGCTCCACAGGAGGCTGCGTGCCCAGCCAGTTAATGTTGCAGTGCAGAAGCCTCGTGTCATATAGGAAATAAAAGGGCTTCTTGCAGCTCGCTGCCTTTAGCGGGAAGGATTTCACTGAAGGTCCTCTCCATTGTCTGTAAGCAGCACGCCGGCCACATCATACCTGATGTCTGGGGCGACCCACGATGGATGGGAAGACAGCACGGGGGGCATCATCCCCGGCGAAACCGGCCTTGCACATACCGGAGCCATTGTCAACAACGAGCGCAGCAATATCATCATCCATGGCTGGCTGTGGAAGAAGAGAGATGGAACATGAGCACCGCCGGCCACACACCAGCAACCAAACCCCATCCTGCCCTACACCCCACAGGGGTATAATTGCCCCCGGGGCAGCAGCCTGCGAGGGGAGAGCCAGCAGTGTGGGGCTCCGCGATGCCTCCGAGGCCTTCCCCACCCATTTCCTTCCTGCCAGAGCCGCACCGCTTCGCCCGGCGCCCGCTAGAGGGTGCGGCGCCTTCCAGATTTCGGCAGCGCACAGATTTGGGACAAAGGAAGTCCCTGCGCCCTCTCGCATTATTACCATAAAAGGCAACGGCTGCAGCGCGCCGCGCCTCGCCAGCCGCCCGCTTTCGGGGGGCCGCCGCCGGCCACTCCCCCGACCCCTCCCCAGCCCCGGGGAGCCCCGCGGCCACTCCCCCCCCCCCCCCGGGGCTGCCACCTCCCGGGGGGCACTCGCCACCCTCTGCCCTCCCCCCCCTCATCCCGCCCCCTCCCCAGCCGTCACGCCCAAGCAGCCCCGACAGGCGCTGCCCGCACACCTCCGGGGGGCGGCTTCCAGGCAGCTGCCGCCGAGCTCCCGGGGGTGCCGGCCCCGGGAACCGGCACGGAGCCGGGCTCGGCCCTGAGGGGCGGCGGGGGGGGCAGCGAGCCGAGCCCAGGCTCTGCCGGCGGGCGGGGCCGGCCGGGGGCGGCTCCCCGGACATGTGCCCGAGCTGTGCCGGCCCTGCCCGCACACGGGGGGCTTCTCCCGCCCCCCCCCTTTTTTTCCCCTTTGTTCCAGAGCGCCCCTCGTAACGGGGAGCCGCCCAATTCCAACCCCCCCCCCTCCCCCGCAGAAACCCACCCGTCTTCTCGTGTTCTGCCTGGGGGAAGACGAGCCTGAGAGGGGGGTGCTGAGGGGAACCGCCCCCTGTCCCCACAATGGGTTTTGAGAGGAGTCGTCCCCCCGACTCCACAAGGGGACACTGCCCCCCCCCAAGCCCACAAGGGTTCTGAGAGGAGTCGCCCCCTCGTCCCCACAAGGGGAGCGTTGCCCCCCTCGTCCCCACAAGGGGTGCTGAGGGGAGCCGCCCCCCGCCCCC
The DNA here is from genome assembly GCA_011075105.1 of Heteronetta atricapilla. NCBI lineage: Eukaryota > Metazoa > Chordata > Aves > Anseriformes > Anatidae > Heteronetta > Heteronetta atricapilla. The sequence continues at coordinate 3,816,767 of CM021744.1, read as the reverse complement.
ATAAGGAGACACAGCCCCACCGTCCCCTCCTCACGCACACCCATGGCAGGGCCGGGGGGGGGTGCAGCCCTCAGCAGACAAAGCCCCACGCCCCAACCCACTGCTCCAAATCCTCTTAGAAGACGGATTAGCAGCACACACCACGGGGGGGGGGGGCACACACCACGAAGCCCCCCCACACACACCTCCAGCACCCCATCGCCACCCCGTCAGCACCCCAACGTGCCTCAGCACTCCTCTCCTCACACAACCCCCCAGGGCAGCACGGATCTCTCATAACCCCACACCCCCGAGCGGCTCCGACAGATAACGACCCAAAACCCCACAGCGAAGGAGGCGAGGGACCCCCAGCCCCTCCCTTTCCTCCAGTCCCCCCTCACCTTCGGGGAGTTGCGCGGTCAGAGGCGGGCGGGCGGCGGGAGCGGGGCACGGACGCGCGCACGGGGCGAAGGCAGAGCTCGCAGCGACTCCCGCCCGCCGCGCGCCCCGCCTTTTATACGGGCCGCCGCCGCCGCCGCCTCGCCATAAAAGGAAACTTTCCGAGCGCGCGGCCCTGATTGGCCCCCGCCGCGCCTCCCCGCCTCGCGCGCCGGCCCCGCCCCCCCTCCTCCTCTCCCTCCCCCTCCCTCCGCGCGCCCCGCCCCGCCTCGCGCCCGCCCCGCCCCGCCCCGCCCGGCGCGCGCGCGCGCCCCCTCC
>CM021744.1:3803996-3814266 GCA_011075105.1 Heteronetta atricapilla | reverse complement strand
ACGGCGGGGGGGTATTTATTTATTTATTTATTGGGGGGGGGGTATGCAACGCCCCACCCTGATTTGGCACTGCTTTGTTTGGGGTTGGGGGGATACACGCCCCCCTCCATCCCCCCCTCCCGATATGCTTTTGAAGCAGAGTGCAGAAACGGGGAGCGGCCGGGGCTCGGCGCTCGGTGCATGGTGCATGGTGACCACTGCACAGTGCATGGTGCTCAGTGCATGGTGCTCAGTGCATGGTGCTCAGTGCACGGTGCATGGTGCTCAGTGCATGGTGCTCAGTGCACAGTGCTCAGTGCACAGTGCTCAGTGCATGGTGCATGGTGCCCCGTGCATGGTGCATGCTGACCACTGCACAGTGCTCAGTGCATGCTGCTCGCTGCACAGTGCATGGTGACCCATGCATGGAGCATGCTGACCACTGCACAGTGCATGGTGCTCGGTGCATGCCGACCAGTGCATGGAGCACAGTGCTCGGTGCATGGTGCTCATTGCATGGTGCCCCGTGTACGGTGCTCGGTACGTGCTAGTGCATGGTGCTCAGCGCTCGCTGACCAGTGCACGGTGCTCAGTGCACGGTGCTCGGTGAATGCTGACCCCTGCACGGTGCACGGTGCCCTGAGCACGGTGCTCGGTGCACGCCGTCCACCGCACGGTGCACGCTGCTCGGTGCATGCCGCCTGCTGCCCACTGCCTGGCGCACAGTGCCCGGTGCGTGGTGTGCTGCACCTGGTGCATGACGCACGGTGCATGGCGCCCCTGGTGCACAGTGCCCAGTGCGTGTTGCCCGGTGCCCCCCCAGCCCATTACCAGCCGCAGGCAGTAGGAAACAGGAACGGAGCCCAGCGAGGCACTGGCCAAGCAGGGCCCGGCCCTGCCCCGCACACCACGAGAGGAAGAATTGGGCTGAATTTGGGTGATTTCCACGTCTTTCCCATTTTCCACGGATGGGAATCGCAGCGAGGGCAGAGCCCGCAGAGCGGCCGGGGGCAGCTGCACTGGGCCCCGCAGCTCTGGGGCGCTGCAGGAGCACGGGCTGGTTAATTAAGTTAATTAGGGAGGCCCGTAAGTAAAGGCACAGCGGCCGCCCGCAAGCTGTTGCCGGCTGGGAGCGCGCAGCCGGCAGCGTGGGGACTTCCAGTGCCCGCTCTCCGCAGGTCAGGAACGGACATGGTGGGGGAAAAAAATGAACGGCCAAACCAAAAACACCTGGAAAAAGGAAAGAAAAAGGCTGAAAACGCCCATTTTTTGCAGCGGCCCTCGGCGGGCATCGCAGGGGGCTTCTTGCAGCGGGATCTTTGTCGCAGGGCTGCTGCGAGGATGGGGCGCGGAGGATGAGGACCCTTGGAAAATCCTCCCGAATGGAGGCCGGAGCTGGCCTCTGGGCCTCCTGGCACCCTCGTGTCCCCCCCAGCCGGAGGTGGCCGCGGTGACACCCAGCACCCGGTGCCACCCCCGGTGGCGCGGAGCGGACCCGCGGGCGCGTGGTGCCAGATCCCGGCAGTAAAATGGGAGTCATCGCTGTTAATTACCTACCTGGCGGGGAATTAATTAATGTTTGCGCTCCGCTTTCAAAGGGCTGGTTATTAATTAGAAGATTGCACGTCAAAGAAGGGGAGCCACGAGGCACGGGTGGCGCTGACGGTGCGATAAGGGGTCTGCGGGCGGCCCCGGCAGGAAAAGGGCCCACAAAAACCACGGGTTTGGGACCGGGAGCGTCATCGGGAGGCCGCCAGGGGATGGGAGGCCATGGCTGGATGGGATCGCGGGGCAATTAGCGTTTCCTTGATTACACAGCGCCGTCCCCGCTGCGTGCACGGCTCTGGGGCGGGCAGGATGTGGCCCACAGTGCCCAGCATGATGTGACCGAGCCAGGACCCTCCTGGGGCCATTGCAAAAACCAAGAGGAGAGAAAAAGGGGAACCGGGCCCGGCTGGGGGAGCACCCCCATCCCCGGAGCCATGGGGTCGGGAGGTCCCCGGGGACGCTGGCGGCCACCACCCTGCGGGCAGCCCAGAGCCGGCCGCAGCCCCCCCGTGTCCCTGTTGTGCTTTGCTTCTCCCTGCCCGACCTTGGGCTCGGACAAAAGCATGTGGAGGAGAGGAGGAGGAGGAGGCCACGACACGGCCGGGCGGCCTCCAGCCTCCCCCTCGTCGCGTTTTGCTCCGATTTCTGCGCCCTGGGGTGAGGACACAAGCTCTCCATCCCGCTCTCCTCTTCCAGCCCCCCCCGACACAGCAGCCCACCGCCCCGTGCCATCATGGTGGTGTGACAGAGGTGGAAATTTGGGGGCCAGCCGGGCTGCCTCGCATCCCCCCCAGCTCGGGGATGTTTCTGGGAGCCTCCCCTCCCTTCCCGCTCCCCGAGGGGAAGAGGGAAAGGTGCCGGCCACATCCCCTCTTGTGCGGGCTCCATCCCGGCCCCTTCCTCTTTTTCGGTTCAGTCCTCGCCACGTCGGCTCCAGCGGGAATTGGCAGGAGGTGAAAGCCCAGCGCGAAGCCCGGGGCTGTGCCCGGCTCCACCTGAACCCCGCAGCCCCCAGCTCCCCCTTTCGGGGCACGGATTTGGTGTAAAACCTCTCGGCTGCGAGGCGGCGCGGCCGCCGGCCTCCTCCTCACTGCATCGCGGCCCCGGCACTCTCTCATCTCCCTCTCCTCCTCCGAGCCTGGCTCTGCGCTCTCCTGCATCAATCCCCGAGGTTCTGGCTCCTTCCTATTGATCTCCTGGGAGCTCCCTGCGATTTCCCAGCCCCTCCTGCAGCAGGGCCGAACGCCCTTCCCTTTGCGGAGCTCCACGCACCCGGCGCCCGTGCCCCCAGCCCGCTGCGTCCCCCCTCACGGGCAGGCTGTCCTCACACCCAGCATCTCCCCCCGCCCCAGGCCAAATATTATTTTACATCGTGCCGGAAAAAAAACGGCAGAAATCCACCATTTTCCACCCCCAGGGGATTTGGCTGCGGGTGTTGATGAGGGCACGGGAGCAAAGCCGCCTTCCCCCCGCCGAGCCCTGCTGCTTCGCTTGACCTTGGCAGCGGGAGCCGGCCCCGGTGTCGGATCTGTTTCCTCCCAAGGCCGTTCCCCAGCTCAGCACGATGGCAGCAGCACGCCCAGAGCCTGCTCAGCCGCCCCCTGCACCCTTGGGGTTCGCTGTCCCCCAGGAATGGGACAGGGCTGAGCCGAGCCCTGCGCTCGGCAGAGCTCCCCGCAGACCCCCCGGTGCCGGGGGTATTTCCTTCAGCTAAAAACAGAAGGGGAAGAGAAAGAGCTGACGCTCACCGGGCTTTCTCTGCGAGTGTCTGCCCTCTGACAGCACTCATGGGGGTGTTGGGGAGGGGGCAAACCCACCCTGGTGCAGCCCTGGGGGGGCTTTTCCCTAGGGATGCTCCGGGGCTTCGCCACCCCGCTCCGGCACAGGTCGTGCACGCCGTGCCGTGCCGCCCGGGGTCCGTTCGGCTCCTTCTTAATTACTTTGGAAATTGATTTTTCCTACTCGCTGGCAATAAAGGCGAGGAGGCGGCTGGAGGGCTCGCTGCCAGCGCCGTACCTAGGAAATGAAGCGGGGATGGGGATGGCCGGGCGCCGCGAAATTCGCTTTGATCTCCGCTGGGCTTTGCTGACGGCAACACGCGAAGGGCACCATCCATCCAGGGCTGACCCGTGGAGGCAGGGGGAGAGCCCTGCCTTTGTTTTCAGTGTTGGAAACCAAGGTGCAGTGAGAACGGATGGGTGTTGGTGTGGGCCAGCACCCTGCCTGCACCCTGGGTGCCCCCCAGCACCCAGAATTCGGAGACCGCCCGTCGCAAAGGCCGCGGGTGCGGGCACCCGTCCCCGCTGCATTTCGTTGCCCTCTCAGCCCCTTGCCCCAGAAATTTCCACCTCTCCCTCCAGACGATATTTCCGAGTGTGCTTTGGCTGGTTTCACGCATTCCTGCCGGCAGCAGATAAGATCTTGAGAGAAAGTTAAACACCAGCCGTGGCTGCCGTGCGCTCGTTGTCGCTCCCCCGTGTGCAGCCAGCTCCTCGCCGGGTCTGGAGGATTTTTCCAGGGATGGGAGCGGGCACCACCGTGCTCACCCCGTCCCATACAGGTGTGCCAGGACCCACGTGTGCCATCGTTTGGCATGTCGGGTTTCCCTGCCAGCCCTGGGCTTGCTTGGCCGAGAGGGACGAGCAAGAAGAGGAAGCGGCAGCAGCCAGCCGCGGTGCTGGGAGTGAGGAAGCCGCGGGGCAGCCACATCGAAGGGTGCTGGGGGGACGGGGAGGAGGGTGACACCTCGACCAGGGTCCCCAAGCACTGTGGTGCCCTGCCTGGACCCGTGTTAGGAAGGGTTTTCTCCTGCCCAGCTAGGTCATTGAACACGGGGCATCGCCCCGCAGCCAAACCCAGACCTCCTCCTGCGGCTCTGCGCTCTGCAAAAATAAAAATGAAATGAAATAAAAATAAAATAAGATAAAATAAGATAAAATAAAATAAAATAAAATAAAATAAAATAAAATAAAATAAAATAAAATAAAATAGGAGGAAACATCCCTGGGCGTGCATTTCGGTGACCGCCGAGGGGCCGCTGGACGCACCGAGCCGGCAGCTCTCGCGCCGTGGCGGCCCGGGGAAATCAGCCTTAAATGGCAAAACCTGGCTGCAGCGTAACCAATGGGCCCGGCCGGGGGAAGAAGCGGCGGAAACAGGAAACCAAAGAGAAGCCGGGGCCTCGGCGGCGGCGAACGACGTCCTGCCTTCCTCCTCCTCCTCCTCCTCCTCCTCCCCGTCGGCCATCCGTGTGCCCGCAACACACCTGGATGCTCTCCTTCCCCTCACCCCTGTGCTTGTGCCCGGCATCCTCCCTGTGCCTCAGGCACATGGGGACAGGCTCTCATGGGGTCCCTGCCCCGTGCGCCCCTGCAGGACCCCCAGAGCGAGGGGCAGGGCAGGAGAGGAGCCCCCCGCCGCCTGCGTGGTGCCGTGGCACGGTGCTGGTGACACTGGCTTATCCCCGGGGGGTTCGGGGTTGTCCCCGTGAGTCCATCTGCCCGTAAAGAGGAGCCAGCGGCGTGCCTGGGTGGGTGCTGCCCCTTGGGTTTGCCAGCAGAGGTGGGCACGGGGGGAATTGCCTGGGAGGACACCGCAGATTTCCACCCATCCATCGCCAGGCAGCTCCTGCAGCTTGCTCCGGCCACAGCCAGCACCCGGGAATCACCAAACCCAGCCATTTATGGGCCATCCCCTGCCTCTTTTGGGTTTCCAACACTTTTCCTGCACCGACTCGGATCGCAGCCGGCCCGGGAGCCGCACCGCGCTCCCTCTCTGCAGCGATGTCCCTCCGCGAGCGCCCTGCCAGCAGGCTCGTTAGCGGCAACGTGTCATTAAAGCAGCCGTCCCCGGGGGGAATTGGCACCCACTGGGGTTTCGCCCTCCTCCTCTCCAGCCCCAACGGGACGGAGCAGCGTGTGAAGCCCTCCTGCCTACCCAGGGGCTGGGCAGCGGCCCCCCCGTCACCGCGAGGGGAGGCGAAAGCGGAGAACGATGCTTGGACACATCAAAAAAAATTAAAATAAAATAAAATACGAATAAATCTCAGCAAAGTCATGGTTATTCCAAACCCACGCAGGTGGCTGCCTCCCTGCGGGCCCCGCTGGGGCTGGGTTTGCTGCGGGTAGGGCCGGTTCCCGGCTCGCCAGCCCCGCTCCCCACCCCGTCTGGGGACGGCCGTGGGAGCCTTTCCTGCTGGAGAAGGAGGAAAACCACCCAGAAAGTGGCTCGGGGTGGATTTCATTGCCGTCAGATGTCCTCTCCTCTGAACTCTGATTCTTTTGAAACCGTTTCCATCCCTAAGGAATAAGAGGTGTTTCCAGCCCGGGTGTCCTCCGCCAGCCGGGGAAGCGCCGTCACCGTCCCCTTCACCTCCCCCTGCGCTCAAACAGGGCACAACCAACCCAGAGGACCGACCCCCCCCCCCCAATCCCATTGCCCTAAACCCAATTTTAAACAACACGACGGGGCTGTGAGGGCCAGCAGAGCGGCCCCAGCAGCTTCCAGCGCTTTGCCACCTGGCCAGGAGGGTTTCTCAGCCGGGGCGGCGACGGCCACCCCTAAGGGCGATGCCAGCCGGCGCCGTGCAGTGGCACCGGGTCACCTCCGAGCCTCTTCCCCTTGTCCGGGCCTGCAGAAAATCCCACAGGGACAAGGCCTGAGGATGAAGACCCATTTCCGAAGGTTTTCCTCACCTCCCTCCCCGTGGCTGAGCGCTCGGCCCAGGACTGCCACCCTGGGTCCCTGTGGCCGCAGGGGACAGCGTGGTCCCCTCGTCTCCTCCTCGCCCTGCTGTTCTCCTCCGAGGGCCGTTCTGCAGGGGGATGAGGGCACCGGGGGGGGGGTGTTTCTCCAGCTGCTGGGGATACACAGCACATTTTGGGGCAGAAGAGGTGTTCTCCACCCCATCACAGCTGGGTTTGGGAGCTCGGCTCTGCCAGCCCTGCTCCACCACCCCTTATTTCTGAGATTGCACATTTCTGGGGGGGGATGATGAGGAGAAAACCATTTATCCCCATGGGTTTCCCTGCCCTGGGGTTGCGTGAGCCCTGCCTCCGGCCACAGCCAGCAGCTGGGTGCCCTCGGGGACCTTGGGGACCTGGGGGACCCGTCCCCACCTCGCCGTTCCCACAGCCCCGGCCTCCGAAGGCTTCACCTTCCCTGCGGCGCAGCGGCGCCTAATGACAGGCGAAGGACGGTGCCACACCTGCACGGAGCCATTTTTGGAAGGGCACCGGGGGAAAAGGAACGATTCCCATGTTGCTGCTCTGTAATTAGCATTAATTACCGAGGCTTGTGAAATCTCTTCCCCATTTACTCTGGGCAGCACCTGACGGAAACTGTGGGAATCCCATCCGGCTGAGTCAGCTGCGGGGGGACGAGCCGGTCCCCGCAGGGCACGGGGCCAAATTTTGGGGTGTCCCCCCCATCCCCCGGCTCCGTGGGGATGGGGTTTGGGAATCGGCAGCTTTGGGGTGCGACGGGGGCTGCAGGGCTGGTTTTGACACTGAAGGACACACCGAGCTGGTCCATCTCACCCTTGTTAATGGGGTTCTTTCCCACCCAGCGCATCCTGGGCATGGGGGGCTGGTGTGTGCCCCCCTTTAAGCATCCTGGCTTTTCCCATGGATTTAATCACCCCGGCTGCCCACTGTGTCTGCACAGGGCCGTGCAGGGCAGTCCCGGCACCGCGGTCCCCTGGGTGCCCCAAACCCAGCCCGTTCCCTCCAGCAATGCCCTGAGATGTTATCAGAGACCTGGGGGGATGGGGGAAAAACCCACCTCAAAAACCTAACCCTGAGCAACCCACGCCACCGCCGCCCGATGGCAGGGTACCTCTGGCTGAGTCACTTATTTCATTATTTATTTATTTGTTTTAATATCAGTGATTTGAATGAATCAGGGCGTTTCGTCATCCGGAGCCGCTTCGGAGTCATCTCACCCTGCCCCGGTGACTCCTCGGTGGCCCAAGGACACCGCCAGCCTTCCCCTGCAGCCTCGCCCCGAACCCGAGCTTATAATTAAAGGGAAAAAGAGGCTGGGGGGGCTCTGCCCACCCGGGGGGGGGGGGTGATTTCTGCTCAGAAACACCAGGTACCCCCAGCATCCCAGGGGTCACCCCGCTCACCGCCCCTCAGAGTGGTGGCAGGGGTCCCGGGGGGCAATGCCCGGGTGTCCCCATCCCGCCCCGCTGTGACCCCCCCTTGGGGCGGCCGTGTCACCGGGGCGGGACCCCTGTGTCCCTCTCCCCGGGGTGTCCCCTCAGCCTCCCAGTTGACCTCACCTCCTGGCCATAAATGGAGAGGTTTGAGAGCGCGTCCCGGGGTGGAGGAGGAGGAGAAAAAAAGGAGAATAATGCCAAGAATGCGGGACACAGCGCGAGGAGCACGCTCCCAGCCCCCCTGCGCCGGCTGGGGGCCGCGGTGGCCACCCCGGGGAGAGGTGGCAGCTCCGCCTGTCCCCGTCCATGTCCCCAGCCCCGCTGGGCACCCGGGAAGGACGGCCGCTCTGTGCTTTTCTCTCTGCCTTCCTCACCAGCCTCGTCCCCTGCCGTGCTGCCACCTCCCAGCAGGGTGTCCCTTTGCAAACACGTCCCCAACTGTGTCACGTTGTCCCCCCGCAGCGACGTGCCTCCTGCAGAGACACAGCCCCTGCCAGGCACCCAGTGGGAGAATTGGGGATGTTCCCACCACAGCCCCCCTGAGACCCCCCCACAGAAACTCCAGCCAGGCTGGGGCCATGGGTGGGACGGGGACCCCTCTGCTCCGGGGTGCCCAGCAGGTCCCAGGTGCTCGGGCATCCCCCCCGGGGTGCTGCAAAGGGGAAACTGAGGCACGGGGACCACAGCCTGAGCTGCACCGCGCAAATTCCCCCCGGGGCTGGGGCACGGTGCGGGGTGACGGAGCTGGGTAAGGGGACAGGGATGAGATGGGGACCCAGGGTCTCACCCCCCCCGTGGCCACCAGCCAGCCGGGGAAGCCATGCGGGGCCGCAGGGGTGGCCGCCGAGGCGGGTGGCACGGAGCGGCCAGGCCTCTGCTTGGGGCCGCATCCAGCTCCTTAAAATAGAAAGCGAAAACACTCGGGTGCCCCGTCCGGACGGGGAGAGAGAGAGAGAGAGGGATGGGGGGGGCCCGTCCACGCCTCCGCACGCCGCCACCGCCTCGCCACCCACCCACCCAGCTCCCCGGGGCCACGTCCCCGCTGTCCCCAGAGGCGCCGGTGGCAGTCCCCAAGGTCAGGGTGGATCCCTGCCGGGTTCTGCAGGAGAATTTGCTCCGGCCGGGCTCTCGCTGAAATCCTCCTTAAAAGGAAAAACAGGCGGCAGGTAGCACTGCCAAACTTAGTCATCCCCAGCCCGGCTGGCTGCTGCTGGCGGCTCCGTCAGCAGCCATTTCCTCCCCACGGCGCGGGGGGGACGGGGAGGAGCGGCACAGCCCCACGGCGAGCACCCGGCCGGGACATCGCCGCCACCGGGCAAAGGGCCCCGCGTGGGGGTCGCGGGGAACACACGCCCTGGGGCGAGGCCTGGGAAATGAGCAGCGAGGTTGGCACGTGGCGCGGTCGTTTAGGTGATAAAACGTCACTTTGGGATGAAATAATAAAAATAAGGATGGGGATGGAGCGGCTGAAGTGGGAGCGTGCACGGGGGCACCTTGGTGCGCCGGGAGTCGGGGGGTGAAGCTCGATGTCTGTGGGGCAGGCGGGGAGCCCGCTGGAAGTGCAAGGGACTGACAGCACTGGGTGAAAGTCCTGGTCCCAGGCTGGCAGCGGGGTGACCCCCGAGCTGTCCCCTCCTTCCCTGCTGTGCCCAGGGGGGGACGTGCCACGCATGGGCAGCACCAGAGGCTGCAGCACCACCTCGCCTCCCCCAGCGGCCGGATTTTGTCCAGGATCCCACTGCTGAGCTTTCCCACACCTGACAAATCAATCCCCCCAGAACCACCTGAAACCTAAACCCCCACCCTAAATCCCCCTTCTTCATTCCCTGCACGGGGCAAGGAAACACCCACGGCACCCGGGGCTCGCAGGAACTCAGGGAACCGATCACCCGCTGCGCTCAGCTGGCACCGGCTTTTACGTGCAGCCTGCCTGGCCCCATAAATGATTCACTGGAGAGATAAAGGACTTGGGAAAGGTTGCCAACCCTGAGGACACGCGTGGGGCTGCTCCAGTCCCAATGCTGGGTACCACAGCGGGGCCATGGTGTGGTTACACTGTCACTTTGTGCATCCTGGGGGTAGACAGGCTGGGGACCACCAGCGGTGCCCAGGATTTGGCTTCACTGGTGGGGATCAAACGGTGCTGGAGCTCCCAGACCCCCTTGCTGGGATGCTCGCTCCCATCCTGACCCCAGATCCTGCGGGATTTGTGCTTTGTGCTCACCAGCAATGCACAGCCTCAAGGAATTGGCCCCGGAGAGACACTGCATCCCCAAAGGGAACCCAAAACCCTCCCGCTGCCAGAGCAGGCAGCAGAGCGCCCCGCCGCCGGCTCCCCTCGGCTGCTTTGTTCGTCTCCATGTTGTCCACCCTGCCCAGGGCTTGCAGAAGCTGCAACACCCACCCGAGCTGCTGCAGAGCGCGGCCGGGCTGCTGGGTGGCAGTGTTGGGATGCACACTGCGCCGCGCAGCACGCACGCCGAGACACGCAGGAGCGTGCGCACACCGCGGGGCACGGCGCGGAGGCATGCGCCGAGCTGCCCGCTGCACCAGGGGCTGCCCGCTGCACCAGGGGCTGCCCGC
>CM021744.1:3642583-3803986 GCA_011075105.1 Heteronetta atricapilla | reverse complement strand
TGCCCGCTGCACCAGGGGCTGCCCGCTGCACCAGGGGCTGCCCGCTGTCGTGCACGCATCCCAGGGACTTGCACGCTCCGAGGTGTGCGGTGCACAAAGAAGCGCGTGCCCCAAGGTGCGCGCTGCACCAGGGATCGCACACGCTGACACACCGCGTCCAAGGAATCGCGTGCTCACTGCGCCGGGGATCGCACGCCCTGCGACACGCACCTTGTACGAGGGATTCCGAGGGGTACTCTGCAGCAGGCATCGCACACCCTGACACACACACTGCACGAGGAATTGCATGCTCGCTGCACTGGGAATTGCCAGGGTGAACACCGCAGCTCTGCGCACGCAGAGGTGCGTGCGGCGCAACGCATTGCACGCGCAGACATGCGCCTTGCACAAGGCTTTGCACACTCCAAAGCGGGACCACAAACTGACCAGCCCCACCACCTCACCCCTGCTCCCCACCCAGGCCCTCGCTGCGCCCTGCGAAGCGGCAGCCACCCCCACTTCACCCCATGGGATCTGCAGGGGGCCCCGTGCCTTCCCTGGCTGCTGGAATCCCAGCTTCAGGCGCAGTTTTTTTGGACGCGGGCGTACGCCTGGTTCCTGAGCTCTGCGTGTTCGCCCAGGACCTCCAACGTCAGCAGGGCTTTATTCTCCTGGCTGCTGGCCGAGCACCTTCGTTAAGGCAGGGCTGCGTGATGCTGCGAGCCTGGAATACCACGTGCATCCCCGTGGGCACGGCAGAGCTGTCAGGCAGCAGCAGTGGTGGTGGAGCTGCAGCCCCTTCCCCGGCCAGCCCGGGGGCCTCCCAGCTGCAGCAGCGCGGGGCCGGATGCGCAGACCCAGGGCCCCTGCTAGGCGGTTTTGGGTTTCAGCACAGCCCCTCCGCCCGCATTCCTGCTTTCCCGGGGGCCTCCCTGCAGCCAGACCCTGTAAAAGCAGGGAAAGTCCCCCCGCGCCCTGGGTGATGTCCCCACGGCCGCTTGCCCTGTGACAAAGCATGGAGCAGCTCAAGGTGCCGGGTCTCAGGGAGGTGAAACCTTCCCTCCCACAAGAGGAGCCCTCCCCCAGCCCCTGCTCTTCCCCAGCAAACCAAAATTCAACTCACAGCTCCGAACAGCAGGTCCCCATCCCACCACGCAGGTGGGGTGTGGTAATACGGCCACATCCCAGCTGGGGAGCACTGCTGGGCATCCCCTGTATGCACAGGTACCTCCGTGAGAGCCCCTCTGTGCCTCAGTTTCCCCACATACAGAGCTCCCTCCAGCCCCACCATGGACACACAAAGCCTCAGTGCAAGAGAAATTGGGTATAGGTGTACCTACAGAGAGGGGCAGTAGGGTACAAGGACTCCCAGGCTGCCCAAGAACCCAAACCCCACGGTGACCCCAGGAGCAGATGGGCCCTCCTCCCAGAGGGATGCTGCTTCTGCTGGGGGGGCATTCTGCGAGCACACGAGACAATACCCGACATCCCCAGGGGGACATAAAGCCATTTGGGGACCCGAGTCAGCCCTTTCTGCCAGCTCCCCCATTTCCCAGCCCCGTCCCCTCGTGCAACCAGCAGAGGCCGGGTGGGAGGTGCGGCGCTAATCCCCAAGGCCCCATTCCTAATCCTGACTAATGGACCCTTTTCACCCCCACAATGGGGTTATCCATCTGGAAGGCCATCTCCGGGCTCAGGAAGCCACAGCTGGTGCCCCCCTTCCAGCCCCAAACTGCAGCCCCTTCCCTGAACCCAAATCCCACCCCACTGCCTGCAGGGATGGACCCTGTGCTCCCTGCTGCACCCAGCCCAGCACCCCCAGCCCCACCAGGCAGCCAAACCACCCCCTCACCTCACCAAAACCCCAAGGCACGGGCTGCAAAATGCCCCCCCCAGCCCCTCCCAGCCCTTTATAGGCAGCTCCCAGGTGGGTCCTGTTACAGCTCAGGGCTCCTAGCCACAGGCGGCTGCACCCTTAGAGAGGTGGGGCCCTGCTCTGGGGGGCTTTGGGGGGACACCCCTGGTCCTGGTGGGGCTTGGCCTCTGTTTCCCTCCTGGCCGAGCCCTCTCACAGCTTCAGGAGAGGTCTGCACACAAATCTGCACACCCACGGGGCGCAGCCTCTGCAGGGACGGGGGTCTCTGCGCCCACCCCCTGCAGCAGCGACCTGCAAAAACTTCCCATGCCCCAGCCCCAGAACTCGGGCTTTGGGGAGATGAAAGCACAAACCTCCTCCTCCTCCTCTTCATCCCCCATCCTCAGCAGTTTCCTCCAGGCCCAGATAGGAAACGCCGACATCCTCCCCGCAGCCCTGACTCATTTCCAGCCGCCCCAAGGCTCCCCCGTTCCTCCCGGCCCCTTTTTGGGATGCGCTGCGCCCGCTCCCGTGTGATGCTGCACGGGGAAGGGGACCAGGGACCCCATCCTGGCCCTGCTCCCAGCAGCTTTTACCCCCAAGGGAGCAGCCTCAGGGCTGGGTCTGGGGCATCTCTGCCCACCAAAGCTCCCCCAGCCCCATCTGCGGGCTCTGCAGCCGCGACGGAGCAGCACCGGCGGCGCTGGGGCTGCAGGATGCCACCGGGAGGGAGCTGGGCCACCTCGCCCCGTGGTGCTGAGCGGCCGGGGCCGGGTTATTTTGGCGAGCAGCGTGGGCAGGTGCTGGCAGCACACTTTCGGCTGCGCTGCAAGTTCTTCCGCGCCGGCTCCTCGCCGCAGTGGTTGAAGGGGGGGGGGACACATGGGGACGTGCAGGAGGTGATGGGGACCGTACAAAACCCTTCCTCCCGGCCCCCCGTCGGGGCTGCAGAAGCTGGTGGCTGCGAGGGGTGATGGCCACGGGCCAGAAATGTGTCCCTTCCCTGTGTTCTTCTTCCCCAAAATCGTGTTCTCCCCTGGGATGTGCTGGGCCCCAGACACGGGGACACATCACTGCCACCGCTGTTCCCCGTTTAACATCCCCATGGGAAGCCCCCGGTGCACGTCCCGCAGCTCTGGGACCCCCTCGTGGGGCTGCCCTTTGTTTTCCTGTTGCTGCTGCTTTTTTTTTGTTGTTGTTGTTTTTTCCCCTTCCTTAATTCCTCCTAATGCAATTTTAATGAGGCCAGGGCGCCTGCCAACTGTTGGGACAGCCTCCACCGAGGCTCCCGGGGGCAGCTGGCAGCGAGGCCGGGGCTCCCGGGGTGTCCCCATCCGTGTCCCCCCCCCCAGCAGCGTGGGCTTCCATCTCGCTGTCGCTGCGAGGGATGTGCACAGCCCTGGGTCCCCCAAATGCCCCCCCAAATCCTTCCAGCAGGGACAAGGAGGGTGTGAGGGCTCTGCCACCTCCCCGCCAGGCCAGGGGACAGCGGGGGCTGCGATCAGCCCTCCTTGCCCCCATGCCCGTCCCCAGGCACCGTGCTCGGCCCCATTTCACCAGCCTGCCCCAAAACTCCGCGACTTTCCGCAGGCGAAGCCGAGCTGCAGCAAAAAGCACCTGGGGAAGGTGCAAAAAGCAGCGAGGGGCGGACGGGGGCCGGGCCCCCTCGGGGACACCCGGGGACATCCCTCTGCCCCGCTGAGCCGGCAGTGCCAGCCAGCGCTGGGGAGAAAACGCCTTATTTTTTTTATTATTATTTTTTCCCTGCATAATTGCCTTTTTTTTTTTCCCCCTGCTGAGCAGAAAGGCCGCTTCTTTCCCAGCCTCGCACCATCTGCCCGCTGCGGCAGGAGGAGGCAGCTGCGGGCCTGGGCAGCTGCACGGCCCCGCGGCCGGGTCCTACCGTCCTGCTGCTGCTGCCTGCCGGGGGGACAAGGGGAAAAAACCAGCCCTGCCTCGCTGGGGATGGGGGGGTTTGATTCCAGCCCGGCCGGGGGCTGCTTCTGGTTGCGAGCGAGCTGGATTTGGAGCAGGGGCAGGAGCAGGAGCAGGGGCAGGAACAGGAGCAGGGGCAGGGCAGGGGCAGGGGCAGGGGTAGGGGCAGGAACAGAGGCAGGAGCAGGAGCAGGGGCAGGGAAGACAAGCCGGCTGGATGGGAACCAAATCCCCATGGCACCGATCCCAGCTCCTGCTCTGCCCCGGGGGGGTTTTGTGCCAGCAGCCCCCCGGGGCAGGGCGGGCGGCTGGGCGCAGCCCGCAGGCGGAGGAGCCGCAGGAACCAGTACGGAACCAGTACGCCCAGCGCAAAACCAGTGCAGCCTGGGGGCCTGGGGAGGTGGGGGCGGATGCAGTCGTTCCTGGGGGTTGTGCCAGCGGCTCCTTGTCCTGCTGCAGCCAGGTTCAGCTCCCTGATGTGGCTGGAGAACACCCGCATCCCTCTGTTTGCCCCCCAATTTTCTGTCCCGTAGCTCTGTGGCCACCCCACCCCCCGCCGTGCCCCCCAAGCACAGCCCTGTGCACACACAGTGCCCCCCCCGTGGGGGTCCCCATGCTTTCCCAAGTCCCTGTATGGGACTCAGCGTGGATTTGGGGCCACGTCAGCACCCAGACACCCACCGAGCCCCCTCCCCAGCCCTCTGCCACCCCCTGCCCATGGCAGCTCTGCTGGGGGGGAATTGGGGTCCCCCAGCCCTGGGTGCCTGGCATTCAGGTGGCTGGGGGGGTTGGGGGGCTATAGCACTTCCCCCCTCCCTGCTGTCCTTCAGCCCTGCAGCACGGCCAATGGGGGGGCTGATTTTTTTTGGGGGGGGTCTGGCAATGTAGGATGAGTCTTGCAAGGGGATGGGGTCTTGCAATTCAAGGGGGAGTCTTAAAATGGGGAGGGGGTCTCGCAGTGCATTGAGGTCTTGCAATGCTTTGGGGGGGGGTCCTGCCATGCAGGGGGGGTGCTGTGCAGCGGGGGGTTGGTCCTGCCTTTCAAGGGGGGGGGGTCTTGCTTTGCGAGGAGGGGTCTTGCAGTGCCGAGGGGGGCTTGCAACGCTGAGAGGGTCTTGCATTATGGGGAGGGGGCACCGCAGGACGGGGGCGTGTTGAAATGGGGGGGGGGGGGGGTGGTCCTGCAATGCTGAAGGGTTCCTGCAGCGCGGGATGGGCTTTGCCACGCAGGGGGGGTGTTCCTTGGGGGGGGGGGGGGCGGTCCCACAGCGCGGGGAGGCTGCCGCTGCGCAAAGAGGGAGCGTGCGATTTGTTGGGGGGGGGCTCCCGCAGCGGCAGGGGGGGGGTCCCGGCCAGGCAGCAAGCAGGGGGCTGCACAGGGGGGCGGGAGCTCGGAGGGGCCGGGGGCGGCGCTGCTCGGAGGGGCCGTATAAAAGGCGGCGTCGGGGCGGCGGCGGCAGCGGCGGCAGGATGACGGCGAACGGGACGGCGGAGCCGGTGCAGATCCAGTTCGGGCTGATCAACTGCAGCAACAAGTACCTGACGGCCGAGGCCTTCGGCTTCAAGGTGAACGCCTCGGCCGCCAGCATGAAGAAGAAGCAGATCTGGACGCTGGAGCAGGACGGCGAGGACTCCAGCGCCGTGCTCCTCAAGAGCCACCTGGGCCGCTACCTGGCGGCCGACAAGGACGGCCGGGTGAGCTGCGACAGCGAGGAGCCGGGCCCCGACTGCCGCTTCCTCGTGGTGGCCCACGGCGACGGGCGCTGGTCGCTGCAGTCCGAGCCGCACCGCCGCTTCTTCGGCGGCACCGAGGACCGCCTGTCGTGCTTCGCCCCCGCCGTCTCGGCGGCCGAGAAGTGGAGCGTGCACCTGGCCATGCACCCGCAGGCCAACCTCTACAGCCTGGCCCGCAAGCGCTACGCCCACCTGGGGCCCCGCCGCGACGAGCTGGCCGTGGACCGCGACGTGCCGTGGGGCGTGGACGCGCTCATCACCCTGCTCTTCGTGGAGCAGCGCTACAGCCTGCAGAGCTGCGACCACCGCCTGCTGCGCTGCGACGGCCGCCTCGTCCCCGCCGCCGAGCCCGGCACCGCCTTCACGCTGGAGTTCCGCTGCGGGAAGGTGGCTTTCCGAGACGGCGAGGGACGCTACCTCGCCCCGTCGGGGCCCAGCGGCACCCTGAAGGCGGGCAAGAGCAGCAAGGTGGGGAAGGACGAGCTCTTCGCCCTGGAGCAGAGCTGCCCGCAGGTCGTGCTGCGCGCCGGGAACGACCGCAACGTCTCCACCCGGCAAGGTAGGGGACGGGGACGGGGAGAGGGGTGGGGGTACGCAGGGGGAGGAGTGGGGACGCGGGGTGCTGCGCCCCCGCCGTGTTCTCGCCGTCGCCCGCAGCCCCCGGCCCGCCGGCACCGTCTCCTCGCCACCCCTGGGCATCCCTCGGGAGCTGTCGCCCCCACGGGCACGGCCCCGTGGCCCCGCTCCCTGCATCCCCCTGCAGCACGGTGCCTCCTCCGCACCCCCACATCCCTGGGGCACCGCTGCCCCCGTGGCGCCCCCCGTGCGCCCCCCCCCAGCATGGTGACGCCCCCCCCCGCGGGGTGCCCCCTGCAGCCCTCCGCCATGGCCATGTGTGGGGCTCTCCCCCCTTGAGCCCCACAGACGCTTCCCTGAAGCCCCCATCTCCCCGTGGCACCCCCACCATGGCTCCCTGGGGTCCCTCCCCCCGCCCCCCCACATCCTGCCCCAGCCCCCTCCCACATCCCTCTCCCTCCCCCTGCGCCCCCCCCCCAGCACCCCCATCCCTGCAGCGTCGCCTCCTTGGGGTGCCCCGGGGGGTGTGGGGGGACACGGTGAGGGTCTGTGGGGGGCAGAGGGGATTTGGGGGGGGGTTCCTGGGGTCTTCCATTGCCGGGGAGGAGGCAGAGCAGCCATCCACCGCCTCCTTTCCTCCGGAGCTCATTGTTCACCAACAAAGCCCTTCCCAAACCCCCCTCCTCCTCCCTGAGCATCTCCGGGCCATCATCCTGCAGCGCGGGGCCCTGGGGGGCTGCGGTGCCCCCTGCATGGGGCTGCGCCCCCCCGATAAATGGGGGGGGGGGGGGGGGGGGGGGGGGGGTGCCGCCCCCCCATCAACGCTGGAACAATCCATAAAATGGCTTCGCCGAATCTCTCGGCAGCGCGGGGCGGACGTGACCTACATGGAGCCGGCACAAAGGCGGCCGTGATGTTGCCACCGCCACCGTCCCCACGTCCCCACGTCCCCGTCCCCTCGTCCCGTGGGCGAAGCCACCGCGTGCCCCGTGCCGGGTGGCCGCGCGCCGCCGCTCCCCGGGCACGAGGCCACCGTCGAGCACAAAACGCGGCCGGCCCCGCGCCTGGGGGGTGGGTGGCGGGACCAAATCCCACCTTCGGGACTCGGAGAGGGGCTTTGGAGAGCACACAGAAAAAGCACCGGGCCCCAGAAAACGAGCCCAGGGCGGGCAGGGCGATGCTGAGCAGCCGCAGCGTGGGAGCCGCGGGGCACGTCGCCGGCGTGCCAAGTCAGGCCGGCGCACGCCGGGCGCGGGATGGGTGCGAGCATGCCTTGCCACGGCACAGCCTGGGCCAAAAAGCACCGGGGGATTTTTTTTTCTTTAATTATTTATATATTCCAAGGTTGCAGCTTAACCCTTATCTGCGCGCGGGCAGCGACCTTGCAGCCTTTCTCCTTTGGGAGAAGAAATCCTGCGCTGCTGAGCGGCCCCTGAAAGAAAGAGATTGCTGCAGGGGAGCTGGGCAGCCGCGCCTGGGCGCGGGGGCTTGGGGAGGAGGAGGAGGAGGAGGAGGAGGAGGAGGAGGAGGAGGAGGAGGAGGAGGAGGATGGCGATGATGGCGATGGCGGCGATGGCGGCGCGAAGCTGCCGCAGCGCTGTGGGGGAAGGGTTGCTGCAGCCCTTTGTCACCGGAGATGGGAAAACCAGATGTGGGGCGAGGTGTGGGCTGGGGGACGTGGAGAGAGGGGGCTGCGCTCACCAAGCCGCCGGCTTTGTGTGCTGCGGAGAGGGGGGAGCCAAATCTCCCCGGCAACAGGGGTCTCCCCGCTGTGCACGGACCCTCTCCAAGAGAAATAAAGCGGGGAGGGGGGCACAAAGGGGGAACGGGGAGTGGGAGGGGGGGGCTGCAGCCACCCAAGCGCCCGCGTTCCCTGCGGAAACGGGGGGAGCTCATCCTGCGTGGTGCTGGAGGCGGCACCGCCTGGCTCGGGTCCCTTTTGGGTTTCCGCCGGGCTGCCCCTGCCCTCCTGTTGGAGAAGGTCCCAGGGGTAACGGGCAGGCAGCCGCCCTGCCAAGGAAGCATTGGCAGGCATTTCTTCTCCCCCACAAAGCCCAGGTAGCCCTGGGGGGCACGGGCAAATAGGTGTCCGTCTGTCCATTCCCCCCACAGCAGGATGGGCCATGGGGACCGTGGCTGCATCCTGCTCGCTGCGCCTCGGTGGTGCTCAGCTTGGCTTGGAGCCTCGTCCTCAGGCTGGCTGGCGTCACTGTCCCCATGCGTGGGGTGCTGGGGACGCTGTAGCCCCCCCAATGAGGTGGGTGATGGGGCTGGGGGTGGCCCCACGGCTCCCAGCACCACAACTGATGCAAAAAGGGCCCCTGGGGGTCCTGAGCCCCACTGCACCTTAAAAAGGAGCCGGGGTGTTTGCGAGCAGCCAGCGGCTTCCTGCCCCTGCTGAATGGCTCCGGCCCAGCCCCGGCTGCGGCAACAAAGGGCCCTTTGTGGCAAGGAGGGTCCCCGAGGGCTCGCAGCCCCCCTGCCAGCCCCCCCTGCCCAGGGAGCTGGGCCGGGGAGGGGGGAGAGGGCCCGAGGTGCTCGGAAGCGAGGTGTTTTTGGGGAGGGGGTGCAGGGATGCAGCTTGCGGGATGGGCGGGGGGCGAGAGGAGGGGCTGCGGGCACCAAGCAGGTGGGGATGAGGAGCGGCTCCTGCACAGAGCTGGGGACACCTGGGTCCTGGTGGCAGCGTCTTGGCCGGGGGCACCCAGCGGTGTGTCGGGGCTGGGGGATGCCATGGAGGAAGGAGATGAATGTAGGGGAGGGTTTGGGGGGGTCTGGGTTTCACCCCTGCCCGGGACCTGTTGCAGAGCTGCGTCCCAGGGTGCTCGGGCAGCCCTGCGAGCTCTCCAGGCTGCTTTTCCTAGACAAAAACTGGCTCGGTTTGCCTTCCTGGGGTAGCATAAACAACCCTGAGGGAGATGCCAGGAAGGTGGCTGGGTACAAGGGCTGGATGGATGGGATGTGCGCCTGCTCCTGCACCCACACTCACCTCCAGCCTCCGCCCCATCCCCGGGCAGATGCTCACAGGACCCCACAGCAACCCTTGGGTTTCTCGCAGGCTGCAGGGCACCCACGCAGGGCATTTTTTGGGGGGACCGGCGTGCCTCGCGCCCCTGCCGAAGCGCCGCCCTCCGGCCCCGTGCTCGGCCCCCTCCTGCCTCCAGCTGTAATTAGCGGCCTTGGCAAGGTCAGGGAGAGGCGCGCTGGCTCCAGACTGACTTTACCAGGAGCGTTAATTAAAGCCTGCCTGCAGCAGCAACCGCGGCCGGGCACTGCAGGAGGGCGGCGCGGGTGCCCTGGGCTGCAGAAAGCGGGGGGACACGTGGCCGGGCTGGGAGGGGGACAGGGGGACATGGCGAGGGTGACATGGCCGGCATCCCACCATCTTCCAGCTCCTCCCCGCGTTTCTCCAGCCCTGACCCCCAAACCTTCAGCTCGGGCTCAGTTACAGCCCTTTGAAGCCTCCCCATAATTGCATTCCTTTCCGCTGACTCAGCGTAACCCAACCCTGCTCCGCTTTCGGGCTGGGGGCGGTGGGAGACCCCCCTCGCCGGCAGGCCCCGCGAGGCGCAGCCGCTTCCCCCAGCCTGGCACCGGATAAAGCAAAACCTCCCCAAAAAATCCCTGCTCCAGGTGGGAGCACGGGGCTCGCCGTGCCGGGGGCAATGCCTCACCCCCGCCTGCTCCATCCCTGGCCCGTCCGTGGTGCTTCGCAGCATCTCCCAGGCTCTGTGCTGCGTCTGCAGGCCGTGAAGCACACCAAAAATGTGGCGTGGGGGGAATGCCGTCGCCCCAAGGGGCTTGGGCATGCAGCTGGTGGGGCGAGCTGTCCCTGTCCCCAGTGTCCCATCGGGGACCGGGTGCTGCAGCGTGTGCTGAGGCTGGGGCTCGTGCCGTGCCAGGGGGTGCAGGGCTCACCCGGGCAGGGCTCAACCTCTGCTCACAAAGGTTTTCTTGGCCGGCGCTCGGCTGTCGGTTACACGGCTCTTGGCAGAGCCAGCGTGGGGCTGCAAGCAGCTGGGCTTGGCGCTGCTTTCCCAGCGGGAGCACAAAATCAAAACCAAATGTTCCCCCTCCGCCGTGCGGCGCGGGCTCCTCCGAGCCCCTGCGGGGCAGCGCGGGGCTGCCACGCTGCGTCCTGCTCCTCCCCAGGGGCAAACACCCGGCCCCGCGGCACCAGGCAGCGTGCGGCACACGGGGATGGGGCCGGGAGCAGGGCTGCTGGCAGCACCACGATGGTGGAGCCAGCCCCGAGCTCTGCCCCACGCCCGGCCCCTCTCCGCATCCCCGTTTTGCTGGGATGGAGCCTTGGGAGCCAGCAGAGCCCTGGGGAGGTGCTGGGGGACCCCTGGCTGGGGAGAAGGTGGCGCGAATGGGCAGCATTGTGGAGGTGGCAGGACAGCTTGGGCGCGGGAGATAAGATTAGGGACTACAAAGAAAAGCCTTCAAAGCCTAATCCCTTTAGAAGGGGGCGGGAGGCTGATACGCAAAGCTCTGGCAGCAGCAGATCCCGCCTGTCTGGCGGGGCCCAGCACGGAGGGTTTGGAGCTGCAGATGCAGCGATAGCAGCCCGCCAGGTAGCCGTGTCTGACACAGCTTCGGGGGAAGGCATTTCCATTTCAAAGGCCGAGAGCCAGCTGGTGCTGGGGTGCCCTGCAGAGGTGGTGCCTCCTCCTCCAGCACCTCCTGGGCTGCGCTGCGTGCCGGGAGCTGGCACCGGCACCACGTGTGCCTTCAAGGAACGGGTGCAAGATGGGTCTTGAGCCCGTAACATGCATGAAGCAGGGGGGAAAGAGGGATGTTTCCGAGCTTTTAGCTCTGAAAAGCTCAGCCCAGCCTGTGCAGGCAGCAGGACTCCTGGGGAAAGGGCCGCATCCAGCTCCCTCCCCGAAACCCAACCCGGCCAGCTCGGCTGCTCCGCTTCGGCTCCAAGCTATGGCTTGTGACTCCCATCCCAAAAGTATTTTTAGGCAAAACACCCGCCAAGCTGGAGAGCTCTGCCTCCCAGCATTTGGCCCCGGCAGCCCTGACTAGGCAGGTTTGTTGGGCTGAGCGCCCGTGGGCAGATGTGCTCGTGGCTGGGGGCCAGCGGTGGCCCTGGCACCGCACCCGGTGGCCACGGGGCCGGCTGCATCCAGCTGGGCAGGGCTGGGGTGAGTGGGGTCCTGGGCCTGGGGAAATCCTCACTGTGAATCACCGTAAACTCCAAAATGTCCGAAACAGTCTGAAAATGGTGCCTGGGATGGGGGCAGGCACCGGCTGCTGGGTCGTGGCCACGGAGGCAAGCAGGGAGCTCATCGGTGGCACAGCGGCCTTGGCTAAGGGCTTGAATAACCCGGCTGTAACGTCCTGGAAAACAAAAAACAAACAAAAAAAAACCAACCTACAGCCCTTTTGCATGTGAAAATACCCAAAGCTGTCTTTCTTTTGCTGTGCTGGAGCCCAAGAGCCCTGAGATGGGGCTGGGGCTGGGGCTGGCTCCGTGCAGGCTGCAGCGCTGGGTTCTGGCCCGTTCCCTGAGCACCCAAATGGAAACCTGGGTTTGAACCCAAATGTCACAGGGGAGGCCACGTGTGAGGGATTCAGGCGTTGCCAAATTGAAGCAGGAGCTGGTCGTTGGCCCCAGCAGCTGGGTCTCCGTGGGCTGGGGTCCCTGTGACATCCTCCCCCCGGCACCCCCTGACCTCCGTCTCCGTCCCGCAGGGATGGATCTCTCTGCCAACCAAGACGAGGAGGGCGACCAGGAGACCTACCAGCTGGAGATCAACAAGGACACCAAGAAATGCGCCTTCAGGACCTACACGGGCAAGTACTGGACCCTCACCTCCAACGGGGGCATCCAGTCCACCGCCTCCACAAAGTGAGTCCCTGCCTCGTGCCCCCGGCCCATTCGGGGACCCGCTCGCGTTTCCGAGGGGCTCGCCCCAAAACGCTCCCTGCGAATTCCCTGGGGAGCCGGGGCTGAGCCTGGGCTCACCCCCGCGGTGCTCGGGAAGTCCCTCGGGGCCACGTCATCCTTCCTGGCAGGCTGGGGCGGCCAAAACGCTTACCCTGCACTTAGAGCTGGCTGCTGGAGCCAGCCGAGAGCTGGGCGGAAAGGCCCCAAAGCGCCTCCAGCTCCATGTCCCCGGGGACAGCTGGGGTTGGAAGTCTTAACCCGGGCGGATGCCGCAGCTTCCCTCATCCTGCCAAAATCTGGCTGGATCAGGACACCCCGCTTCCGAGCTCGTGGGGGTGGTGTTTTTGGGGGGTCCCCGACCTGGCATATCCTGCTGACTGCACACCGTGCCCCCCCCAGGAACGCGAGCTGCTATTTTGACATCGAGTGGTGCGACAAGCGCATCACCCTGAAAGCCGCCAACGGCAAGTACGTGACGGCCAAGAAGAACGGGCAGCTGGCGGCCTCCATGGAGACAGCGGGTAAGGGACCCCACGGGGACCCCAGCCCCGGGCTGGGATGGCAGCATGGATGGGGTCAGGGGTGTCCCCAAGCCCGGCACCTTGCCCCAGCGATGCTTGGGGTGGGTGAGAAATATTGGGGCACGCGCACCCACCTCGCCGCCGGGTGCCCTCCCGGGGACCAGGCTCCGCGTCCCCGCGGCCTCACGCTGCTCTCCCCTCGGGCGCAGGCGAGACGGAGCACTTCGTGATGAAGCTGATCAACAGGCCCATCATCGTCCTGCGTGGCGAGCACGGCTTCATCGGCTGCCGGAAGGTGACCGGCACCCTGGACTCCAACCGCTCCTCCTACGACGTCTTCCAGCTGGAGTTCAACGACGGAGCCTACAACATCAAAGGTGAGGCCGGGGCTTCGGGCTGGGGGCTCCGTGCACGTCCCCATCCCCTGGTCATCGCCGCCGGGGGGGCGTCGGGGCCGGGTCCCCGCGGCGGTGGCAGCTCACGGGGTCCCCTCTGCCCGCAGATGCCACCGGGAAGTACTGGATGGTGGGGAGCGAGTCGTCCGTCACCAGCAGCAGCGACACGCCCGTGGACTTCTTTTTTGAGTTCTGCGACTATAACAAAGTGGCCATCAAAATCAATGGCAAATACCTGAAGGGCGACCATGCCGGGGTCCTCAAGGCATCCGCCGACGCCATTGACGCCTCCACCCTCTGGGAATATTAATGCACTTTAGCGTACCTCCCATTGCCAACTTTTCTTTCCCCTGTCTTTTTTTTTTTCTTTTTTTTTTTTGGTTCGGTTTTCGTTTTGTTTTGAATTTCTCCTCTCTGTAAAAGGATTTTCAGACTGGCTTGCCCTCCCCTCCCGCCGTAGAGCCCAGCGCCTTGTGTCGGAGGTGGGTCCCCCCCCTTTCACCCCCGTGAGAACTGGATAAGTCACCCGGCAGCGCGCGGTGCTGCCGCCTGCACCTGGAGGGCTGCCGAGGTCCCTTCCTCGCCCCGGCCTCGCTCAGCTCGGAGGCGGCCGTGCCCCGTCCCGGCCCCGAGCACCACCTCAGTAGTTTACTTTCCTCTCTGCAACTGGAAAAAAAAAAAAAAAGGGAATAAGGTCACCTCTGTGCTCTCCTCTCCATAGCAGTGCCGGTGCCACCTCACCCTGCACTGCCAGGGTCCCCCGGTCCCCGTCTGATCATCCAAACAGCAGGGACCCCTCTGCTGTCCTGTCCCCAGCCGAGGCACGAGAGGTAACCTTACGTGCTGCAGTAGGGCCAGCAAGCTGATCCCATCCCCGGCTGTGCAGGTGGCACACCTGGAATCGATTTTGGGGTGATCCCATCTGGAAAGCCCCGGCAATTCATCTCACTGCCACCCTGCGCTCCTCTTCCTCCTCTTCCTCCTCCTTGGGGTCACCCCTGACCCTCGCGGTGCCCCTGGTGCCGAAGGAGCTGCAGTGCCTGGGAGGAGACAGGGGTTGGGGTGGGGGCACGTGGAGCAAGCCCACAGCGGGGGGCTCCAGTGCTGCCCCCCCCATCCCCATCAGCGCGCGAGGCCGCGTGCCCTGCCGGGCACAGCCTCCCCCGGGTGCCGGCTGGAGGCAAGAGCTGCAGATTTCGGTTTACAGAATAGAAAAGCTCCTTTAGCAAACTTTGCACAGTGATATTTGCTCAGAACTTCTTTTTCTTTCTTTCTTTTTCTTTTTTTTCTTTCCTCATACAAATACTGGAAGGGCGAAGCGCATCCCTGGGTGCCCACCGCTGATTTAGGAAGCGCCCCCGAGGAGGGGCAGCTCCCGCTCCACCAGCCCGCGGGGCACCTCAGCTTCGCCAGCATGCCATCTCGTCCTTACTGGAAGCAGAAAAGAAAAGAAAAAAAAAATAATAATGACCAAAACAGTATTTTTGTTAGTATCTATTTATATATGCTCTCCATGGCACTGTGTTACCAGCTGTTGTCTGTACTAGGTCTGCATTAGCGTGTAACGATGTGAGCGTTCGTGACGGGTGATGCTGAAGCGTCCTCGAGGGTGTTGAAAGGCACTTTGACCCTTTGGGTGGCCGCTCCCCACACCACGGAGCCTTTTCCCCGCGCCCCTCGCCCCCCACGCCAAGGGTGCTCACGGTGTCAACGCCGTGCCAAGACGAGGCCGGCGCCTACCGCAAGCTCGGGGCTCGCCAGCCTTACAGCCGTGCTGCCGTCCTAGGGACGGCCTCCACGGGAGCTCGGTGCTAAACTCGCAGCTCAGAGAGCGACCGACCCGGCCCCGGCAAGGGGACAGCTCCCAGACGGGTCCCTCGCCACCACGGGGTCCCTGCCGGGGCCCCAGCTCAGCTCCCAGCCAGGCGCCCTGGAAAACGTGCCCGCCCGGGGCCGAAGGTGCCTCTCGAAGGAACCAAGTGTCTTGATGAAGCCCCGAGGGACTCAGCACACACTTTTCGCTGGCCTTCACACCCGCTGTGTCTCCTCCTCCCCGGCCCTAGTGGCAGGTCAACCCCTGTCCCTCCCGCTCCGGCTTCTCCCGTGTGACACTAGGTTGACATCTCTTCCCCCCCCCGTCTCCTCTCCTCGGGTGTCGTGACTCTCCGAAAACATCTCACTCTGAAATTTAAGTTTGGGGTTCGTTCGTTTTCTTTTTTTTTTTTTAATTATTATTATTATTTTTTTTGTAAGTGCCATTTGTATAACTTAAAAGAAAACTAGCTTCAAATGGAGAAAAACGAATAAAAAAAAAAAACCTGCATTCGGACAGGAGCGGTGCCGCGTGGTCTGTTGGGGGCTGCAGCGCTGGCCGGGCTTGGGGACAGCGAGCTGGGACACGCGAAGCACAGAGGGATGAGAGCATCTGGGGGCCGGCCAAAGATCGAGCTGCCTCTAAATATCGTGGGTGGTGTGGTGGGAAATGAAGCTTGCTTCCAGCAAGCAGGCTTAAAAACAAAGCTGGCCAGAGCCCAGGTCACGTTTGGAGCCGCTCGGGGCAGGCCCCAGCCCCCCAGCCCACGTGCGGCCTCGAGATGCTCCCGAGCTACTCAGGGGTCAGGGGGATGCTCCTGCGAGCGGCCTGGGAGGCAAAGCTGCTGCCCTGCCCGGCGACAAGGGAAAGGGGAGGGGGAGAAAAAGGAAAAAATAAAGAGAGAAAAAAAAAGAAGAAAAAACAAAAAGGAAAAAAGGCATCCAGGCGGATGAGCCGGGGCACCAGGATGTGCCCCCAGCCCAGGCACAGGGCGATGCGGAAGCAGCGTGTGCAGGTCGCGGGCGGACGCTTGCCGGGCTTTCAGAAGGTGAAGGTGGTTTGCTGGAAGCAAAGCTCGGGCCTGGAACAGCCCAGGAGGGACCCTTAGCTTTGAAGAAGCATCGGAGCAGGGCAGTGAGGGCTGAACAAAGGAAGGATGTCAGCCCGCTGCTGTAAACAGGGGAAAAAAATGACTGCTGTGCAGGAAGTGCTGAGCACCTCTTCCTAGCCATGCCACGGGTGCTCAGCACCTCCCTCCCAGCCCCTTTCCCCCCCGCCCCGCTGCCTGTTGCTGGGGGGCTGCCAACCCCCTGGAAACGCAGGCTTTTAACCCAAATGTGCCTTGAGCTCACCTCCCCGTCCACGACAAAGCAGGACTGAATCCTTCCTGCATGGCAGCCACCGCCGCGCTGCCCTGGTCCCATTTCGGGACCCCTCGCTACACGGAGAGCAGAGGAGCCCCCACGGCCCCCGGGGGTCTCCCCCGGTCCCCGAGCTGCCAGCAGCCGTTTCCTTTCCTTTCGCTGCCGAGCCAAAGGAAGCCGGAGCCCCGCTGCCTGCCTCTACCCCTGTTCCTGCAAGGGGGGAAGTCCCCGAAGCCTGGCGCTGCTCACACCTCCTGGTTTCCATTTACAGGAGCGACTGGAAACCATTTTCTGTTCCGTTCGGCTCCTCTCGGCAGCGTTTGGAAGGCACCAGGCTCCCGCAGGAGGGGCAGGGGGGTCCTGCCCCCCCCCCCCCGGCGCCGTCCCCAGCGTCCCACGGCGGGGACGAGGCTCCCGCTGCAAGCAAAGCACGGAGGTGAAAGCCAGAGTGCACAAATTTATTTACAAAAATTCAAATTACAATATAATACAGGAAACTTTGTACACACAGAATATTAGAATGGTTTACTAACGGAAGGTAAAGAAAAATATTTTATTTTATTTATTTTTTAATAAACCACCTATTTATTTTTCGGCTATTGTTATACAAAGTTGCAGACCATGCACATCTTTACAGGGTTTCTTTCTTTTAATATAACGTTTTGCTAAGTGCAAATACTAAGTTTCTCTCTCCACCTTTAAGGCAAGTAAAACGGGACACTGCAAGGAACCATAACGAGTACCTGGAGAGGAGCAACCCGGGCACAGCGACCTCCCTGCCGCCTCACGCAGCGCGTGGCAAGGGCTGCAGCAGGGAAACAGGGCGCAGAACTGAAGGGCCCAGAGCGGGGATGGCTGTGGGTTGTGCAATAACTTCTTTTTCTTTCTTTCTTTCAAAGTAAAAACCAACAACAGCCCCAAATGCTACCAGCAACCACAACCGCTGGGAGCGGCGCAGGTTGGAGGGAAGGAGCAGCCGCGCGTTCTGGCTGCGGGTGCAATTTCAGCCATCTGGGGGGTTTCTCGGTGGGAGAAGCACCCGCGAGGCCAGGCACCGCCACCCCACAGCACATCCCCAGCACCCATTCCTCCTCTCGGACACGCAGCAGCTCGTGGTTCTGCGAGGGACCAGCCTTCCCTTCCTCCCTGCCTCTCTGCCCGCAGCCTGATCATTGATCTAGGGCAGCAGCACCAGCTGCCGTGTCCCCAGGGAGGTGTCCCCTGGGTCCCCAGCTCCCAGGGGTGCTGGGGGTCAGCGCTGAGCCCTACCCAGGGGGATAGATGACGCCAAGGATGGCAGCCGGGCTGCCCCCACCTCCGCTGCCTGGCCCCCTTGTTCTGCTGGAGGACGACTGCCAGCCTGCCGGGGAACAGCACGCGCTTCACCGAGGCTGGAAGCCTCACCTAAGCCAGCCCTCGAGCCAACAAGACCTCAGCTACTGAAAAAACAAGGTTCCCTTTCTGCAACGGGAAGCCAGCTGCGCTTCGTCCGAACTGGGTCGATTCTCTGGGCGCCTGATGGTGCTGCTAAGGGCAGCCAGAGCCCCGCCACCCCTCCAGAAATCCGGCACGGCACCACTGCAGGAAGCATTTGGTGCAAGGCAGGGTTTAAACCTGGCTAAAATCCTGCTAAGCAACAGTGGGGAAGCCACCGCAGCCCCACGGCTACCTCCAGAAATGCATTAAGAGAGAAAAATTAAAAAAAAAAAAAAGCAGCAAGTGAATACCACTCGGTTGTTAATACTAGAGAGAACATGGCACTGAGGAACACGCATGCTTCGTAGGACGCATGTCAAACCATAGGAAACACCTGAAAGCAGGGAAATTGCTGATTCAGCTCCAAAAGGCAGGGAAGTGCCCGCTGTGAAACCCTCCCAGAAGGAACAGCCCCACGGCCGGTGGGGAAATCGTCTCCTGCCACCTGCAGCTGCTGCCCCAGGCCTCTCTCTGGGAGCTCCCCACTGCCAGCAGGGCACCGTGCGCCCGAGGAGATGCTGCGCCAGGAGCGGGTACGGAGAGCTGCAAGCAAGGGAAGGCTTGACAGACGTCAAGGGGCAGAGGCAGGGAGCTTTACCTGAACAAAAACACAGCCAAAAGACACCTGGATGCTAAAACACAGCGGGAGGAAACCAGCGGGGAATTGCCCTGAGCTGGCTCTCAGCAGGAAGGAGCAGGATGCAGCACAGATCAAAACTCAGGAACGACTGCGCAACCGGACTGGTAAAAAAAACAAAACCAAACCAAAAACAAGCCCAGAACTTCTGGCAGGAGGCTTTCTTCCTCCAACTACTTTTTATAGGGGTCTGTCCCAGACAGTACAGCCAAGGTCTGGGGAAAGGGCTTCGCACCAACGCTCCTCACACACCCCCCTGACAAGCTCAGGCAATTACAAGCCCTGCTCCTTACACAGCTCTGCTTCCCCTAAATCCTCGCCTCCTAAGCCCAGCGACGCTCGTCTTTGCCTTTTAACGCGCGCTTCTGAAGCCAATTAAACTGCAATACAACTTTTCGGGAGTTAAGTGTTTCAGAAGCAGCCAGCTCCCAACAGCACGAGGCTGCTGCCTGCGGGGATTTGGGCCAAGGGGGGCTGTGGGCTCGCTGCCTGCCTGAGGACCGACACGGGACTCCCTTGGTTCTGTGCAGCAGCACACACCAGTGCCCGCGCACCAAGCTGCCTATCTGCCCCAGCGGTCTTTGAGATGAGGGATGTGGCTTCGGCTCCCAGCGCTTCCCCCGGCTGCGCGATGCCTGCTGCCAGGAGCAGATGGGCATTTGGGGTGCCTGGGTAACAGCAAAGCCAAGGCCACGTCTGGGAAGCCGAGAGGCAGCTTCCCTCCGGGGGAAAAACACCTGAGCCCTCGGAAGGGGGCAAGCTCAGTTCCCAGAGGTGAGGGTAGCAGAGGCTATCGCGTAAAGCCCTGAGACAGAACATGGCTCTGGGGCTGCCTACCAAGATGTGAGCAACGAGATGGCTGCCGCATCTCCTCGCTCCTCCCGCAGAGCGAGAAATGCTGAATACACTACTTTTCCTTGGGTTTGAACGATTTATTTCTGCTGGGAGGCGTTAGCAGATTACAGGGGTGCTGGAGGACATGGGAAACCCTGCCTTGGGCTAGGGCGGAAGAGTTCTGTTACCTTGATCCTGAAGGTCTTGCTCAGGTGCCAAGTCTCTCCTTCCTTCCCCCAAGACTCAGGCTTGTTGCAGCTGCTCTGGCCAGCAGGAAGGTTGGATTTTTGGAAAACTCCCGAGGAACGCTTGCATCCCTGTGCTCCACAAGCCTCACTTTCCCTCCCGACAGCTGTCTGAACAGACCTTGCCAAACAAACAAACAAACAAACAAAAAACCTGGACTCTCAACATAGGAAGAGATCCTTGGAAATGCAGCACCGAGCCCTGTTGCAGCAAAGGCTGAAATGTTTAATTGCAAGAAGTCCGGAGAAGCCATGGCCAGGGGTGTAGTGCAGGGACACATGAGTCACAGCAGCTCCCCTCGCAGCTGGCTCACCCAGGGGGCTGAAGCAGGACGGGGTGACGTTATCGGGGTGGCTTTGCCCTGCGGTAACTCCGTGTCAGATGCTATGGGAACCAGGTCAGAACCGGTGTCGAGGCTGAGGGCCAAAGTGCATAGGCAAGTTGTGCTCCAGCTGAACGTTGATCTGGGGAAAATCGTAGTTCACCCTCATGTTAGGCAGCGGGGGAACGTAGGGGGCAGGGATGGGGCCTATGTTGAGGGGGATGTTATTGTACATGGGACGGACGGGAGGGAGCGGGAAGGGGGGGTGCACGAAGGGGTACGGAGGCATCCGGGGTTGATGGAGGTTCTGAGGAACGGGTCTGGGGATGACTTCAATCCTCTGGATTTTCTCCATGGGCTTTTCCACAGGAGGGCCGATCCGCTTGAAGCTGTTCTCTGCAGAGGGAGGAAGGAAATGAACCAGTCAGCCTACAAACAAAACCCACCAGGCCTGGTCCGTGGTCGTACTGCCTGGCCAGCTGCTTTGCCGAGCAGAGAGGAGACACGGCTGCACCCACAAGCCTCCTGCCTCCCCATGGTCCCAGCTGCAGCCTGCAGGCAACAGCCCTTTAAAGCTAGAGAGGCTGCCAGCAGGAGCAGGGTGATGGCTTGCACTCCTCCAGAGCAAGATTTTGGTGGTGTTTGGTGCAGCACAACAATGCAAGGAGAAGCTTGCAAGCAGCCAGGCTGTGGGAAGAAGCCAACAAGACCAGAGCTGGGAGCCCTGTGCCCTCCTACCATCCTCAGTCTGATACCCAAGCACAGATAAGGATTGTGACTTACCTCCGTTCTTCTTCCTCTGTTCCTCTTCAGCCTCTTTCTGAATCTCCTGAATTATCTTCTCGTCATCTTCCTAGAAATCACAGAAGTACAGAGTCAGTGGGCTAATTCCTGCAGCTTCCTATGCTCCCAGCGCTGCTTTTCTTTGCGCCAGGTGTTTGTGTAGGAAGAGGCAAATTAAGCTAAATTGTCCTCGTTTGGGGATGATCCAGTCAGAAGCAGGGCTGCGATAGGGGACTGCAGCACAAGTAACTCACACAGAGCCAAGCCTACTCCACGGAGTATGGCTAAGAGGTTTAGATCAGCTTTCCAGGGAGTTCGGTGCTAAAATTCATCGACTTGATAGAAACCAGAGAACTGCAACCCTGCTCCGCCCAGCCCAAGAGTTGCTGGAGAGCTGTTAATCTTTTAAATGGCAATAGTCTATTAAATATTTACACTATGCTAGCACTTCTTGAGTTTTTGGCCCAACAGCTGGAATTAACACAGCTTAAATCCTGGCTCTACTAGCTAAATGGTGCTCTAACGAGGCCATTTAGATCTTATCTGTAACTTTGAGGAGGGCATAAATCACAATACTTTTCTTTAACGTCTTACTAGACGTTATAGCAAGAATATTCAGACGCACTGCTCCACGAAAACACAGCAGCTAGAAGCTGAAAGCATCCTTCTGCCCCTTGTTTTTCTCAACCCAAAGTAGCAGGAACCAGACCAAACAGCGCCATGAAGCCTCAGGTGGCTGCAGGTATCTAGGGAGCTGACATTTACACCACCTTTTTATTAAATCAAGGGAGCATGATGGATAAAGTCCTGGAATAAGACTGTGCAACTCCCAAGCCAGAAGACAAGCACGCCTGGAGGGACAGCCACGGGCACCAACAGCCCTTAGGGACCCAGGCTTTGCCCAGAAGCAGCCCAGCGTTAGCCTGAAACCAGTCACTCTGATTTGTGTTTCAGCATCAATTGTCCACGTGCAAGAAAGGTGAAAAATGATTTCCTTCATTGCACCGCAGCATGCAACGGCCATCAGGGTAATCAGGATCCCACCAAGGGTCTAACGAGACAGCTCCCTGGTAGTGCCAGGCAGCAGACGCTTCTGCTGGCCACACGTGCACTGGTGGCAGCAAGAGGTCCTCCTGGCCTTTGAAGGTTGCATTCACTGCTGCCGCGTGTCCTCTGGGATGAAACACAGCCTGGCACTTCCAGAAAACAAATGAGAAAAGCTAAACATCTCCGACAGTGTTTGTGCTCTTGTGTTAGCGATTAGGGAAGAAGGCCAGGAACGGGAGCTGCTGGATGACACAGAACACCTGCATCAGCCACCAGCCTCTCTGGGCCTACCTGCAACCGAAGGAGCATTTGGTTTGCTTCAGCAGTTCATTTGCGAGTGCTAACAGTGGAGCAGGAGGGAAATTCCACACTCCACGCACCCCACAACGCTCAAGGCTGCTTCGTTTTGTTCATCCTATTTCCAGCACTGGCCAAAACCCATAAATTTCTTCCTGAACACTCTTAACGTGGAAAATATCCTCTATGTTGAATAGTGCTCTGGGACTAAATTCAAAAAATGCTCTGTGTGTATCTACACTGAAATTATATTAGATCTAGTCAGCCTCCCAATCTCACTGTCCTGCACATGTCTAGCAGCAATGCCTGGGAAGCTGGGATGTGCCCTCCTCCCGCTACCAGATAAGGTTTCCCTGGGAGACCGAAGTTATCTTAATCTGCAGAAAGCCATCAAAGTCAGCACTTCCCTCCCTTTGATTATTCTTTGAGTCAATGGTTAAAATTAAGATTCTTCAGCAAGTTTTTTTTTCCTCCAAGTAGGCCGCTTCCACAGACTGTTAATTACAGCCTATCTATCTCCATAAAAAGTGCTGAAGAATGGCTCTACTGAGCCTATGCAGAACTTCTGATTACCTCCGAGTATCAGATTGCAACACTCCCTGGCTAGAAAGCAACACGAGACCTGGGCGTGCTCCACAACAGGCAACCAGACATCCTGCGCTGCTTTGCTGAGCGAGCGGTGCTCTCCAGGGGTGGCCCCAAAGCTTCAAGATCTCACTTTGATTTGTTCCCAGAATACTGTTTTTCAATGCCATTGAAAATGAGATAGGCACCTCTCCCATCTTACTGCCACTTACTGTAAAAACGCACATGCAGTTGTTTTTTTTTTTTTTAGTTATGTGACAAGTAAGATGCTGATATTTTAAGCACAACTGAACACAGCTATCTCCTATATCCTTCCCTCTCACAAAGGTAAAAAACTCACCTTAAAGCTTCTAACCAAGGCTTTTGCTGCAGTCTAAGTCCAGAACTAACTCTCCCAAATGGTCCTTTCCAGACATCCTGCTGCCACGGAGAGTGCAGCTCAGATGCTACCAGCGGATGGACTATCACATCCCAGAGCCAGGCTGCAACATCCCCTTCTACTAAGACTGCTGCACACCCAGCTGTTGATGAAGTCAGTCCCGCAGAAGTCCAGGGAATCGGACACATCAAGAGCACAACTTCACAAGACCCTCCAGCAGCCAGGGCTGCTTGACCCCTGGTTTAAACTGCAGCTGACCTCTGCTCTAATGACAGATCGACAAAGCCATCTGCCCCGGGCTGGTGAGCCAGCTGCAGGCACCCCCGGGTGATGCTGGCTCCAATTACTGCAGCTCCCAGAGCAACGGGGCAAACGTGTAACTGCAAGCCCCATCTGCCAGACCTCCAAAACGAGGTCTGTCTCATCAGGGTAACACGAAACACATCACCTCAAATGCAACTGCTGGAGAGCCCCGCTCAGCCCTGTCCCCTCTTCATCTTCAAGAGGGGGCAAACCCTGCAGCACACCCTGGGGGCAAAAAATCTGCTGACTGCAGACCCAGAGGGGGGACAACTACAGACCTGGGTGAGTATGACTAGTTCTGGACTAGTTCTGTGACTGCCCACCACAGCAGAGGCATAACAAGCCACATCTGAGAAAATAAGTCAGCAGCTTTGCTGCTTCTCTGCTGCTAGCCTTCCAACGTTAGGATACACTATAAAGAAGCATTTATACTTAAGCCCACATACCAAGCGTTGGCTTAGAGCCTTTTTGCATCAGTATTTCTGAAAAACTGGCATCCATTAATATAAAGAGAACAAAAATACACTGCACAATATGCACCTTCCTACTTCAAATCGGAACCTGACATTACATTTGGCTCAGCACAGCTCAATACATGCAGTATTTAGGAAAGATCCACATTCCAGCTGAAACAAAAGAGAAAATGGGGATATGTGCACATTAAGGTAGTTTTAGGCTATTTTGAAGAAAAGCTGAGGCTGCACGTTCTGGCTACTATATCCTGTACCATCATAGGTCAGAAATAACAAGCAAGTCTCAGGACTGCAAATAAATACCAAGCACAACAGCAGCATTTTTGCAATACACCTCTAATTTTTCAGAAGCAAAGTCTGTTTTCTGATTCCACCGTAACTGGAGAGGGATGACAGATTCATTTAGGGGCAAAGCATCCACATGAAAATTAAGTTTTCATTACAGCACTTATGGCTGGTTGCTGTGGTAAGAAACCATCTAATGTCATCTAATGGGGTGGAGTCTCCAATACGATTTTAAAAGCCTCTTGTGTCCCTTTTCCTGAGTGGGATCAAGACCTTGAATAAAGGATTAGATTATAATTTTAATAGCCCGTTCACAGGCTGCGTGGATTGAAGGGGTTTATCCTGTCAAGTTAACAGTCATCTTCCTGTCAGCTGCCTCGCCTGCAGCAAAAATAAAGACAGAAAAAGAAAAAAGCGATCCCCCACGCCCCAGGGGGTTCTCAGCATGACCAGCCTGTGTGTTTCTGAGCAAGGAGGTGGTAACGGAGCTCTCTTGTCAGAGAGAAAATGCAGGGCTACGCTACAGCGTGGCCCTTCCCCGTGCTCCGCTGCATCACGGGAGAAGGGAGGTGGCCAGGGGAGAATGCAAAAGATCTAAGAGATGCGATCCCCCTCCGTATCAGCAAATGCTGCAGAGAGTGAATGAGGTTTTTATTAGTATTTGCACGTTAATTGACAAGACAGGATGGAGCTTTGCCCCCGAACAGACAGTGAGATGCTGCCTGATACCAGGCTGCTGACAGGCCTGGCCTCGCGGCCTGAGGCCTGCGACAGGCCCGTTTTCCACTGCCTCCTGCTGAACCTGAATGCAGAGGGCATGGAGACGATCAGAAAGGATGGCTGGGCTCTGCTGGGTTGTGGATGGATTAAATCAGGAGCCGGGCCACTAAGCCAAGGGCCTCTCATCGCCGCAACGATGCCGAGGGGAGAAGGGGGACACAGCGGCCAGAGAGCTCTGTGAGGGACGAGCCCCCACGTGAAACCTCTTCTGCCCAGAACAAAAGTGCCCCGGTGAAGCTTTTGAAAGCTCTGCTGTTATCTATTGTGCTCCTCGTTATCTTCTTTAATTATTAAGTGTCAAGGGAAAAGGGCTGCCTGCCTCCTGAAAGGGAGAAAACAAGAGACCTGCTGACTGCTCCTGGGCTGTGCTCGCCCTCCCCTATCCCCGCAGAGGGGCTGGAGGCGCGTCTGCCGCCATCGCCTCCCCCTCCCTGGCTTTTCACCGCTTTCTTTTTCCACGTATGTGTGGCCACAGCCGTTCCTAATAAACTTGAAATGATTTTCACGACGGAGGCTTCCAAAAGGACTAAGGGGTTTTGTTTCAAATCATTCCCAGATCAGCTGCGGAGAGCCTGAGCAAGAACAGGCGCAGGCTGTCTGCTGCGCGTTCCTCCGTGCAGCAGGAAGCGGGATGAAAGCAGCCTGTGTTGTAACTCCAGCGGGGCTCAGGCAGCGCTGCAGGAAAAGGGGGGCCGCCACGGGGACCAAGCGCACGCTGGTGCCTAAGAAATGCAGGATTCTTTCAGCAACAGACACGCCGTACCGATGGCTTTCTGTGGCTACCACGAATTTAGCGTATGCTTATGGTTCGGAGCTAAATTTGGGGGAGTTTCCCCCAACACTCCAAGCTTCCGTCCCCCCAAACACTAGGGTCAGTGCCATGTACGTACTTCATGCAATTCCATAACAGCTTTTAATTTTTACAGTCCTCACTCAACATCTTCTGGTTACAATACTAGAAAAAGGGTTAATTGCAAACACCTTAAAATGATTAGTTTTCTGCTTTGAACTTTAATGAGGGGTGTTTGGGAGTGTTTTAGGAATTACTGAAAACATCTTAAAAAAAACCCTGCTATGCAGTATTACTGAGAGTCTGAAGGTAAGTATTGCATTAAAAATAATACATATGAGAGCAGAACCTGGTTTATCAAAGCAGTCAAAACGCGTTAGTCACACTGCATCATGGGGTTAGTACAAACCACCTACAACACGCACAGCACTGTGCACACAGCCTCAGGTTTGCTACAGATATTCAGAAGCCATGGAATGCTCAGCCCCGAGCTTGCTCTTTGCAGAATCAGTCCTCACCGCTCCATCCTTTTCTTTGTCCATTATTGATTGCATCAGCCTCTCGTGCAAGCAGCAATGCCTCAGCAAGCAAGCCGAGCCCAGGCTAGCATGGGCTGCAGAACACATGCACTGGGACTTTTGGCCAAGCTGCTTTCTGGCAAGAGTGCGTGGCATGTGCTTGTGTCCTGCAGAGGTGCAGGGCACGATAAGCTGTAGCAGAAATGCAGTGATTAGGCGATTACTGCCTGCTACCCTGGAAGCCGCTGACCACAACCAGCTTGCATCTTGTCTCTGCGCCAGCAAATACTGCAGTTAGACCTCTAATTTAGACTCAAGACTGATTACAGCATAGGAACTAACCTTTTATTATGCCGAATTTTCAAGTGTCTGCTTTATTCTCCCAAGATCATTTGAGACAAAGACTAACAGATGCTGCAGTTCCTAGAAGAATGTCTCTAATACATCCTAATTAAATGTCTTTAATACATTTTTTAAGCTAAGCTAATGAAAAGGTTGATTTATCCTTTCTCAAGGATCATTTTAGACTCAGAAAATGTTAAACATTTGGAAAGGAACAAAGCCTCACTATTTTAACGAAACTCAAATTTTGCCTTAAATAACGGGGAGTTAGATCCAAAACAGATTCTTCACAGAAGTGTGAAATTACCCAGGTCTGACAGAAAGCTAAAATCTGCATCCATGAAACACAAACTGACAACAGCACTGAGACCATGCCACTGCTCTGCCACGAAGACTGTTCTTAGCCGGGGTATACATGAACACATCAGAAATCAGAACAATGTCCTGTCACCCCCTAACAGCCATGCTTTGGTGGCACATCTGTGCCCTCCCCATTTTGCAGCAGAGCTTAATCCAGGGAGACAAGTGGAAGCTCCTGAGCAATGGCTGCAGATTCCACAGCTGCCCCAGCCTTGTCTTCTCTGCATGTCTGCAGAGCAAGGCTGCAAACACACGCAAGCCCAGAGTAGATACTCTCTTCCCATGCTGACAGCACTAGCCATTTTCCGACTTCAACAGAAGCAAAAAGATTGAGCAAAACAAGAAAAAAGGTGAGAAGCACACTAGAAGATGGCCAAGCACCAGCCGACAGAGCTGGGGTGGGGTTAAACCCTCAGACAGGCATCATCCCTGACAAAGGACAAGGGCACTTAGCTCTTCCATATCCCCATGTCAAGGTTCAAATTTGCTCCCACTCCTCTTATCTACCACTTTAACTCCTGCTCACGTGTCCCACAGGAGAACGCAGATCTCCCAGGTGGGACTACGCTCATGTCACTGAGCCCCTTGCAGGGAGGGCGATGCAAACAGGTACTGATGATTTTATGCTTAGAAGCCGAGTTTCCTGTTATGCTTTGCACTGCAGCGAGGACAGTCACCCCACGTCAACTCCGCAGACCACCAATGCTCTGTCATCCAGAAAGAAAGGAGGCAGTGCCAGCTCTCTGCTGACGGTGGGAAATTTTCCTTTGCCACAACATTGGTTAATTAGAGAGCTGGAAAGGGGCCGGTGACAGTGCCCTCTTTGTGCTGCTTGCTTATTTATTTATTTTAAAGTACAGTATGAGCTTTTTGAGAGGCCTCATGTTTTCTCTGGCTCAGAACAAATGCCATTACTGAGCACAATCAGCAGCCTGACGGGAACAAAGGACTCCAGCGCTGCTGAACGCCAAATCACATTGTGGAGGAAACCAGGGAAAGGGAGACGGGACTGCAGGGACTGCAGAGCCAGGTGTCCAAAACGTGGGGCTAAGGGGTGCCTGCAAGCAGGTGTCTGCTTAGTTTAGCACCTCTCAGTGACAGGGTAAGGCAAAGAATAAAGGCAGGCAGCAGAGGACTAGGAAGCTTACGCTGGAAGAAGGGAGTCATTTCGAGCGGCTCGCTCTTTGCTCCACACCAGCGCAGGGTTGTGTACTTTTCCTGCAAGACATGCTGGGAGCAGCCTGGCAAGCCACAGCATCCCAAGACAAAGAAGTGTTGGAACAACTGAAGTTCAGACAGGCCCTGCGAAGGCAGACCCACATCCACATTACTCTACTGCTTTGCTGAAATCAGGAAATTCAGCTCCTGCTCCTACCTCCACTCCCTTCCAGATTTCTGATACAGACAACCTCTGTTTACAGAACTGCTGCATGATGGTATCATCCCATGCTTGCCACAGCTACAAGATGCATTACAGCGTGAAGTTTTAGGTTACAGCTTATGAAACAGCTACAGCTTCCCTTACAGCTCAGTCCCTACTGCAGCTCTTCCTTTGCAGCTGTTGACAACAGCCGTGAGAACGGACACAACTGCAGCTCGGGACCTTTGGCTCGCAGGCACTTTTCTCAGCAGGTCTGTCTCCGCGAAGGGACTCGCAGAGTCAGCTGAGCGGATAAGTAAAGCTATTGGGCACCAGGCAAGACAGCAGATGCAGAGCCGTACCAAAAAGCAACTCGGCTGCAAAGCCAGGAACGAGTCCCAGTAATCCCAACGCCTGCTGCTGTGCCCTGCTGCCAGCACACGCTGCCCACCAGCTCTTTTCACAAGTCCGCTCCGCAGAACGGCGCTCAGAGCACTTCCAACCAAAGCCCTTGTCTGTTTTTTTTTTTCCTAAAGCAACACCAGTTGCTTCCAAGTCGCGGTCAGATTAAGTCTGTGCTGATGGAGCTTTTCAGTGTGTTTTTTAGCTGCCTTGGGAGAAGAAATGTTTTGCTGTCTAAGACTGGCTGTTTTCCTCTGGCGGAACGCGTGTATTTCAACCCGCTGGCATCGGATGGTAATTGAAATCAGGGTGCGAATCACTGACAAAAGCCCTTCGTTACTTACTGTGGGATCTGTCCAGAGAGAACACTTGGCACAGTCCTGGCAGGGAGCCCCGGGCGAGCGGGGGTGCTGGCAGAAGTGGTCGTACCCGTTAATGGCAGCCCGGCAGAGGTAGCACATCTGAGCGCCGCAGCGGCAGGACATGCGGTTGCAACCCTCCGATTTAATTAGGCCAGTCCCACACTTGTGGCATTTTCTAATGCGGGCAGCTGTCATTTTCTCTTCTCTGCAACACAAGAGGAGGGAGAAGAATTAGAGACGGGCTGTTTGCATTCACCAGCTGGCAGTGAAGTTACTGCTGCACCATCCCAGCACGACTTCAACCCCCTCTCCCCCTTCTCTCTCCTCCTACGCTATCCCCGCAGACCACCGCTGTTCCAAGGAGGTCTGGGCTCGGCTCCACTTGGAGCCAGCCCATGACAACTCAAGAACAAATTAAGTGAAGGAAAGTCAATCACTTACTGCATGCTACAGCCCCGATTCTGGTTTTCATGCAAGCCAAAACACAGCGGTGCCAGGCTCTGGCTTGGGAGGAATTTAAACCGTAAGTCAAGGGACCAAAGGGCACGCGGATTCCTGACTCTGCCACAAAGAAATATGGGCCAGGAGATAAAGTTTGGGAAAAGCAAACTGCTTGCTGTCATCTGCTCGATAGTTTTATGTTTGGCTGTTGCTCTGGTTACAAAGTCGCCATGACCATGTATATTTTTTTTCAGCGCTGGCTGCTACGCTCCAGATTTGTTTGGTTTTCGTTA
This sequence comes from Heteronetta atricapilla, assembly GCA_011075105.1. NCBI lineage: Eukaryota > Metazoa > Chordata > Aves > Anseriformes > Anatidae > Heteronetta > Heteronetta atricapilla. The sequence goes on along the minus strand of CM021744.1, from coordinate 3,774,600 downwards.
AATTTAAATCAGTAACTGAAAGATAATCACTTCTTTCCCCATAGAGACTGGGCTTTCCCAGTAAAATTCCCTACATAAGTCTTCCAGAGGTTATTGCTTTAGGTGCAAAACACAGGCTTCTACTCTAACAAAGCACGAACAGGAATCCAGGACAAAGCGTGGCCCCGTCCCGAAGAGGCAGCCTGGCAGCAACACGCCCCAGTGCAAAGGCTCGGGGACACTATTTTGGCACTGAAACGGAGCTAAGCCTCGGTCATTTAATTAAAAGACTTAAGAGCACAAGTTGTCATCCTGAGGGCCCATTTTCTGACCACGGGAGATCACGTTACAATTTAATTCGCCATCTAGGAGAACTGAAATTTAATGACAGCCAAGCGAAGGGACTGCCTTGGCCAAGGGAGACACGGTCCTTTGGCTGTGCTGACCCACCAGTGGGGAATGATCTTCCCCAGCCAGCATCTCCACCCAGCTGCTTCAGCGGCCCTGCAAAGCCAACATGTGTTTGGGAGACGACAGAGAGGTATTTTTAAGGAGGATCACAGCAACAAAGCAGGCACAGCCCCACAAATCGCTCCATCTGCACCACCGGAGAAGCAGCGAGCGGCGAGGTGGAAAAAGGAGCAGCTGGAGGTGGGAATTTCAGCTGCCCTGCAGCTACCCCGAGCTCCCGTGCGGTTACATCCAGCACGACCTGCGCCCAGGTATTGGGAGATGCACTAAGAATAGACAGGAAGGGAAAAAAAATCAATTTGAGACTGACTTCTGCGAGCTGCAGCTGCTCTTCCCTCCTCTGCTCAACAGGATGCTGCTGATGCAGGGTTTTTTTTGGAAACTTTGAGCCTGGCAGGAAGTTTGGCTTGAACTCCAGCTGTGCTTCCCTTTCCTTATGCAGGGCTTCAAAAGGAAGCTTTTATTGTACCGTGCAGTAAGACCCATCCATCTACGGCAACAATCTGCTGAAGGTTTCGAAACTGATTTTTCTCCTTGTTAGGGACATGGCAACTTGTTTCTCCTCCCTCTCGCCCCTCTTTCCTACAGGGAAAGGAGTGGCAAGAGAAAGAAACCATATCAAATCTGTGACAATATTTTGTTCTAAATTACAGACTGTGGGATGAGCAAGCAACGATCATTCAGGCTCCCAGCGGAGGAGCTCTCCAAGCTCTGCTTGTACCGGACACGCTGAATCAGAGAGGAAAGGATTGGGCAACACAGGCAGTTCCCACTTGACTGTGCCAGACATGTAGCTTCATGGCTCAGCCCTCACTTGTCTCCTAAAGCCAGCAGATTTTGTCATCTATGGTAGCAACGAGAGAGTTCAGGCTTCAGAGGGTTTTGGGGAAACATTTGAGATTTACACGCAAGCATTTCAAAACGTGACTCGATCTGTAAAGATTCCTCCAGGCTGGTTAGAAACAGAAAAACTACTGAGAGCAAACACATCCCTCCATAAAGCCAGGAAGCAGTAGCTTAGCAAGCCACACTTCGGCATGTTGTCTCCAGCCTAGGTTTTCAGAAGGTAAGCTCCTTTGACTCAAGATGCTGCTTTGGCTCAACACAACACCTCCCTTCTCCCCCCAGTAAATGGCAGCAACACAGCAGGGGTTTCTCACCTCGGAGAAGGACCAGGTGCCAGCCTGCAAGACATCGGGCTAGCCAGGGGAACAGGCTGGTCTGGCAACAACTCTCCCACGTTCTCAGATTACCACCTGGATCCCTTGCCATGTATCTTTCACAGAAAGAAATCCCATCCTAGGAGCCTTCTGACCCCGCAGCTTTGGTGCCTCCAGTACCTCCCTGATGGAAGGTAACAACACCCAGCAAGACTTCAGGGCTTCCAATGTTTGCATGAACAGCTCAGTTTCTTACCCCCTCCATGCCCGTTTATCACCCGGCGTGTCACCATTATTATTATTAATTTTATCAAGGCAATTATTTTTGCCTGTTTGTGGCCTTTACTTACATGGACGTCCTATACTTGATGTCATCCTTCTCAGCCAGCTGCTCGCAGGTGAGGTTCATGTGCTCCTTCCACAGCCCCTGGCACTTCCGACATGTTTCCTGAAAAAGACAGCAAACGTTAAAGAAAGGGAAGACCCAGCACACCACTAAGAGCACTGGGGATTGGAAAAATTCCCGTCTCTTCCCCCACCACGTTGCAGATTCTCAGCTGAGGATGGGGCTGGCAATTCTGCGTAGAGGCGCAAGGCCCCAGAGAGGTCTGCAGGTCTGTCCTGCGCTGGAGACCTGAATGAAACCACCCATAACAGGAGCCAAGGGGTTTCCAAGGCGCAAGAACCCAGGCACAAAACGCAACGGGAGCTATCTACAACTGGGTAAAACGAGTCTGTAAATCCTCGTTCACCCCCAGCTCGTGGAACGGCCACCAGGTCAACCAGTAGCTTCCAGGAGCAGACCGCTGAAATAAAAGCACGATGCTAAAGGTCACCGAGCTCCGATGCTTCCTGAGCAAGATCTTTCCCCTGCACACAAGGGGCTTTTGGTTCAGTTTGTGATGGAAAGTTTGCTGCTGTTCTGCGGTTGCATCAAAAACTCTGCTTCACCTCACAGGCAAGCCTATATCCTGCTCCGTAAAACTTCATGAAATCAAGTTAGAGCAGTTTGTGTGAGTAAACGTTCTACAAGGCAGGATGCGGACGAGCGTCCTGAGACAGAACAGAGGTGGCATATGAAAAAGTATTTACGAATCCAACCAAAATAGCTGAACTAAGTTTAGAGCGAGTGACTGAACTCTCCTGTTCTTGTAAGCTCTTCAGCACCAAGACTCAGCTCAGGCTGGTAAAGCCGCGCGGAGCAGGAGAGCTGTGGAGGCACTCTTGGCAAGGGAGCTTGGACTAACGCTGGCGACACAGTTGATTTTTTCAGCTGGCTGTCCAAAGAAAACATCATTTTGTTTTGGGTCAAACAAGAGATTTTCCTTTAATTTGAGGGCGATTAAAAAAGCATCCAAATCAAACTTGGAAGAAGCGCACGTTTCACGATCCAACTGTTTCATCTTCAGGGCTGGGACTCGGGCTTTTACTTCCAGCTTCCTCCCCCTGGCAGGAAAACCAGATGGCTGTGAAGCATCCTCTTCCCCTCCGCACCAAGGGAGGTCCCACGAGACAGCCCTGCCCTGCTCCAGTCGCACGGCTAGCGAGAGATGACAACTGCAGAGACAGCTTTTTGAGTGCGTTACCTTTGTTTTATTTTAATAAGGAGCTCGGACATTCACAAAATAGACAAAAAAAATCAGCCATCATCGAACCAAGAGGTAGTTCTCCTCCGCTCTCGGTGCCTTTTTTGCCTAAAGACAGGCGCAGGCAGCAGCGTGCTTTTGATCGCTCATCAGACAAACAGGATGAAGAGCAAAGCTTCCAAGGAAGCCACCCCTAGGAGGGGGGTGCAAAACGTTGGCTTGTTTGTATTTGTGCTCGCTGGGAGCTGCTTAATGGCTTCGGCTTTCATCTGTGGAATGAAAGGCTCCTCGCCCTGGCTGCTGAGCCGGACGTGTTTGCACACCGCAGGGCACAGGGCTGGAGGAGGAGAGCCGAGCGCGTGTCCGTGTCCCAGAGCTCAGCACGGCATTTTGCCATCACTCACCGTCCCGACGCACCTCGGGCAGGCAGGCCCAAGCTTTAAGGGGCTCTAGGTGCCTTGTTCCTGCTGATCCCTGTGAAACACTCGTCCTATGCTGCATTTCCTTGCTAGAGCTGCTAAATCTGGCACCATTTTGGGTGCCTCCTTGGTGAGGAACCTCCCTCCCCTTTTATTCGACACCCAGCCAAATGCCACCCGAAGACCAGAAGCGCCGTAGGCTTTTTTCCACACATCAAGGGTTAAAACCAGTCGCTGGGGCCCTGCTGCACAGAACCACTTTCACACGCCAGCAACAAAGATTTCACAGCTTTCTGCCAGAAGGGTTGGCACCCGCCGCGGCCAGGAGCCTCCGATTCCCAATTACTTAACTCCAGGAGCCTCCTTCGCTGCCGAAGTGGAAGCGATGCCCTTCTGGAGCAGACGGAGCTGCTTCTCCCTCACGCCAAGTCGTTCCCTTCGCCTTTTGTTCCCGCCGCCACCCCGGCTTCAAAGGCCGCGGGTATCTAAAACCAACGCTCTCCCTCGAGCAGAGGCTGGTGCTGTTGGGCAGCCAGTTGTCTCCTCCACCCAGGGGGAACGGATTCCTTTACAGCCGAGGAGAAAGGGAAAGGACAGAGCCTCGCAGGCTCCCCGATGTGCTGGCACTCGGGGAACCTGGAGGGAGCCGCTTCGCCATCTCACCGGCAGCTCCGCGCAGCGAGGGCCATCGCGGCTGGGCTCACGGCAGCGATCCCGGCCCCGCCTGGGGCTGAGCACCGACATCCCGGGGGTTTTAACTACCACCAGCACCTGCTGCACGCCTCCGGCCTCGACATTCTCCTTCCAGGAGAGAGAAAGGAACATTTTGGCAACGCACAGGCCATCGAGAGCTCAGTGCAACTTTTCTATTAAGCGAGACAACGGCCCATTGTTAGCGGTTACAGGAACTGGTGCCGGACCCCTCGGCACAAAAAGGAGAGGAAAGTGTCTAAGTGTACGCTTCAGACAAAGGCAGCTGCTCCAGCGCCGTACCTAAGGTCACGGCCGTCGCCTGAGAACGGAAAAGCGACCTTTGGAATTTTTACACCTACTTGAACCAAACCCGCCCCGTCGAGGAGGGCTCCGCACATCTCGCACGACGATGATTTTCGTCGCGGCAGAATTTCCACACAGGGCTCTTTTATTTCACCAGCAGCTTTTTTGCTCGGCGAAGAAATGTACTCTGCCATTTCCATGTTAATTAACCTAAACAAGCAGTGGGACGGCTGATTTTTGCAAGCACTCTGGATTATTTCTATTGTGCAATCTTGGCACCGCGACAAGGCTACCGCGAGAGGAGGCAGCATCTCAACGCACACAAAGAGGGGACGGATCCTTCCCACCCCCAGAGCTAACAGCTGGGGAGCGCATCGGTCCCCCAACACCAAATCCCGTCCCCAAATCCCGTCCGGCTTCTCCTGCAGTTGTCTGTGAGCCAACCCTGACCGGCACACAGAGGTACCCAACGTGGGCGAGCATGTTTTGCTTTTGTTTTAATGAAAATAAAAGCTTTTTGGTTAAATTAACCCCTTCCAGGGGGGTGAATTCACTGTGTTTCCCCAGCCCGGCCCTCCTCGCAGGCAGGGCCAGCCTAACAGGCAGGTACAGTTCACGCAGCTCACACTTCCAGGGCGGTTTGGAGAAGCTTTGGCACTCGCGAGCGGCTCCAAAGCAGGCGCGGATGCCGGAGATTAAGCATCTCCTGCCTGCTACATCTGCCCGAGCTTGGCAGGCGGCCTGGGACAGTCCATTAACGCGCTGGGCTGGGACAGCGGAGAGGAGGATGTGATGGAGAGGGTGTTTAATCACGCTGTAATCTCCTCACTGTACATCTGTTAGAGGTAGTGGCTCTGTTTCCTCTCGCCGGCCGCCAGGAAGCAGCCGGGATTAGCACAAACATGTTTGGGTTCAGGAGGATCCTTTGTTCCCGGGGGCAGGAGCGCGGACGCTCGGCTCTGCGCGCTCAGGGCCAGCCCGCTGCCTTCACCGCCATCCTGAACGGCCCGCGTTAATTGTCCCTGCCTCTAACGAAGGTAGAAGGAAGCGTTTTATGGGAACCAGCCTTCTTCAGCACTTCCACTGATCCTCGCCACAGATGCTGAAGTATTGAAACAACCTCAGCTTTTTTGTGGTTTTTTTTTTTTTTTTTTTTTTTTTTCATTCTACCCTCTCCTAAAAATAACTCCGCGGTCCTTCCATCGGGGGGAAGAAAGCCCTGCGAAACCAAGTCCCCCCCGGCAGCCCCTGTGGCCTTTCGGCCACAGGCAGGCCGTTGTTCGCACCGCCACGAGCCGATCAGCACCCGCTCGCCCGCTTTCAGCCCAGGCGAAAGCATCAGACGACGCAAAGGGCTCCGTGACCGCCTGCCCACGGCATTCCTGCGTGCCTGCTGCTTCTGGGGGAGGTTACGCGAAGCCACGGACTGACTGTGCAAAATGCAGAGAGGGGAGGGGGGAAAAGAGGCAAAAAAAAAGCTCCTCGCAAACACCAGGCAGTCCACCAGGCTGTCATCACCGCCCTCCGGCTCTCAGCGGTGGTGGAGCAGGGTCCGGTGCTCGCCTTGGCTCCCCGTGTGCTGGGTAATTAAATCCTGTTGCTGCAGCACCGCACGAGTCCCCGCGTCCCCCAGCAGCCGCCGATGGCACACGTGGGGACGGCGGCGGCCGCGCTCCCCGCGGAGCCGGGGGGAGGTAACGCGCTGCGTCCCCCGGGCCTGGCTGGGCCGGAGCCCCCCGCTCGATTCCCCGCTCGCAGACACACAATAGCCGGCCTCGAAGCGGCCAAGTTTTACCCCAAACCAGATGTGAATGCAACGGTCTCAGCACAGCACCTCGGGGCCGATCTGTGCTGCGCTGGTTTAATTACGGGGCTGCAGTTCCCAAGCAGAGGAGGGAGAACACGGGCACAGCCTTCCTCCCCGCACAGCGTCCGCTGCCCTTAACGCCACACCGACCTCGGGTAAAAGTGGGTGCACGCTCTCATGGCAAACTCCTCCAGAGCTGTTTCTGGGATTTCCTATAAGTTAAACCGGGGTAAAGAGGCCACGATCCAGCCCCGAGCAATGCATGGTGGTGAGAGAGCTGCTTGAGATACGTACAAACAGCCAGCACAGGACAAGGGGACCCGCAGGCACCCGACTGGTCCAAAAGCCGGCACCGCCGCCGGCAAGAGGCAAGCTCAGCCCCAGGTACCAACCCCAAAAGCACAGAACCCATTCAGCGTGGCAAAACGGACGCAATGCCTCGGTGGGCAAGGAGGGACGAAGTAGTGGCAGGGAGGAAATCAGTGCTGGGTGGTTTCCTCCTCCTCCTCCTCCTCCTGGAGCTGCTGTTCCTCAGGCAGCGCTGCCGCTCAGCGGCCGCCGGCCACAGCGCAGCTCTCGGGGCTTGGGGAGGGAAAAGGAGAGGAAGGAGGAGACGAGCTGCAGGGAGAAAAAAAGTGACGTCTCCTCGCCTCGCACAGCCATGATTTGTTCTGGGAGGGGAAGGGCTGCAGGGGGAAATGAAGCCTTGGAGTAGCCTGTGTGAACGGGGCAGCAGGAAAACAAAACCGGAGACCCGCAGGGGATGGGGTAAGGAACATCCACATTGATACCGGACACTCATCAGCGCTGGTTAAAGCTGTTACAGTCATGTATTAAACCGAGTTACCAAAGATGACAACTCCAACGCCTCCTGTTTTACACGTTTTTGTTGAATTCAGCACATCACAGTCCCCCTGCCTGTAAGGCAATGGGGGCGTGCGATGCCCAAAGCACAAAGGAAAGCCAAGGAAGCTTCTTCCCCTCCCCGGAGCTCAGCTTTAAAGGGCTGGATTACCTGGTGTGGTGGCTGCAGTAGAGACATACAGAACCCAAATACCTGCAGCTTCTCACCAGAAGTGCTGCCGGGCACCAGTAACACCCTGCTGCCGGTCAGAGAGGAAACTGCTAGCACGAGAAACCGCTCGCTTACCGTAACATAACCAGAGCAACAGCTCTGCTGCTCGAAACGGACACGGTTTAATTTGATCTTGTACCAAAGCTCAAAGAATTCCACTACTGATATTTAAAAGAAGCATTTCTGTGTCAAAGCTACTTCCTCTGAAGCCCCATGGAGGTGAGGGATGTATCACAAGTCGCAGGACGGCTGCATGAACGGGCACTGGAGTATTTGCATCACTTGTTAACTCACCAGCATCCCTTCCCTAAACAAGTGTTTCTCACAGGGATAAGCTTCACCCCCCAAAACAACACTTTTTCAAAAGCCGGTCCCCTGCCTCTGGGCAGGATCCAGCAGCTCTCCAAGCAGAGGAGTTTGGGGACAGCCGGGTGGATTGCCTCGGTCATCTTCCACGGTGCTCACCCAGCAACCCGAGGCAGCCGGCAGCGCAGGCGGAGGAAGCCACAGCTCGGTCACTTTATAAAGGTGGGTGAAATACAGGCTGCGACCTCACGCTGAAGACGTTTAAGTCAGCATACCTCGAGTCACAGCACTCTGCTAGGGCAGGAAGGCAGAGGAACTCAGCACCCGCTGCTGGAGTCACACACGGAGCTGGTAACCCGCTTTCAGATCTGCAGGACCGATTGCAGGTATCGGCTGCGTGCCTGCCCAGCCAAAGGAAATCATTCAGTGCCAGCGGACTGGTTCAAAGCGCTCAGCAGCTGACCCTCCTGCATCTCCCCCCCGCTGCAGATTGCCTCACTCCGCTCAGAGATCTAAGAGTTTGAGCATTTGAGCCTGCAGACAGCAAACAAGCGGCGCTGTTTCTAATTGCTCCAACTCCACATCATGAAATCTAGCAGGGCTACGTAACAGTAACCGTGGCTTTGAAGGAACAATGCGGACCCCGGGACAGGAACAGATTTAGCTTGCAAGATGAGCAGCCTGAGTTTTAAAGGATAACTCCAGGGGCTGCACCCAAAGATAACGAGATGGTTAAGGTGTTACAAAAGCGAGGCACTTTATTCGCAGAGATACCTGCTAACGAAGCATTGTAAGGGGGAACAATCACTGGAGTTAATTTTGAAACTTCCCTCTTACACCACTACAAGACAAACAAATCCCTCATTGCCCTGCCCCAACATCAATCCCTACCCACTGCTTTCTGGGGTAGGTTTTCTTGTGTTAGGAACCAGGAACTGGTTTGCAGATGTCCTCTCCTCCAGCACCAGTCGCGTGGAGACCCAGGTTTATGTAACACACCTACGACCGCTTTTAATGAGCCTTTGCAATATGGCAATCCTGAGAGTAATTCAGCAGCATTAGCACACTTCTTTGCCAATTTAGAGCTTTTTAAAATAAAAAAAATCAGTACTCTACTTAAAGCATATGTTAAGTATGGTCATTGTAACACTTGCAAGGGATGAAAAACGTGAGCTTTCTGAGCAGGGTGGCTACGCTGGCAAAATAAACCCTCAGACCCTGCGAGCACAGCTTGCTTTGCCAGGGAAATTAACCTTGAACAAGGGGAAACCCCACAAGCAAGCAGCTCCTTGATTTAAGCTAGCCATAACAAAAACAAAACCAAAAAAAAAACCCAACGTAAACCGAAGCAAACACTGAGAACCAGCAAGGACAGAGAACAAAATGATACTTGGCCTCCTTGAGATCTCTGAAGTTCGTACGACTTTGTTTTAATGCCTGCATGGTAGAGTTGCCTCTTAGCTGCTCCTCTCCATGCAGACCCTAAGAGAAGACACTTCAAAAAGCCCCTGAATTCATCTGCACAGCACAGCAGGCAGACAGGGCTTTTGGCAGAAAATAAAATGCCGAAAACGGCCCTGTGAACCGCTCACCTCCACCTCCCAGGCTCACCAGGGTGACACCGGGCCGGCTGCAACTCGTTTGCTACCCTCAAATAAGCTAGTGGTAAAACCAAAGGCAGCGCCAGCACGGCCTGCTGAAACATCCCGGCTACAGAGGGTGCTGGGCGGCCAGGAGGGGTGCTGGGCAGGGCTTTGAAAGCCTCCAAGCCCCAGGCAGTGCGGCGTGATGGGAGACGTTGTACCTGATGTTGCAGTGCAGCCAGGCACCGGGCTTCCTCCCACAGAAGGAAAGCTATTCCAACACCTGGTAAAAAAGGAAAGCAGACAGCAAGCGAGTGACAAGCGCTGCAGTGAAGCCGAGTAAAGCATTAAGAACTAACCGGGGAAATAAGCGTGCAGGCAGCTCACCAATTCCTCTTTCAGAGCCCCCAGCTGACATTTTCACTGCCTCTTGTCCTACCCGAAGCGTCCACGAGTCCAGACCAACACCAGCTGGGCACGGGTTTCCCTTTAGTGCAGAGGTGGCAAGAGAAACCCCACAAGTGCAGCTTCGGGAAGGTTTCTGAAGCCCCACTGCAGCTTTGGTGGACGCGATGTGCCTCCCCGGGGCTGCGGGGAGCAGCACACCGGAGCGGAGCAGCTGTCAGGGAAGGGTGAGACAAACGACACCCAAAATCAGGAGGCATGGGCTGCAACACTCACAGAGTCTTGTCCCCAGAGCACACATTGCAACGGTGAAAAAACCAACTTGAACCCTTGCCGTACGTGTGTCTTCACATCCCAGTGAACAAGTCCGGGTGTTTTGCAGGCAGGAACACACCAGCCTTCAATTTGCAGAGGTCTGAAGCGATACGGGAATGACCGAGGGGCCCTGCACACCCCACACACCCACCTGGGCGTGCAAGGAGTGTAGCAGGGGGGACAGGGCCACCCGAGGCCATCCCGCACAGCGCCTGCTCGCACCCAGACCCGTCCAGCCGTGACCAAAGCGATGGGCAGAGCCAAGTCCTGCGGGAGGGCAGGCAGGTCCAGTGGTGCAGCAGTGTCCTGAGTTGGGCCTTGTTTGGCAGGATACTTTTGTCTCCTAATTAGATGAGTCGTTTAATCTGTAATTTAGTTTTCACTTAAGCCTTGCAATCCCTTTCAATCCCTATTTTTAGTAGCGTTGGAAAAATGCGGCGGACGGAAGCACTTTGGGATAAGAGGAGGACCAGCTTGGATCTGTGTAAAATAAAGCTAACCTGAGCGAGCCTCTCCTTGGAGCCTCTCCGCCCTGCCTGGCCCCGAAACAGAAGCTGGTAATCCAGCAGGACAGGCTCGCTTCCACGCCATCATGTGCAACGAGGCAGGAGGCTGGGAAAATGAGACAAAAAAATCAAGCTCCCGAACACAAACATTTGCAAGGCTTCAGCATCACTCCGAAGAAGGCTCCTCTGAACAGAAGCGAGACAGGAAGACAGAGCTGCAATGCTTTACGTTGTGAAATCCCAAGTAAAGCAGTTCCCTTTCTGCTACGCTTGCAAACACTGATCACAAAGCTCACTTCCCCTCCCCAGCTGCTCTGCAGCACCAAACCAACTTAATTAAACACACCGCTCAACTATTTGCATGGCATGGCCAGTCTGTAAACCAGAGACGTTGCAAGGCTGCCTTCTGTGAAAGGCAGAAAAAAATCACAAGCCGTCTCCTCTCCAGGGACCTGTTTAAGAAACAGCAGTAACTCCGAAGGAGCGGCAGCAATTTCTGCCATGAGCTGACCATGACAGCAAAACGTTTCCACGCTGCTGCCAGGCCAGGTTCCAGGGCAGGATCCTGCTCGTGCAGCAGCAGGAAGACAAGCTCCCACCGTCCCAGGCCACAGATGGAGCAAGAAACTTTGCTTCTTGCTGAGATGGGGTCTGCTGGATGCTCACGTTCACCCAGCACGGGCCATCTCCCTCATTCCACCCCCGTACCAAGGAGGCTTGCCACGAATCCCCCTGATGGCTGGCATTGCCCTAAAGAACATCAGGCTTCATCCCTTCTTCCCCACGCTCTGGTTTTCAGTTTAGGATGCCCTAGCGGGATATTACCGAGACCCTCCGAATTCAATAGGAAAAATTTAAAGCCTGCAAGTAGCGAGTGCTTCGGTAAAGCTGAAAGTAGGCGAGGACGGAGATTAGTTACCCTCGGGGGTTACCTTATCAAAAGGTTGGATTATTGACTTACACTGCACAGGCAGCTCCTTCGCAAGGATTAAGTGCCGTACCCTCCGAGGGCAACCAAGCCCAGACAAAAACGCAGTGTGGGATACTGAAAGATTAAATCAACAATTCTGGCAGCACAAATGAAGTATTCAGAAAGAGGATTGGTTTTTCCCCATCTCCCCAGCCCCAGAGCACTTTACAGATTGTGTTCTGTTTTCCCCTTGGACCTCTGCTGTAAAGTCAAGGGAAGGAGAAGAAAGAAGTGTGATCACAAATACACCATTGTTAAACCAGAGCTGAGGAATGTGCAATTGCTACCGAAAACTATTTCCAAAGTGCTTCCCCGACACGTGGGGAAGTGTTTAGCTCCTACTGACCAAGAGGAAGCTTCCCATGTGAACAAAGCAGGTTCCTTTGCTGCTTCCTACAGTCAGCAGCAAAGGAATCAGGATCTTCAAAGCCACCTTCCTCTGGAAGAGAAGCCACCCACCCACAGCTGGAGCTGTTATCTGCTGAGGGGGCGGCTGGAACGAAGCAGATCTGTGAGGTGCTGAGATAGTTACGTGAGCTCTCATCCTCCGGGATATCCAACTCGTTTGCCCCAAGGTGCACGCAGGGACGTAACAACCAGCCCGACCAGGTGGGAAGAGCCTTTCCCTCCTGCCTGCCAGAGGGAAGAGCACAGGAGCCCGTAAGCGATGCGTCTTGTCGAGGTCAGCAGCTCCCAGCAGCGGAGGAGGCTCACCGACAGCCCTGGGAACATCACGGCAGCCTCTCCCAGTTGGCCTTTCCTCCTGATTTCAGAGTTCAAGGGCTGAATAAGCAGCGAAAAGGAAGCAGCAGCCAGCGTGCTTCGCAGGGAAGGAACAAGAGCTGTGCCACTTAAAAACTGAGTGGTTATTTTAAAAGACTGCCAAATAAACCATTTGCGTTAAAGCCTTGAAGCAGGATGTGAAGCACTTCGTAGCAAGAAAGAGGAGATTGGCTTTATTAGAAAAATACTTTTAAGGTTCAAATTCATCAAGCCATTTACAGCCACAGACGATTTGTAAGAGACATTACTGGCCGAGAAAGCCGTCTTTTGGCTTACCACCACCATGCAATCACCACCCAGAGGGACATTACCTCTCCTTAGCTAAGGAGCCGAGGCGGTGCCAAGCGTCACGCACCGAGACTGCATTAACTGCTGTATGAAATGGCTCCGTAGGGCCCAGGAAGAAAACTATTCTGAGACATCCATTAGAGGCCGAGACACTTCGCTTGGTGCGAAACAGTAAAAGTAACTGTCAAGAAGTGGGTATTGTCTTCCTACGTGTGTCTAGATTTAATCAGAGTTTCCTAGACACAATCAGAGCATCTGAAAACCCTCCTTAGCTGGGCTCGGCCCAGATAAACTTCTCCCCGTGAAATTAAGAATAGTCATGGTGCCTAATTGCTGTCTTAAGCAAGACTGAAAGCTTGAGGCACCCCTCGAGCAAACAAAGCAGGCACCTCCGGGTAGATGTTGTAACCCGGGTTTATTTTAGCCTAGAACTTGCTGTGTCGCAAATCACATCCCCACCCGCCGGGAGCTGGTAAGACCAGCCCCTTCCCCCTGACCGACTTCTCGCTTCCACTTCTGACCCAGGATTTTATTGCAAAGGGAAACCAGCGATATTGGCCATAAAAGGAAAAAGACCATTCTGCCACATTTCTGCCGAGGGGAGTCAGCGAGGAGGAACTTCAGCCACTTCCTTACAGCTCCGGAAACGCCGCAGGCCACCGCCATCGCCCCTAAGGATTAAAGGGTTTTCCCCTTTCTTCCCTAAGGGATGCACACGGGCAAGGACGCCAGGCTGCAGAGGACAGCGGTCTTGTTTGTACGGAAGACAAAAGGGGAGGAGAACAAAAGGGACAGCGGCGAACAGGCAGCGCGCAGCGCTCGGTCCGTCCGGCACCGGGGGCACTCGGCTGCACAGCGCTCTGCTTCACCGGGGGCTGACGCCTCCTTTCCACACAACCCTAATTACGTAGCTACTGGAAAAATGATGTTTAACGAGCTGAGAATTTCATCTAAATCAGGATCGCCTGCCCTTTTAGTTAGGGCGGATTTACGTTCGCTCAGCAAACTCCTGGTTCTTCCCTCTCACGTTAGTCTGAATTCCTGAGCTGAAACATAGGTGTGCTCCTCCCGAGAGTAAGAGCTGACGAGAGTGATTTTATTTGGGAATAACAACTTAAAAAAAAAGGCGTTTTCTTACCTTTATAGCACGAAACACAACCACACGCGAGCCTGCGCACACAGGGATGAATGCAGGCCGAGCAGCCCCGCGTCTGCAGGCGCTCCCTGGCTGCCATCAGTGCTGCACATCCAGCAGCTCAGACACTCCACAACAGCTGACGGGCCCGTTTCATTTTGTGTACTGTACTAGTTTCGCTTTCAGAATCACTTAAAACAATGCGGCGGGGTTTGGGTGGAAACCACAGAACTCGTTATGACTCCCCAAGCAACAACGAACCAAGCTTCAGACTGTCAAGTGTCACTAAGGCAGATCACGTCTGCGCGACAGCATCTGGAGAGGGAAATTGGTGTTAAGATTCCAAGACAACACCTACTGTCACGCTTCGTGGGACGAGGTTGCCATTACTGAAGAAACACCAGAGCTGAAGCTCTGTATTAGAAAGGCATTTAGAGAAAGGGAAAGCAGCGTAACTTCATACTCGTATCTCTAGTTTCTTCCCCAGCGTGGTTCCCCCACGCAGGGCTGCGGTGCTTCCCGCCTTCCCCAGCACCAGCCTCTCAAACCAGATGACTTTCAGCAAGAACGGAACCAGAGCATGAAAGGATCCGTGTCCTGCACCTCGCTGCGGTGGAAACACCGCTGCCCCACGCCAGCTCTCAGGAGGAGCAGCTTCACCCTCCGCAGCTCCCCAGGTCGGCATTGCTCTCGACGTGCATCCCGCCAGCAGAACACCCAAGGGCACACCTCGTCTTTACATTCAGTTTTGCTTCACCTTGTTCAGGTGCAGCCTTACCTGTGCTGACACACACTGCATCGAAGCAGCTTTGCAAAACGGTTGCAAAAAGCGTGGCTGGCTGGGCTCTGTCCGGTGGCTTCGGAGCTGCTGGTGAGACCACTGTACAGTCAATCCCTCCCCTCCATTTTTTATTTTTTTTATTTTTTAATATAACCCCCCTATTTCTTGATCTCCCAGGAATGCACAGGTGATATTTGTGTATTAAATAATATATTATAAAACCAACTAAAGCTCGACTTCCTGCTTTTGGCTGCCCACCTGGCCCCTCTCCCTTGGAAAAGCAGCTTTTCAGAACGAGCCTGAAAACAATTCGTCTTACACGGAGCCTCGCTACAGGACGGGCAAGCAGGAAGAGTCAACCAGCCAACCTGTCCAAGACACGATAAAACAGTGCAATTAAAGGGTCAGACAGCACAGAATCACGGAGCTGTAGGGGTTGGAGGGGACCTCAGGAGACCACCGGGTCCAACGTCACAGCTTCAGGCTGCTTTGGGTGTCTTCTTTGAACCATATTAGTCTTAAATCAGACCTTTGCTACCCTCTAGGTGTTTCTTGCCCTGCTACACGATGACTGCTAAGTCAGCCAGCAGGCTGTGAGCTACCCCAACGCCTTCCAGAGGCAGCTGGCTTTATGTAGCGAGATCCACATCATGCTCCGAGAAAAAGAAAAACAGAGCAAAGCAGGTACGATACCTCATTTATCTTCTGCCCCAGAACTCCATACCAAACTTTTTTTCACATGAGGCTGCTAAAAATAATGCACCCTTAAAAAGCCCTGTTATTTTTACACAGTCACAAGAGTCGCTGGATTGTTTCTAATTATCCCATCCTTCCTTGGAATTTCTATTTGTGCTTGACAAGACACAACAGGCTGCCTCACCAGGGCAATCATCGCACATCTTGATTACAGGCAGCTGGGGAAGTTTAGCCTCCTCGTGAACAATTTTGGGAGAAGGACAGTTAAAAAGAGCTTGCTTTTCTGTCTCTGGAGTCCGTGTTAAAAAGGGACGAGCTTGCAGCCAGGTGCCAGATCAAAGCAGACATACCTTACGCTGGCCGTGTTTAAAAATAAGCTCGTCTCTTCACAAGGATCCACACACCAGGACCAGAAGTGTTCCACCTAAACAGGACCAACGAGGAGATGCCTAAAAAGCCCCTGAAGCAGGCTGGGTGTGCTGGAGCTGACTGTCCTGCCTGTGAAATACGTCCTTACCGCTTCCAGGGGACATTTCCCTTCCCCTCCAGACAGCGGCAACACGGAGGAATGTGCTCCAGGCACGCCAGCAGTATAAATAGCAGGCCAGCTGCCCCGTGCTCCGTGGCCCAGCCTGGCAGCTGGATCTTTACCGGTAAACACGCTATCAGCGCCTGTTCTCACAACATCTCCAGCGCTGCGAGTCAGCAGCGAGCTATTACTGGAACTCATTACTACACGTCCAAAAATTTGCATGGAAGACTCGCTGGATGCTTACTCACCCGCTGCCTGGCTCCCTCGTGTTGTTCCTTCCCCAGGGGGAAGCACGTCTGGGGATTGCTACCCCACGTTGTGGCTCGTAATCGCCACCTATTGCAGCTAGAACTCACGCCGCGTTTCCACTGCTACTGCTTTCCTCCAGCTTTCTCCTTTGAGAAACACCAGGCGAGCATCCCAAGAGCCAGCCCTTGTGATTTGGATTGTCATGGCAACACAGCTCCCCTGCCCAGAGCTCCTGTGCTGGGTACCAGGTGCTGGGTACCAGACGAACGCCGCCTCTAAGTCGTCTCAGGCATCCTCATCCTCGCTACGCCGGCAGCTCCCAAAACATGGGTACAGTTAGAACAGTACAAAGGAAGGAATCTTACTAGGTCCAACCTCTCTATTCAGACAAAGAAGCAAGCTTTGTTAGTAATAAGGCATTTTTATGCTCTATTCTACTCTAGCTGGTAAAATAAAGAGGTTTGGTTCATAACAAGTCTGAGCAGTGGGGAGGGGGGGGGAATTTAGGACAGGTGTAGAGGGTTTTGCTAAGGCAGCTTGGACCTGCTGTTAAAGAAAGAGGGGAAGACAGCTCCACAAAAGAGCAGATGCAAGAACAGGGCTCTGGAGCCCTCTTACGGCAGCTTGCTCTCAGCTTCCTTGGAGCGAAACCCCGAGCACACACCCCAAATCAGCTCTTTGTAGAAAAAAATGCAGTGCTGTACAGATAGGGGGGGGAAAACATGCCCTGAGAGTGGATTTTGGTAACACAAATGTTTAAACAGAGCACACTTTCAGCTACCGTACTGCTCCTGATGCGTGTGCAGACTTGTGTTTAAGAGCCATGACAGAAGATTGTGAGACCCCCTCATTTTTTTCCAAGCATTACTTCAGCAAAAGCGGTGCACGAGCAGTGCCAAGGAAGTTACCAAAAGCTGCTGCTTTAGTACCAACAGTCCCTCCACTGGCACGTCAGGCTGCCCGTGTCACGCAGGAAACCTGGACTGGTTTTGCACAAACTCTTTCTTGACTTCTCTGTGCTGCTAAGGTCCAACAGAGCCACAGAGCTGTTCTCTGTGAGCCCAAACCTCCGCCCGGCAAGCACGCACGGAGCACACGGCGAGGAGGAGGCTCACTGCTAGCAGGGAAGAGCACAGCAGCTGGGCTCCGAAGGGGTTACAAAGATTCAACAGCAAGGAAATATTTATGGAGGGAAGATGCTGAGCTGTGCATGTTTCCCAAGCAGTAGATGGTTTTAATTTACCTCTTGCAAAGGCTGTGATTATTTGCTGCTGGGTTTTGTTGAAAGCAACTATTTGAGGCTCACTTGCTCCCTCTGCTGCCAAAGCTCCGCAGCTGATTCAGAACAAATCGCCCCCAAAAAACACACAAAATACAAGGAATGCTGCTTCCTTTCCCCTCTGGAAAAAAACGTACGCAATATTTACATGAACTAGAAACTACTGTGGCTTTTTCAGGCACAAAGGACTCTTTGACCTTTCTCTTTTTCTCTCTCTCACCTTTGGAGACTGGTCTGTGCCTGACTTCCACGCCCCTCGCCAGGCCTTGCTCAGCAGCAGTCCCCAGGTGCACAGCTCCAGTTAGGGCTGAGTACACTCCTCATTACCTGGGGCCCGGCACCCGATCCCCTCGGGACTTGCTGGTCTCCTCTTGGGGAAGGAAGCCGTACCTTGTTAGCCTGCTCCCATCGCTCCCCGAAGTCCAGAAACCTGCACAGCCCCACAGGAAGAAAAAAAAAAAGGAACCAGTGTTCCCTAAAATTACAGCCACCACCTCCCAGCTCACACTGCCTCCCCAGGCATTCAGTGCTAAATGACACCTTGTACATTCCTTCGTCTCCCAGCCCCGAGCTACTCCTCCTTCACTTTGCCTTTGTGCTTCTCCTCCTGTGCTCATTACCAAGTCGCTATATGATGCTGGCGCAGCACCGAGAGCAGCTCCGACTCTGCTGCTTGCTCTCCCTTTTCCCCTGAGAGCCACGGCTGCTGCCTCTGCCCCATCCCTGCCTGGGGGACGCTGCACACAGCGTGCCCAGCCCTGCGTGCTTGTGGTTGAACCTCATAGCTGCCCCTTCCCCAAGCTGGCAGCGGCTTTCCCAGCCTGGCAGGATCCCTTCTCGGCCCACGTGAGCGACGTTTGCAGGCTCCCCTAATAACGTATCCATCCTTCCCACCTCACATTCTTGCACTAATACGTACCTCAGGAGGAACCATAAATATTTGCCTGGATTTTCTGTTAATCTTGCTATGACACAGCCATTAGGATTACTGAAGTGTGGGCTGATAAGCGACGGGGTGGAGTGCTGGAGTGGTTCAGAGGATGACAGCAACATCTCGCTGCGTTTTCCTGATGTGAATGCCTCGGTGACCTGCGCTAATCCACTTGGAAAATTACTGCCATGGCATCAAGATTCTTAAAATATGAAGCAGGAGGTGGAGCACTGCAAAGAGTTTGTTTCCAGCCCAGCCTTTTCTAAGTATACGCATAAACGTTTGTAGTCAATGCGAAGTGGAAAGTTGCAAAACAAAAAAACAAACAAAAAAAAAAACCACCAAAACCACTTGAACCCAGAGCATGACCTTCCTGTATGCCCACATCTACTAGCAGGATAAAAAAATAGCAACTGGGTGAATCTGATGTTAACACCAAAACCTTTCTATCAGCATACACATACAGGAGCGACTTCCCTTGGCCCAGAACAGCAGCAGTTTAACACAACGCCCTCCCAAAATGAAGGCCGGTTTTGCACAGCTCAGGCCAGAAGTGGAGGCTTACAAACAGCCGTTACCTGCAGCCCTTTCCGTACAGCTCTCTTATTCCTCAGCATCAATACGTTGTAATTTTCTCCAGCAGCAAAATCCCTGCGACTGCACGTGGCATCAGACACGAGCAGTCCATCTCAACCAGCTCGGGAGGACAGAGGACACGGCACACACCCCACGGAGAGGGCAGGCGTTCTGCACCGCTGGTAGGGCTTTGTCTAATAGCTCTCTGTGCATTTTCTTTCTTTGAGCTCGTCCTGTGGCCTTTGGATCCCCCGGGATCCAAGGTTGTCCCCCCCACGGCAGCGCTAATTAACACAACGAGATCCCCAGGGGAGCGTTACCTACCGAATCTGGGCTACCGCTTCTCGCAGCTCTCTCCGGCTCCTTGGCTGTCATCCAGCCACATCTGTTCACACCTCGCCTGGCTGAGCCTGGACAACCTAGCTGAATCACAGCTTGAAATGGTGGGGCTACGGGCTGTGATGGTGTTAAAGCGAGAGATTTCAGCTCAGAACGAAGCCAAGAGCAACCATCGAAATAGGCACTCAGACGACAGCATCTACACCCGGTATCAAAAATTCCATTTACAACTAAGTCCAACATCTCCCTCGGTCCTGCTCAACCAAGGTATTCCAGGTGATCCCAGAACTCCAGGCTGACAAAAAGCACAGGTTTTCACCCAGCTCTGGCTTTCAGACCTTTAATACTACCCGATCGTTACCTGTTGTCTATGTTTACAGACTCATCCAGTGATCTCATAGCATTTCTCTGGACAGTTAGCTTTAACATCCTTTAAGGCAGCATTTCTACACCTCAGAGGATATTTTTTGTATGCTTTGTCTCCTAGCTCCCTGTCATCCTTAACTAAGGATCAGAACAAAACACTTGGTGTCAACAACGCTGCCAAACCCAGAAGATGGATCTTTCGCTGACTCCACGTGCCCCAGGATGCAAGTCCAAGGACTACAGCAGCTTTCCTGGCAATTGCTTTGCTTTCCTTCACTTCTCCATGGTGATGTGGTCTGCTTCAGAGGAACCGTCCCGTCCAGATTTTAAGGAGAACATCTGCAATGAAGCCTGTAGAAGGCAGTGAGAAGGGCAACCAGCACTCCAGGCACTCTGAGCAGAAAGCAGCCTGGAATACCACCCGCAGGCAGACCATGGGACTCGTGTATCTTCCCAACAAGTATTTGTAACGAGGCCATGTAGGAGATGAGGCAGAGGGCCTCAGTGTGCTTTGGTACAGCTGTACCATTGCACAACGCACTGTGTACACGCACAGCCCGAGCAAAGCGTTGAGTAAATACCTTGCAGTTTTACATACCCCAGTCAGCCAAGGCAGCCTTTCCCCCACACCCTCCAGCTCCCCAGTGCCTTCGGGCTCCTCGGTGCAGGGGCCGTTCAGGCAGTCCCACGGGCAGCGAGAACATCAGAGCAGTGCTGTGCAGGAACAGCAGGGAATCAGGCACGTGCAAGCACAAGCAGTGCATGTACGCTATCGTTATCAGCCTTTTGGAAGATAATTTCAGGGCACTGGAGATGACAGATACCCATTTTTTTTAAAAAAAAAAAGCTGAGGAATAACACTTAATATCAAAATAACATCTGATCAGCATCTAGCCACGGCAATTCCCTGCACGTAACAGGACGCAGGCGAAGGCGAACACATCTCATACTCAACTACTTCATTCCCATTTAGCTTCCAAAGCTCACAGGAGGGAATAGAGAAGCTAACAGCCACAACTAATGCGCAGCAGCTTTTCCCTGATCTGGTCATCTCATTCCTCACCCCGGCTCTGCTCGCAGCTGGACTTTCAGGCTGCCCCTCGCCACGACAGAGCTCGGAGCCAAGGGCTAATGGAGAGAGCATGTCTGCTCTCCCACCCGGGGCCGTGCACAGCTCGTGCTTCTCAGCCATCTTCTGCTACGAGTCGCCCACACCGGGGCTGAGATAACTGATTTTACACAACGTGTTGTGATTTATCTACTTACGGAGGTAGGGCATAGGGAAGGCAATTGCCAAGTGTCACTGCGGTAAGAGTTTAAACTGTAGACAAGGAGCCCGATGCACGTGTTTGGTGAGCTCCTGGGGCTTCTACCTGGTCCTCAGGGAATCACCTGCATTTTGCCATGTGATCGTTGCTAGTCCTCGTTTGCATGCTTTGAGTTTGTCACATTGGAGCAGGAAAAGGAAAGCAAGTGTAATTACGTATAAGGCACTAACCTTCAGAAGGGCACTTTAAGAGCAGTGCTTGTTCTCCGCGCTTAGGGGTCAGCTTTGACTCAGTAAATGGCGCTCTGCTTTTAGAGGACCAGCGCAAACAGCTGGGTTAAGTCTCCTGTGCAGAACATGGCTTGGTCTGGCAGATGGAGATGCTAGCAAAACTCATTAATCTGTTATCACTTTCACCCACCCACAAAAATCCCAGCGGTCTGAAGTCATGGTTTTCTGACACAAATCTAGAAATCTATAGCTTGGACAACAGCTGCAACCAGAATGAAGTTCCAGGATGAAAAAAAAAACACGCTTCATTTAATTACACGGGTAGGTCAGAATTATTCAAGACAGGGATCTCATAGTAAGACAAAGCTGCCTCTGAAAGCATCTGAATAGTTTGTTTGTGGTACAAACCCGCCGGGTTACCCGATGACTCCTGCAGCGTCTGCTCTTTGCTCTGCACACCTGAAACACGCCGCAGAGGGCCGGGGGTCACGGGATAACCAAATACTCCCTAGGAAGCTTCACTCGAAAAACACACCGGGTTTCAAGTGCGGATGGAACAGCTACAAAAACAAGCCTCGTTCACGTAACCTCATCTAGCTATCTGCTCCTCGCCAGCACAGCTCAACCCCAAACACGGGAACGGCGAGGACCCAGCCTGAGAACAACAACGGCAGAGCCGGGATGCTGGCAGGCTGTTGTTCGGAGCTCCTTGGTGGCGTGCCTATCTCCATATCTAGCAAGGTTCAATGCCTCTGTCCTGGGAGGCGAGAAGGAACTAAATATAGTAGCAGTAGCCAGCTACCAGCAAACAAACTGGCACGGGTTGCAGCTACCTGAGATCCGTCCCTCTCGCAGCAGGCCGCTCCGATCGCTGCAATCCTTTCCCTTGTTTGGGGAGAGCGTGCCCTAACGAGGCACTTCCAGACTTCGCTTACGTGGCTAATTGCATACGCAAACTTCAGGGTGAAGGTAATGCAATAACACCACCATGCCCCTCTGCCCCCAGGGGATCATCTCGTGCCGACCTTCCCCCTCGCCCTCCCCAAAGACCACTTGCGAACGGGAGGCAGCATCCTCATTTCACACGGCAGGGCCTCTCCCGGCGACTGCCTCTTAGCAGGAGAGCACAGACACCGTGGGAGCATCTGCTTTGTTTTAACCTCTGCCCTCGAAGGAGGACCCAGAAAGAAAACAAAAAAAAAAAACAAAAAAAAAAAAAAAAAAACTCCAGCTGCCGATGGGCTTTGTTGGTTTGTACAAGGCTGGGTATCGTGGTGAGGCTTTTCAGTACAGAAAAGCCTTGGGGAGGGATGCTCACCTCCGCTTCGGAATGGCATCTTCGCCACGAACAGCCCACAGATATTGTGTTTTCAGCAGCATCCCCGAGCACAGACCCTGATTGCAACTGGGCTTTGAGATTTGGCTTAAAGGCATGCATGCTTCCAACACACGCACACAAAAAAAAAAAAAAAAGGAGGTCAAAGAAGCCTCTTTTGAAAAAATAAATAGAGCAATAAAGCATTCTTTCAGATTAGCTTCACAGAGGATAAATCACTGAACAAATACAACCATCTTATCTTGTTGGCAAATGGTAGGTTTCAGCGTCCAGCTTTACGGGAAATGTGCTGGTTGGTCTGGAAGGCAAACTGACTTTTCATTGTCTAGAAAAATGCTGCTCTTTACTTTTTCACAAGATCTGTTTGTTTTTAAGAGCCATATGATCCCCGAACGGTGCCAAGTGTGCTTTGTTTCCGGCCCCTCAACGCTTTCTTGCGTGCCTAGGGAGTTCCTAGCAACCCCGCAGCAGCAACGCGGCCGATCCCGTTTCGGCAGGAGGACGACCTGCTTAAAACGAGCTCTCAGCCGCCCTCCGACCCTTTCCCAACAGGATGGGCAGCAGTAATTAAGGGGCCCCGCAGACGCACAGAAGAAGCTGCCGAAGCAGCGCTCTCCCAGCGCTTGGAGGCAAAGCTTTCCTTAAGCCTTCCAATCCCAGCCTCTGCTTGGCCTTTTTAAAGTCAAGCGCTAACACTAAAAGCACCCGGAGGGGAAGGCAGCCTCCGAAGAGCTAATGGCTAGCTACAGAACCATCGCTGGCTGCAGGATCCCGCGGCAGCTCTGCCTGTTCGGGATTCTGGCACTGATTTATGACAAGCGTACTTGCGTTTCCATTAGCCGCAGCTCTCTGGGTTGACCCCTCCGCTTCGAGAGGCAGGCTCGACATTAAACTCCCATCAGCTCGCAGTGCCGCTGACCTCATCCCCAAAACGCGCGGCGATGTTTTACATCAGCCCGGGCCAGCGCATTCCATTAACGCTCCCCTGGCTCGGGGAAAAACAGCTGCTCTGGTTACACTGGTAGCAGCACCGAGACCACTTAAGCATCACCTCTGCTCCCCGAGCCCGCGGCGGGAGGAGCGGCCGCGCACGGGCCAAGCCCCGGCCCTCCTGGCCCCCGGCGTGCAGAGCTGGCCCCGAGTTATTTGGCAGGGCAGGGGTCGCTTAAAGCATCGAGGCGGAGGAGAGGAGTTGGGCGGTAGCGAAGAAGGTGGGAGAAGGGCGAGCTTGAGCGAGGAGGATTTGTGCTGACGCCGGCTGAAGATGAACAGGCTGACGGGGGGGGGGGAAGTGAGGAAGGATTAAAGCACACCACAAAGGAATTCAGTATTTTAACTCCAGCTGCTTTACGGATCCACGTGTTTAGGTAGAGATTCAATGGACACGGCTGATGAAGGCACGTTAGAGCTCCCACTTTGAGGGTGTCTCTGTGTCACCTCCCCAAAGGCATCCTGGCAGGGTGCTGGGCACCAAACCGACCCTCACATCCCCACTGCCTGCCTCTGACGCCGGGGGCACCTTCCCACAGCAAGGGAGAGACCCGATCCCTTCCTGAGCACAAAACACAGCTCGTCCAGAACAACCCTCCCAGCCCCAGAACGCCCCCCAGCCCCCAGTTTACCCACCAGGGCCCACCAGCAGCCCCCACCTTCTTACCAGGAAGCCCTGACGGCTCTCAGATACCTCCTCACATACTTATCAGCGCCACGTGCCGGCCACTTAACAAGTCTCCACCAGATCAAGTGGGTGCTGCTACATCTTCCCCACAGATTTTGGGCAGCTCAGGCCTCCGAAAGGAGTTGAAGCCGCGGCAAAACCCTGAAACGCCTGTTGCTCCCATGGGCCTGGTATTAGGTGTGCACTGAATGAACCCCAACGTCCGCTGTTGGAAGCTTTCTGTTCTATTAAGCACTGAGCCAGGGCTACAGCTGCTAACGAGCCCGTAAGGACAGGCACAAACCTACAGGAGCCTTGGAGCATTCGATAGCATCTGTCACAAACGGACAGCCGCAGACGGGGCCGCTCCACACGGGTCAGAAGTTGTTATAACGAAGGCAGGAGTGTGACCTGCTCTTCCCAGCGCTGATCACGTCGCTGGGACGTAGCTTTGCTGGGTTTCAGCTTTTTGTCCTTTTACTGAGCTCTGCACACCGTGCGCTCGCGCAGCACTTAGCACAGGAGGACCACAAAACCTCTCGCTGAGGTCTTCGGCGCTAAAGCCACTGTTCAAAACCTCCTGTAAATAAACATGAAATCTACCCCAAAGCTACCTTCCTCCCTCAATTTTATTTTAAAACCCTGCAGTGCTTTAAAAATGTCTTTTTTTTTTTTTTAAAGACTGCTAATGAAGGCTGGTTTGATTTGGGTTCTGGCTTTGCAATTCAGTCAACTTAACCCCACTGATGCTGAACGTGACGGCAGGTATTAGGGTGGGAAGAGGAAAAAGTGACTTGCTCTCCATCTTCTCTAATATCTTAGGGACAAGTGACACGATTTGCCAGAACACTCCGCTTTTCACCTCCTTCCCAGTGCCCAAGGTGTCAGCAGCTCTCAGATCAGCCAATTCCACCACGAAGCTAACACACTGATGTAAGGCAGCATTTTTATCTAAATCCTCTTTCAATGAAGGAGTAAAAATTAGTAGACGAGGAAGAGGCTGGCACCGAGTGAGATTGTTCCTTTCCAGGTCCTTAATTCACATGTTAGGGGACAACCATAGCTGGGAATTTCAATCTCTGGAGCAATTAAAGAAAATTAAATTCAGGGAATGAGGCCATATGCACTCAAAGCTTCATTAACCCTGTCACCTTTTAATTAAATACGTGCACATGAAATTTTGGGTAGAGAAAGCATTCGCTTTACTGACAACACTCGATTTTAATGGCAAGTCAGTACTTACCTCTTAAAAAGAATACTGGGGTCATAAACTTTAGACCTCTTCAGCTCCACAATGGCTTTATTAGAAAATGTGGTCGAAATCACTGCCCATCATCAGCTTGTGTTTAGGAGGAGTGTCTGCCCTCCCTAAATACCCAAAGCTGCGCTTGCCAAGCTCTGTTTTGGGCTCACTTCTAGGTAGCTCCACCACCACCACAGATACAACACAAGCCAGGGTTTAAAAGCCCTACACGTACGATCATCAGTTAGGAAAAAAAGTAGGCTAAGCCACATCAGGACACTTTTGAGCCCACCGAGCACAGATTGGAGCAGCCAGCCTCTCTTTTAAATACTGCTCATCCTTACAAAAGGCTCAGGCAGGCGCCGAAGGCGGTGCCCCCCCAGGACAGTCTGGAGGATCATCTTTGAAAGGCGATATTGTCAAGTCTGCCCAGCCCCAGCATCTCGCTGGCTTTGGGAGAGCTGCCGTCCGACTTCGGAGGGACTCGTGCTGCTCACGTGCAGGCCCCCAGGCTCTGCAGAGCCTGGAGCACGCTGCTGGTTGATCCGGAGGCACAGCAGCCTGGCAGGGACTGCACAAGTTGCTTCGATGCCTCCCCGTGTTCTTCCAAAAGCAGCAGCAGCGCCCACACCCGCTGCACATACGCGGCCACACCGGGCTGCCGCAAGGATGTAAGAAAAGCAGCTTTGCTGCTACTAGCAGCACAGAGAAGGAAGAAATACACTGCCCCTTCCCTCCTCTCCAAGAGTTTGCCACCTTGAGTTAGCCATGTCCCCCAGGGACACGCTCTCAGCCTCTCATCACCAGCTCGCTTGTATGGGCTTGGCAAGCAGCCTTATACAAGCCTCCATCCTGCAAGGGGAATGTAATGGTTCTGGGAAAGATTAGATTTTTTTTTTCTTATTATTTTAAAGGATCTTTTGTGGGTAAGGGACTTCATCCTTTTGCCAGCACGCACTAAATGTTGTGTGTGTGTTTTATTACTGACATGTATATTTAGCTGCGCTAACTATTTCAAAGAAGTGAGCAATGAAAGCATTAACTTAAGGAGATTACTTCCTTTAAGCTGTCACTTACCAGAAGAGACAAGGCGTTTTGCAGTAAGTGGCACTCCCCTTTTCACTCTTGCCCCTCGCTCAAGGAGCAAGCCAACATGACGGCACAATTGCTCACAGCAATGCCTCCCGGGGACGCCAGGTTCCTACGTGGATGCTCTGCCCAACAGAGGGACACGGCCCTGCTCCCTCAGCCAGGAGCAGGACAGCCAGGCCATTCCTTGCCTTTACAAGAGCCCGCTATTTGCAGGTTAACGGCTGCATCCCCCAAATAACGTCCTCATTGTGATTTCACAGCAGCCACATTCTCTTTACGGGGAGCACGAGAGCTGTTTGCCGCTGTCGGATGCCCTTGGTGCTGCCAAGGACAACCTGAATGCAGCGAGCGTGACAGGCAGGCTCTCGCTGAATGCAAACACAAACGCAGCCACTGACGCTTCCTCCGCCTTTGATACCAGCAGGAGAAGGGGCTCCTGTACTACCAACGTGAATTCTGTGATGCTCAAAGCACAACCCAAACAACACTTTACTCACTCCATTCCTCAGCCCCTGGCAATCACAGGTCCGTTAACACTTGTGCGTGCAAGCTGCTCGTCTCATCGGCGTGCAGCAAGGGAGCAAGGAGGACGCACGTTTCCATCTCACACCTGCTCGTACCGAGTTCTGCTCTGCAGTTCTGATACTGTCACGTCATGACACCAACATTTCCTGACCCAGTTTCTATCTTGCTCCTCGCTCCTCTGCTACAAGTAGTAATTAGTAACGTCAGTGTTCTGGCTGGATAGCGAGAGCCCCATTAATAATGCAAGAGTAGTAAGGGAGAGAGAGCAGAAGAAAAGAGGCTTGAAGGTTAAAAGCAGGATGGGAATGCATTTTGGGGGGCACTGCGAGGGGAGGGAGGAGGAAGAGAAGAATGCTGGCCTACTGAGATTATAAACTGTGTTCTTCAAAATACATCATGCCTTTCAGGTGGAAATGGTGGGTGAGTCAGTCATGCCTAATTAGCAGATAATATGCAAATGCCAAATGACACACAGAGGAGATTTTTTTTACTAAACTAGAAGAAAACTTGTTTCACCTTCCCTTTCCCCCTAAAGTTGCTGCCTCACCACTTCACGCCCGTGTTTCTCCATTACTAATGTCTCAGAGGTCAATGGTACCCACGCCTGACGCACGCTGGAGGTTCGTCTCTGCAGCGGATCCTCTGCAGAGACCAGTCCGCGCCTGCCCATCTGCTGCCAAACGTTTAAGGCTGATTATTGCACTTCTCATGCTGTACCTTAACCCGTGGCTCTGCTGAAGCTTTTTATTACGTGTACTCTGGACCTACAACAGGGTGCTGGATTTCAGCAGGCAGCCTGGCATCTCCTTGTGCTTTCAAGGTCAGGGAATCTTCTCCAGCATAGGTGGCAACCCCCTCAACAGCAACAGCTTCACCATCCGTGAGGCGTGCAAGCCTCCCAGTAGCACCAAACCAAGCTGCATCCTCGGCTGGATCGCCTGGAAGCTGCCCTCCCCCCGACCCCCAAATACAGCAGAGAAATAAAAGAAAGGAGATTCCAGCTTTGGTGTTGATGCCTCAGCTGTTGCTGACCAAAAGCTCTCATTGACCACGGAAGGGCGACGTGCCCCGTGTGCCAGGCAGGCAGCTTGTTTGGGCTGACCGCGGCCCGATGCAGAGCAGCATTCCTTTTCGAGAGGGCTCTGCAGCCTGTGGTTTTCACGAGGATTCGCAGCACGCAGCAGCTCACTTGTAAAGGCCGCGCAGCAGAGCTGACCCAGTCACGCTCCTTCTCTCCCAGTGGTTGGCATTTTCAGTGTCCTAAACGGTGCCAGGCCTCTCACGACACAAAACACGTGCTCCTTCCATTAGCTAAGGCTGGACTTGCGTCGTTGTCATCTCCCCTTTACATCGTGTATTGCAAACGCATCAACTTAGCAGTTATTGTTTAACTTCAGCATGCACAGCTCCCTCTGTCAGGGAGGAGAACTAATCCAAAGTCCTCCAGCATTAACAGCTCAAACGACTACTCGGGAGGGATAAAAGGCCAGTTAGGGTTATTGAAAGCTCATGAAAGGGTGGCAAAGAAGGAAAAGTCCGGAAAAATCACCTTCAGGATTGCGTAGCTATTTGAAAGACACCATTCAAGTATCGCTTCCTCCGCACAGAGGAAGTGAGAAGAGCAGGAGGTTCTCCAACACAAACAGCTTCCCCTCCACGACAATGATAGAAAAGGACGAGTGTTGTTTTTGCTTTTTGTAAAAAAAAAAAAAAGGAAAGCAGGCCAGCCCCAAGCACACTGTGACCAAATTAGGCAACGAACTCAACTGACAGCCTCCAAAATGGACATCGGCTGCCGCAGCCTTGTGTTAGCCCAGGAAGTCTGACGACTGTGTCATCTGCTGCAATCTGTTTATGTGCAAACAGAAAGGAGAAGCAAAAACACCTCCCTGCGCCGCACACCCCAGGTCGAGCCGTGCCGGTGCTCGGGCCCAAAGGAAGAGGCAGCCCTCGGCTCCCCGACACAACGCGATCCGAAACCTCGCCGCTGACTCACGCCCTCCAAAGCTCACCTTGTGCTGGCAGCAGAAAGGTGCACGGCGAGGTGTGTGTGGCAGCAGCAGCCTTTTTTTTAGCCTTTTTTTTTTTTTTGCTGTTGTTGGGTTTTTTAGTTTTAAGTGGTGAGCTGTGGCAGATGAAGCTGAGGTTAGAGATCAGTGATTACTATGAGAGGAATGTGAGGGGGAGGAAAGAGAGAGGGAAGATGGAGCTTCTTGAGTAAGGTCAGAACAATGTTTTCCAATTGGCTTGGGAACAGCCTTTTTCCATCCCCTCCGAGCTCCGTTTCCACCGCAGCAGCAAAACGTTAACCCTGCTCAGATGCCCTGCGAATACAAGTAGCACTCGGCAGTTTTAACCCTAAATTCACCCTGTTTTTGTATTTGGTCCTGGGGAGGGTACCCGCACTGAGCTCCCACCGCGTTCCCAGGGAGCTCAGCACCATCGTTACCTGTTGTGAGGACAGGCCCGAGCAGCAGAGGCCGAGTTACTTCACTGTTTAAAAATCAACCCGAGCAATCGGAGCGCTCTGGTCCACGCAGAGGTTTAGGTTTTCTCCCTGGTGTTAGAGCAATCGTGTTCAGTTACCCCCCTCTCTTGTTTCCCACATAAAATGGACTAACAACACTGCTCCCTTTCTCTTTCAAGTAAGCCTAGGAGGAAAAGGCAAGGTTTGAAGAAAAGCTCAGACTGCAGCAGGGCCCTGGGCCTGCCTCTGCTCTATCTGGCACGACCAGAGCCTTCAGGGTGCTGGCAGCCCCGGCAGGCTGGCGATGGGACAGCTCCAGCGAGTGGCACCCTCAAGGCACCACCTGCCCTGGGTGCTCTTACCTGACTCCCCTTGGAGTCCATCAACCAACCTCCACGGACACTGTCGTCTTGCCTGCACTGACCAGCACAGCTCTCTCAGCTGTTTTTCACCTAAATATTGGCAGCCTGGGCCCTCGGAGAGAGGGCGAGATGCCTGCTGGGTGCTGGTCACAGAGCTGAGGCCGAAGTTTCCGTCCCACGTGAAGCGTCCGGCTTCTTACCTCTGAACCTCTCCTTGGCGAAGGACGGAGCTACGAAGGGAGGGCAGCTCTACCTCCCATGGACCTGGCAGAGAGGTACTCACTGGTCGCTGACCAGGAGAAGAATTGCCTTTTCACCGAGGGGATATTGCTATATAAGGCAGAAACCAAGGACAGGAGCAAGCTTTGTTGCTTGAAATCGCACTGACTTACACGGTCTATTTTTAAAGAGACTAGTTTGAGTTCTTGCTTTCAGCAACTCTTTTTTCTCCTTTCAGAGCCAGATACCCCATTTAAACTGACCTCTTTCCTCAGGTCCGTTTCCAAGCTGGGCTTCACCCTCTCCTCCTCCGTCAGACTCATTTATCAAAGGAAGCATTTCCACGTACCGCTGCATAAAAGGACTTGACCTTGCGCAGCAGCACCTGAGCTCCCACTGATGGAGCCTCTCCACCCCACCACGGCCAAGAATCCAGCCTGCTGCTACCCTCCTTCCAGGTGAGGAACTGTCCCGACACCTACAGCCCATTCCTACGTGCCCCAAGGAGGGATGGCAGGCAGGTACACAAGGCAAGGAGCGATTTCAAGCTGAGTATTATGGCATTCAGGAGCAAGTCACCAATGGCTCAGTCAATTTTTGTAGCTGTTCCTGGCTCAGGCCAAGCACACACCAAAAAGCAAGCCATGGGAGCTGCCCTGGGTGGCAAAGGGGGACAATTCACTGCTGGTGATTTTTTTCTGGGGGCTCCCTTTCAGGCCAGGGAGCAAACTGCCAGCACAGCAAGCAGGCATGCACCCGGGGAGCAAGGAGAGCCCTTGGCACGTGGCTTTCCCATGTAGCTCCCCTAAAAGGTAAGCAAAACACCCAGCACAAGGCTCAGGATGAGGAGATCTCCCGACTCTCAGCACTCCCCATGCAACTTTGACCCCACACGCCCCACGGGGACGAGCACGTGGGGTAGCACGCGCGCGCTCTTTCCGCTCGGGACTGTACTTTTAAGGCTTTGCTGCAAGCAGGAGCAGCCCTCCTGTTATCCGTCTTCCTTTAGGACTTGGCAATCAAGCGTAATGGGGTGTTATCAGCCGCTCACAATCACCTCGACCCCACCTTCGGCCTCGGTCCCTCCCTCCTGCCCATCCCTTTGGGAAGAGGCAGGGAAACGAGCGGGCGCTCCTGCCGCAGCGCTGCGGGCGATAGCATCGCCGCTCGCCCTGCTCGCCGGCTGCGGCGCGGAGCCCCGCCGCTGCAGAGGAGTTTCAGTGGCCTTTTATGGAAGAAAAATGAATCGCCTGCCCAGCCACGAGCGCCTCAGCGCCGAGATGACAGACGGAAACTTGCCATTTGTTGTGGTTTTGGCAGTAAGAGAGGGGAGCGTGTTCCCATGCGCGGCGCTCATTTAAAAAGGCGAAGGCACCGGGCTGGAGGAAAAAGCTCGGAGCTCCGGATCAGCGGATTTCTTCGTGCAGGGCTGAGGAGGAAGGTGGCAGGGACCTGCACAGACAGCTTAGATCCTTCTGCTGGGCGAGATAAGGGGGTGACAGGCTTCCAGGCAAAAGCATACACAGGCACGAGTGCTCCATTCCCAAGCCCCTGCAGTAAGACGAGTGGCAACACCACATTTCTCTTTCCTCCTCATCCCAACAAATTCTGCTAAACCACACACACAGACACAGGAGGATGGGAATTTAAACATGGGAGCTGGGCCTCGAGGTCACCGCCAACAGAAAGGAACGCCAGGGGTTTGCCACAAGCAAATGCCCCTGCCGGCTCCGCTCTCCGCTAAAGCTGTGGGGCTAAGCCCTAAGTAACAATGAAACCCAAATAACCAGGCTCAAGGAAAAGCACACAGAGAACAGCGATAAGAACATCTGAACAGAGAATGAGACAGGACCACGGGACCTTCAGAATGTTTGCACTGCTGTCAGGAAGCTGAATGAGACAGCAGACTTCAGCAGCTGGGAAAACATGTTGCAAAACAAGGAGAATTAAGTAATTCTCCATATGCACATCCTACATTTCGGCCAAGCTCAAGTTGCTCCAACCAGAGGGATTTTTTTTTCCATGTTGCACACGCACCCAGTGACAGATCGTGATAGTGCCTGAGCCTAAACCCACAGCGTGTTCGGAGCTGGGCAGGGCAGCCCCGGGCAGCAAGAGCCCAGCCTCTAGCACACAAGTCATCACACTGCGGTATGTGCCTTGGCATCCTTGGAAGGATGTGTCACCCCCAGCACATCCCCGGCTGCTGGGGCCTTGATTACACAAACGTTTCCCTTGCACCCTATAAAACACTTGTAACCGGATCAGAGGTGGCCGGGGCTGCCTCGTTACCTTCCTCGGAGCGGGGCATGGCTGCGCGCCCCGGTCCCGCACCGGGTACAGGGATCGCAGGCCCTGCAGCACAGCACGCCCCGTTAGCTGCTCCTGCAACTCTCAACCTGCAGTTCCTTCTGCAAACGATTTCTTACTTCGGCAAGAAAGGCCACTGGCATCAAAGCTGTTGCAAAGCACGCGCCGTGACTTATTAGCAGAGGTTGTGGATGCAGCGTTAGCACCCTGCTAGGAAAAGCCATGTTCAGGCATCACTCGCTAGGCAGAGCTCTGTACAAGCTTAAACCTGTCTCGCTTCCAGCAGAAAATGAAGGCTGAAAGCAGCTGGGTGCATCCGTTCCTAGCAAGCACCTTGAAATCAATCCCACAGAATACTGGTGGCTTCAGAACAAGTCCCCTCTAACACTGTGCCTTAGTCCTGCAAATGAGAAGCAGGCACGAGGACTGCTGTGGCCAGAGCCCATCCGGAAGACAAAGAGGCAAGGCACGGAGAGTTTATCCGCCTGACAAGCACATCAGCTCCTTTTTCCAGCACGGGGCAGTTCAGACACCCAGCAGGCAAACTCATTCCCTAAACACCGCCTCGTTAGCAGATGCACCAAGGAGCCCTGAGCACAGGGGTGGCAGCTGCCTGGTCCGAGGGCGACGCGATTTAGCAGCACGCAGCTGCACGTAACCGCTTTGCATCCAGCCAGCACCGAGGCAGACAACTCAAAGGGTCAAAAATCCTAAGGCATGCTAAGGAGTTTTAAGGAAATGTGCTGAAAATGCAAGTCCCTGCAATGTGGCTGCGGGTACCAGCCTGGGGTGAGCTGACCAGTGTGGGTCTGGAGCTCTCCTCGCCCGGAGGGACAGCGCAGCTCCATGCATGCATGATTTCCATGGCAACAGCAGCTTTCACCTCCCCAGCTCCTGGCTGGCTGAAAGCCCCGCAGTGCTTTGTGCTGAGACTGCAAAGAGGGGAGGCTGTCCCCCACCCCCCAGCCGCATCGCTGCGCCTGGGATAGCGGCAAGCAGCCTGGGAACAAAAGGCTTCCCGAACAACATGGGATGTTGGGAGGCAGAGCAGAAAGAAAGGCCTTCCTTTGCCGGTGGGAAGCAGCGCTTCCCCCTGCATGAACAAAGTGCACGCTCGCTTCCTAGCGCTGAAGAAGTCATCGAGCAACACGTGTCTTCCACAGGCCTCCCAGAGTCGCTACATTGGAACGCAGGGAGGAGAAACACCCCAACAGGGACGAGGAATTCGCCTCGCAGGGAGCACGATGGAGGCTGCCCGAGCTGGGCTGCAAACCTGCCTGGGTGCCTGCAGGCTTCCCGGGGACGCGCTGCGAGCAGCTGGTGTAAAGCAAAGCCTTGAAGCTCCAACAGGTCTCAAACGGGTCTCGGGGCAGCCTGCTGAGAGAAAGCTGACTCCCTCCCACACCAGCTCCGACTGCAAATACCCAGGGGAATGTGTTCAGGGGGTAGCTGGGCAACGCTTCTCCTTGGCTAATTAAGCTCTTCCTCCACCCTGCAGTTGGTGATGTTAAGTTTCAAGCCCTGGTCATCCCCCTAGGAGCCCAACTCCACGCGACGCAGCTGGAGCCCCGGGAGATGGTGCAGGCTCATCTGCACGCTTTTGGTGCGTTCGGTCGGTCACAGGCAGCCACCAAAGCTCTGCCCATTGCTGGGGTTATGACTTGTCACGCTCTGGTCCCTGCAAGGTGCAAAGGACTGGAACTACAGCAGACCACAGGCGAGGTGCATAGGTAGCATCCTGGGTACGTTTGGGGATGATCTATTGAGCCCAGCACACACCCACAGCCAAAATGAAGGCTTCCAACTGATTTCCATCACTTGTTTGACAGTATGTCCGTATCGGATCCAAGTATGAATCAACCTCTCTGCAAGATTTGAAGGAAAGTCAGAGTATGAACACGAACCCTCTATGCGAGACAAAGGAGCCAGGTGGTGGAGCACAGAAATGCAGGACCACCACCTGGTCCTCCTCTCTCCACCCTTTAGGAGCCCCGAGGTTTCAAGGCAGGCACATTTTGACCTTTCACTTTCTATACTTCCCCTCACTTTAGGTTCAGCTGTGCAAGCACAGTCCTTCCAACCAGCAAGGGACTCCTTCCAGGATCAGTCATCACCACCACAGCCTGCCAGAGGCACTGCTAGCAAAGCCAACGCATCCTCTCCGACCTCTGTAGTCTCCCGTAGAGGAAAGGCTAATCTAGTCCTTTCCTCCCTCAGGGCAACAGTTTCCTGAAAGCAAGAGCATTAACTGAAATTCTTCATTCTGGGAAGAGACGAGATAGAAGGGAATAAGAAGCACTGCAGTACTGCTCTGAGACGCCACCACATCCTGCTAGCCCAGTTCTTCACCCTCGCCTTCGAATCCTCAAGTTGTTCAGACTTCTAAGAGCACTGAGCTACTCAGCAGATTTTCAGCTAATGAATCAACACAAGCTGTCCAGGAAACCAGAAATCCAGCCCACTGGAATGCTGCAACCCCAGGGAAGGGGGAACAGACAGCACGCTAGGAAGGAAATGAAACAGCAAACCAGAAGGAAGGGAACACATCAGCACTGACCTCTCCTATCAGTTACTGCACCGCATTACACATTTTAGGAAAAAGACTTCAGTTCTTTTTGCATACTGAAACATGAGTGGTTTTTTGAGCCTGAATTTTGTTCCGTGGTGCTGACACACGTACATTTCGAAAACAGCTTGGGTTTTGCACAAACAGATTAAGAAAATATATTATTTAACACGTGAATCAACAGTGCCACCTACTGACTAGCAGATCTCCTCGCTCCTGGAGTCTGGATGACTAGAAATGGATTTCTTTCCCAAATGCTATGTTAGCTAAACGTATCTGGATATCAGAGATCTAAAATGGAATTGTGTCTTTAAGCAGCTCCCCCCCATATGCTCAATGTTCACTAAAGAATGCAAAGTTCACTGCTGGCAACTTCACTTTGTGCAGAAAAAAAGAAGTGGACTGCCCGTTACTTTCTCAACAAGGCAAATGGTGGAATCACTTAGGAGACCCCAAAGCTACAGCAGGTACAAGCACACGGTTAATGCACTCGGGAGGAATTTCCGTGATTAGCAGAAATCCCTGCAGCTCTCTCAATATTGCATGAGAATTCATCGCTGTGGCTACAGTTACACAAGATGCCTCGTAGCTCCAGCGCTTAATGCTCATCCTGTGTTGGCCTCAGCTCGCTGGCACCAGATGTGAGCACGGTTCTGCATATATTGAGGAAACTGAGAAAACACATTTCTACATTTCCCCCCAGAACAGAATGTGCAGAAGCAGCAGCAGCAAGTTTTCCCCACTCTGTACCCCACTCGACCTGGTGATTGTTCCATTAAGGCTAATAGCAGCCTTTGATAGAAGCACAAGTTTTTTCTGCCCTTTGAATGGACTCATTCAAATAAGTTTTTGTCCCCTCCAACCAAAACTGTATTCAAATGATAGCATAAAACAAATATGTCAGATGTTAAGGACAGCACACAGGGTTGTTTCAGGTCATTCACCACAATTTTCATTATTTCATTACATGAAGGATTACAACTGGACTTTATGCTCAACCCCTGTTCACCTGAAGAGTTCTGTATATGCATGACAGCTCCCTAAGGCTTTTTAGAAGCTTTTTAGAAGCTTTTTTAGTAAGTATCTTCCAAGTCTGCCATGTGAAAGGGATACTGTTGTCTGTATCAACATCACCCTGAAATACAAGTCACCAGCTACACAGTTTTACAGAACATCAACAGATCCAGCAAAATACCTGTATTGCTGCCCCATGCAGCCGCTTTAGATCCTCGTTCATCTGGTACTAAGGAAGCACGAGCTGTGTTCCAGCCCTGCTGCCTAACGCTCTAGAAGAGACCAAGGGGCAAGTGCCACCCCATTACCTTTCTGCAGCGGGGATTAGGGCAGCTGAACCGCTTCACGTCGCTGTCCAGTAGAGCTGGGAAGTTACAGAACGGACACCTGCAGCCCAAAAGAAGGTGCTGTTAATGCATAATGCCAAGCAAATCTCTGCTGAAAGGGGATTTAGTCAAACAGCTACGTGGTTGTTAAGAAAGATGCCAACCAAACGTCTGCCGCCAGGATGTGCTGACTGCCGTCTTTTTGCTCATTTTTCTTCGATCACTTCCCTGTTTGCAATCAAAATATTATATGCTCAGCACTACTTTAGGCCATGTAATTTAGAGGATCAGCACAGAGCTAGTAAGCAAGTCTTGGGGGAGACGGCTCTATTGAATTTTAATCTGCTCCTAGTCAAAGGCAGACCAACCTGAATAAAAACCGTCTGAAGCCCGACATGATAAGGCAGCTCTTTAAAAGCTACCTACCCCACACCTGGAGCACGTTTAGGGCTTGGGGGAACAGTTTTGTACAACAGTAAGCACAGCCCAGGTCTTGCACTGGGCACTTACCTGACAAGCTCATCTGCACAGGCAGCAGCCACCTCCTCCTCCGCTTTCCTTTCGTAGTATTTGCAGAGGATGTTCTCCGGAAGCACCTTCTCCAGCTCGCTGGTGGGGAATGAACACGTGCAACTGCCCTCCATGCAGCTGAGCTCGGACTGCGGTGGGAAGAAGAGAGCTCAGTTTCAGTACAATGGTAGCGACAGAACAGGAGTTAGTACCTAGAACGTTTGCAAGTAAGCCAGAGCACAGCCTTGCTTAGAGATAAAGCATAAATCAGCAGATGATGGCCAGGAAATGGGCTTACTATGGTAAGAATGTGGCTAATTAATGAGCACTGGACATGAAGATGCTTGTTGATAGCTAGGATCACAATTGATACGCTCCAAACCCACTGTGACCCCACAGCAGCCTGTTATTTCTGTGTGGTCTCCACTGAAAACCAGCACTCCGTGAACAGCACGTTACATTCCTGTCAATACAGCCATATAGAAGCTGCCTGGTTTATCTTCACATGAAATATAGATCCCAGGGAATGAAAGGTGTCCTACCGTTTGGTTATCATATCCGAGGCAAAGGAGCATGCACACCTCAGAGCAGTCAATAATTCATTTGTAGCTCAGTTAAGCACCAGGACACTTAACTGCTGCTCCCTTACCATTTGGGCCGCCTCCAGTAACTGTGTCCTAGGAACAGCAGCACCTCTAAATGAGATTGGGGTTAGTAGTACCGCTGAGGAACCAACCCCCAGACTAAGTTGGGATCACAAGGAAGTTATGAAGGACAAACATTTTTTAGCTATGAAGAGACTGGCTGAGTCAGAGATGAGAACACGATCTCTGTGCAGACTTATCACTGGTTTATTAAGCATTAAATCAAAACCAGATGAGTGTAAGTTGTTATGAACACTGTAAAAAGTTTTTCCTAATAATCCATTAAAAATTGGTAAGTATGGCGCAGAGAAGACTGAGGTCAGCAAAACCAAAAACCTACTCAACAAAAAATCCATTGTGAAGTTGTCGGCTGTTCACTCGATGGTGAGACTGACTTGTTGGATTTGGATTTCAAGACAATTCCATTCAAATACTTCTTGGGAAGTGCAGTTACATCTGGTTTAAGCAACAAAACTATGCATGCAGCAATGCGATCTCCCAACAGCAATTCATCCATTTTCCCCTCATCCACTTGGGAAATTCTTACCTTCCCAGAGCCAAAGACTGCCTCCTGAGCATATTTAATCAGGCACTCCTTGCAGAACAAGTGACCATCTGCACACTGAGTGAGCTCTTCAAATGCAAACTCTCCGTAACAGCAGCGGCACTCTATCATCTGACCATCCTGCAGCCATAAACAGAGGTGTTAGCTACAGCAAGAAAATAAACAAACACAAATCAATACCGAGAGCAACATACCAACACACTCCGCTGCAAATTAAATGCAGCGATGTGGGCATGTATGACAGCAAGCCATAAATGGTGCCAGCATTATTTTAAAAAAAGAGCCACAGATGTACATCATTCCAGCAGATATCCTGCTCAGTGGTCAAAACCCAGAAAGCAAAACCAGAAACTCAGCTTTAAGTAACTTAATACCTACACATCCTGCTTAACAGATTCCAAAATGCCAGAGAGCGTGGTATTTAGGTAATTCTTAGCTCGCAGGCATAGAATCATCTTGTGCTGGGGAAGCTGCAGATCACACGCCATTCACACGGGGAAAACCAAGCTTCAAATCTGTTGCCCTCTAAAGGAATATCTGCCCCGCTGCCTGCAGAGACCCTGTCTTGGCCTCTTCACTGCAGGGGTGGGGAAGCTTGCCACCGTTAGGAATAAGCATGCCCACTTCTTCAAAGGTCCAACATCCTCTCCCAAGTTTGAAGAGAAACAGGCAGCAAGAAAGAAAACAGTAATCCACAGCTGCTGAACTGATCTTTAAATTTTCTCTTCATTTAAAGGGAAAGACCTGTTTTGTGTTTTTTGAAGAGTCCTTTCTGCACATGAGAAAGGCCTTTTCCCCTGGCAGAGCTCCAAGAACAGCAAATCTGTTTTAAACAGCCGTAACGGTGGTAGCAAGAGCAAACCTGGTGCTATTCTATTGCAATGTTTGTTGTGGCCAGTAAAGATAGAAGCTGACTGAATTCCTACAGATCATTACGTGCATCAATACCGTCTTGCTGCACTCAGCTCTTGTCTACCTTTTCTAAAAGCCAGCCAACACACACTACGCAGGTTTTGCCCGCTCAGCAAAAGCAGCCCAGTGCCAACGCAGCCCTTCGGAAAAGCTCCCTTCCAGAAGCCAGGAAAGTCTGAAGTGCAAAACAGCATCTGTGCAGAAGCTGAACTCAAGGGATGATGTTATAGATACTGACCTTCTGATACTGCTCCTCATTCATCTGCAGAGCGAGGAGGAAGTCTGCATGCTGCAAAAGAGACGTGCATCTGTATTTACAGAACGGATAAAGCAATTTTCCAGCCTCTACACCCTTTTACGTTATGTCAAGACTTACAAACTTACAACCCACCACAAAAGGCGCACTGTCTGCTAACA
The DNA here is from genome assembly GCA_011075105.1 of Heteronetta atricapilla. Classification (NCBI taxonomy): domain Eukaryota; kingdom Metazoa; phylum Chordata; class Aves; order Anseriformes; family Anatidae; genus Heteronetta; species Heteronetta atricapilla. The sequence goes on along the minus strand of CM021744.1, from coordinate 3,735,404 downwards.
TCACTCAGCCTCATCCTTCCAATCCTTCAATCTATTTATGATTCAGCTAAAGCAGATGGGAAAAGCCAAGGCAGCAAGAACAAAGAACCAAGCTCTACATTTTGAGGGCCGGTTGTTCAGGTTCCTACAGGCAGAAAAGAGCTTACTCGATGGGCATCTCCAGAGAAAGCCCCAAGGAACATCATTGTTGTTTTTTACAAGGGGACACTATCCAACTGCTGAAGAGATGCTGATCTTCTTTAGAAGCTACTTTGGAAAAGGCCCGTAGGTGCAGAGGAGTGAATTTAGACATCCCTCAGTCTATGAAGGGAAGACAACACGCCAGCAGGTGTTGCTGGGTTCTGCTTTGAAACACGCAGTCCTCTGCAAGGGACAAGTTGTTCTGGAGAGCCCAGACTGCCAGCTTCTGCAGGCAGAGTGAGTGGACAGACCGCCCTGGGCCCGGTCATTATTAGCCACCAACATGTGCTGCAATTACAAGCCCTAAAGCAGCAGAGAAGCCTGCTAACAATTAGAGCAAAGAAATCATTAATACAGCTTTTATTCCTACATAGTTAAAAAAGTCCAGTAAGGTGTTTTATCATGGACTATAAATTACCATTAGCAGACACATGGAAGGTTTTCAACACCAATATTGGCAGCTTTAATATAGGTAAATCTGAAACTGCGTGCTTGCCTTTTTTCTTTCAAAAGTAAGTCACCTGGAAAAAGTCGTAAATGTTAACAGGCAGTAGAGGGGCAAAGGTAGTCAGTTATTCAAAATTTCGTTCAATGTTTGAGTTTCTGTAAGAGGCAAATTTCCACGTTTAGGGCCAAAATCTCTGCAGTAGTTGAAGTTGTTTGCACCACAAAAGCAAAGCAGCTCCTCCCACTCACCTCTGCCATCTCTTTCACTTTTTGCTCGTAGAATTCCTGCTCCAGCAGCACTGGTGGAAGAAGCGAGAGCTTGTCATAGGTTCTCCAGTGTCGTCTCTTATTCTCCAGGAAGAACATCCGCTTCTCAATTTTCACATCACCTAAAGCACAGTTACAGGCACTACATGAAACAGGATGAAGCAGCGAGAAAAAAGCTTCAATCCTTCCTCCTCTACACACCACCAGCTGCATAACTTCAAGATCTCAGACAGAACTGTACCAAGCAGAGGTACTAATGAAGCACGTCTCCAAAATTAGATACCAGACAGTGACAGAAACATAGCTGTTCTGGGACCATATCCCTTTTCAAGGGCAGTACTTTCTCGTGTAATCTAGTTCTGCTTACAGTAACCACACAGAGCCCAATACACACTGCTTGTTATTTACCTTGCTCAAATTTGAAATCTATGTATGAATACTGATTCATTTCTTTTCTTCTTTTTCGTTTCCCACTGGTTTCCGGAGACAGCTCCTGCCATTTTTTGATGGCATCTGAAAAGGCCTGAAAAAAAACAACATGCAGACTTAAACCCCTTTTGTTCTTCGGAAGAAAGCAGCAGCACATACTTCACATCATCACGCTGCACAAACACACATAGGTCTGATCTAAAACAGGAAAGCCAAGCACCCCAGAGAGGCACGAATACCTCTTCCCTTTGTCCACCAATCACTCCATAAAAACAAAAGTGTCACCACGCAGAGCTGAATGATGCTTCACAACACCTCAGCTATTGACTCTTAATACAGCTGATGCAACAGAGCCGACATTTTTCCATTTTTTAATATTTTTAAATGAAGCTTCTTTTTGGAAGGTCTAGAGCTAGAATCTGATCTATCAATCAAACAAAGAGGAACAGTGTTTTTGGTTCAGTTAAGCCCCGGAACAGTGGAGGGAGAAGCTCAAGCAAGAGAAGCATGTCAGAAGAGTAGCTCCAAGTCAAAAGCTTGAAGCCACATTCATATTTAGTTTGTTGATGCTTAAGAACAAGTTTCTTTACAGCTCCATTACAGTGAAACTTTTATGAGCAATATATGATTCATTTCACACATCGTAATTAAACAGGACAGTGAGACTTGGGTTTCTCTTTAATTACATGCAGTCAGTTAAAAACTAATAGCAGCAGTTAAATGTTTTAAGACTTAGTTAAATGTCTTGGCTTTATTGGCAATTATAACCCCACTTCAGCCAAGTACAGGAACACTTCTGAGTTCAACGCATCACCTGTCATCAAGTAGCTAGTGCTTCCTCAATTCTCCTGTTACAGAAAAATAAAAACTTCCCGCAGCATTCTGTCTGGCCAACAAATTTTGCAAGTCTCTACTAAATGAACAAACACTTCTTGAAAGGAAAGGGAGATCGTAAGAACAAAACGCAACTACACACACAAGCAGATGGCACACTGATTTCACACTGCTCCACAGATACGGGAGGTAACCCTAGGAAAGAAAAGAGACTTGAAGAGGAGAACCTTTCGTGTGATTGCATAGTGTCCCTTGAGTTCATGTAGTGCCCACTTAATGTCTTGGCTGCTCAACATTTTGAAGTCTGCCATAAGGAGGTCAGCTGCCTGAATAAAGCACCGCTGATCAAGCGGGGCGAGCTTGGAGAAGTCGAAGTAGTCCACTTTAGGCACCTAAGAAGAAAATGCAAAAGAGAAGGTAGTCCACACAGAGTCATACTCAAAGCAGTTCAAATGAGAAAAAAAAATGAATGGGTTTTAAAATAAATTAATACAATTAAGTAACTGTATGGAGCCTCACTGTTAAGAGACTGAAAATGAATGCCTAAACGTCACGCAAGATAGACCTGAGGGCCAAATCTACTTCATGGACAGAATGACCAAGGAATTCTTACACCATTTACCAAAAGGAACACTGCAGACAGCAGGTGGCTGATGGGCAGGCAAGCCAGGGGGTCTCACCAAAGGCAGAAGAGCAGACAAGAGGCAGCTGCACAACACCAAAACCTCTGCGTGATTTTGCAAGCAGCTACCTATTGTTATTTAACACCATCTTAATTGCACCTAGAGGCCTCCTAACAAAGCATGGCTCAGGCAGGCACTCTGCAAGTACGCACTAATAGACCCATACATCCCAAGATGACTTCAAATTGGACACATTTGATGGGAAGCACGCTGTAGATCAGGTCACTTGCCTTTGTCTCGTCTTGGCTTGCAAGCAGGCTGCTGCTGGGATTTAAAACCACTCTGCCTTCTTTCTTTGGGTAATCTGGATTTTCCAGCAGAAAGTTACAAAGTCTGAAAAGATAAATACAGTTACTTCAGCTGCTGGCAGTCAGGCTCATTCCTCACTTGTCACATTTTTAGTGTCCTCTAATTAAAAGGCTGGGCAGGCAAGTCACAGCTTGCCCTGCAAGAACCAAGAGAGGTCTCAGACTAGAGCGAATGGAAAATAAATGACTGAGAATTTAGAATGATGAGCTGTGTGACTGCAGAAGGAAAAGCAAATAGACTTCTTTCAACAATTACATTTACATAAGAGGAGCTTGTATGGGTGAGCTACTAACCAAGCCAACTCTCTCCATGCCAGGAGGGAACAACCGGGCTTACTTCCCACTCACATCCACAGCTAAAACCACGTAATGTGAAGCTTCCTCAGACCACCTCTCATCTTTCACAACTAAGCACCAAGGTGTGCTAACATTCTGCTACTGGAGTTAACGCTGTGAGGACTACGCAAGAGGGAACAATCACAGCAGAGCAGCATTAATTGGAACAGCTGACACCTACTGTGGCTAACACAAAACCAGCTATGGAAAGACAAGCACACAAACCCCTATCGAAACCGTAACAGGTTGATGCCTTCCTGGTCTGAAGATTACTGCTTCAGATTTGAGTTAGAGCCTCCAGTCTTTGTCAACTTTCACAATGCAGCAGAAGCAGAAACATGTTTAACGCTGTTTACTTAGGATGTGTACTCTGAACACAGGTTTCATTGGCATAAAGCTTGAAATCATACTGCCATTGTCCAACTCACGCTGAAAACCGTTCTAGGGGGAAAAAGCATTAGGAAAAAAAAAAATCACTAAAAATACTTGGAAAATTACATGCTAGACTAAACGCAGCATGCCTGAGGTCCTATTGCAAACAGTCATAACTTTGTCAGGTAAATGCAGCTCAGCTGAGCATTTCAGCTTCGAAAAGATTGCAGAAGTAGGCTCAGAATACCCCACAAATACCTCTGAGGCCCTTTTGAAGGGGAAGCTTGCTGGAGGCGATCTGAACCTGCCTTTCACAGCTTATTCTCAGCTGTCACCAACCAGCTGTGCCGGACGGGTCGCGTAACATAAGCTGTTCCTCAGTTTCCCCAGCTACAGAATAATATCCTCCTGAAAGGAGCTACGAGGAGCAATTAACATTTGTGAAACTTTTTCAGTGAGAAGGTGCTAGGTTGCAGCAAAGACATAATTGCTGCTAATTTACATTCCTGATGTCAGAAATCAGTCCCTAATTAAGAAATCTGAACTGGCTTGCAGCATTAACCCACTATCAAGGCGTGATTACTTTAGCCCTGCTTTCACATTCAAAGCAGAGGCATTTCTTTTTGTTTAATCAGGTATTGCCATCCTGAGCCAGAAGCTTTTGACCGAGCGTGAATGCTTCTGCACACAAAAGCTGAATGGACGATACCCTGCTAAGAGGAGCTCTCACATCTTATCTTTCGCCTGGGTTGAAAGTTTTAAGACTATCATTTTGGAAAACAACAAAATATCTCGGGGCGCCGGGCATTTAATAGCTCCCCCTTTGGTGAGGACCAGCCATTCTAACCCGACAGACACTTCAAGGAGCTCTGAGCACTGCAGCTCAAACGCAAGGGTTTCAGCTGGGGCACAGCTGAACCGTTCTGCATGTTGCCATCCCAGTGCTCGGGATTTTCGGAGACGTTAACCTTCAGTGTCTGACAATTAGTTAAGCGGGTCCCAGCACGCAACGCACGCACACTTGTGGCACTGTTCATTAATATCCGCACCACAGGACACAGAGGCGGTTAAAAGCCTCATCCCTGCCCAAACCCAGCCACCCTCGGTTATTATATTTCAAGCCTGATTCAGCTTGACACACCGTGGAGATCAAAGCGACCCTGCCAGCCGGGCTGACCGGTGCTTTGACCCGTCTGCGCTACCACAAAAGATGCGGTGACAATTCAAAAGATAGTTTGGTTAAAGGAATAAAAATATGGAGGAGAAATCTTTATCATCCAGTAAGTCCCTAACGCACCGCTGAGCAGGCACTGTGGACGGCCTACAGGGAAGCCTGTAAGCACCTTTTCATCTCCCTGCCTCTGCGGCACACAATAGGAGAGAAGAGATTTCGGGAGCAGAAAGGGAAGGAACACATTAAGACTTACAGAGGCTGATACTGGGATTTACTTCTACCAGGCTTCACTAAGTCCCTGCAGGATACAATAACGAGGTTTTCACACAATCCGTGTGAGGGTGCTGCAGCTAGACACAGCTGCACCGGCCCCATCACCCCCAGGAACGGGCTGCTGCCCTACCTACCGTCCTCATTTCCAACATCACCAACTGCTCAGGGGCACAGGTGCACAGGGCAGGCACCTGAAAGCTGCTCTCGTGCTGAACATGTCACTGCTGCAGGGAAAGCACTTTGGGAAGATGAGGATAGCTCTAACTAGATCATTTTCCAACCAGTAAGCCCTGAAGGCACAACTTCACTGCACAGGCAAAGGCACTAGAATAGGAAATCTAAGGGTGAACCCACCTATTATTTTATATATTAGGCTTAGTTCCTTGCCAGTTACCTTATTTATGCTCCAATAAGTAACTGCAAGCCTCACACGCTTGAATACTGCTTAATTAGTGCCTTAGTTAACAGGGGGGGCACGGGATTCATACGAGATAAAATGAAACCTCTGGCAACCAACACCTATTCCTCATTCTTGTATCCCATAATAACTAGTTCCAACACGTTTGAGATGGTGACAGCTGCAGGGAGAAAGAGAGAGAGAAGGGCCACCCAGCGTCAGACCCAAGTCAGATGTAATTTACTTCAAACCACCCTCCCCTCAGCGCTGCCTGGTGCCAACACACACCATCCTCCACGCTTCAGCTGCGCAAGCTTTACCCAAAAGGGGAGGGTGATGAGGGAACTTAACAAAGGTTAATGACTATTTTGTATTCTTTTGATTCTAAAGTGAACTCCCAAAGATATCAAATATGGTTCTTAACGCTAAGGAATCCTTGAGCTGCTAGTACAATTGGGAAAGCAACAGCACTCAGGATGATTTCCCATTGCTTTTACTTCCCTTCTTGGCTCAGATTTCTGCTCAATGTGACCAACTCTGTCCATCAGAAGACATCTATAACCAATCCAGCTAGCCCTTAACTGCGCTTGTTTTATCTGCAAGAGGTGATTTGAGAGGGACTCAAATAGCACCACTGCCATTCAGTCAAGTAAAGGGGATAAAAGTCAACATCATGACATCAAATGAGCAAGTCCAAAACAGTGTCAGTTTCACCCTGAAACAGGCAGGAAGAGGTGGGAAATTGTTTTCCACAATTCAGAATTCACCAATTCACCTTGAATTACGTTTTACAGAAGCCACCTCAACGCCTACCCTTGACACTAGTCTTTAACAAGCCTAGCACCACTTAAGAGGAAATGATACGTAATAGTTTTAAATGATACGTAATAGTTTTAAATAATCAAATAACTATTAACAGAAATTTCGCAAATTATCTTAAAAGCAGAGAAGCTACGCCATGATGTCAGAAAGAGAATTTCTATTACAACAGGGGGAAAACAACAACAACAAAAAATCCACGCTCTTTGGCACTGCCAGCATCGTGCTGACTCCCAGCCTGGATACGCTCAACAGCGCTATAAGCAGGAAGGAAAATGGAAGCATGACTGCAGCCAACCTGTTCCATGGTACACTCTGCTTCTTAGCTTTGTACTTACACATTTAAGTCATAGCAGTTCTTGGCATTGATCAACTCTTCGATATATTCCTTCTTCACATCTGGGAACCTTGCTTCCTGCAGTAGGAACAGATGAAGGTTATACGGGCGTTAGAGGAGCGGTGTTGTACAATCTAGCAGCAGCACCAAAGAGAGAAATATATAGGTAATTATCTAATGTGCTCCCGAGACAGGGGCTCAGATGGGTTTTAAGAGACACTTGCTACCCATCCAGCCTGGACACTGCAAGTCGCTGGCTCTCCTTGCTCCACAGGATGAATACCAAGAAGAAAAATAGGGGCAGTGATACGAGCAGTCATGAGCAGCTGGCCTAACAAGTGATTCAGGGTGGAAAGAGGAGAGGCGCGTAGGATCTACACCACAAGCAAAACTAATATTTACCTTTAGATAGAAGATTAAGGACTTCCAGGTTGTGTGCTGAAATACAACATTCCAGAGCAAGGGGGGGAAAAAAAAGCCATGCTGCATATACCCACTGAAAGCACCCAGATGACTCAAAGCACACTAACGATGAGATCAGAGAAGACAACAAACTTTTACTTGCATTTCTGGGAAAACGCTGCCACCATTATAGCCACACAGCCAAGAGCAGCCTTTGCTGCTCTCTCTCACTGGCTTTTCACACAGGTATTGGCATTGGTCATACCATATAGTATTTGGTTTTGCAAGACAGAGCTGGGCAAACAACCCTGACGATGTAGGGGTATCTGCTTGCTCTAACAGGTGGACAAGTCAGTGACCAACAAGGTTTCAGTCTGAAAGAAGTTAACTTCGTTGATGTGCTACTCGGAGAGTAACAACAGTATTTTCTCAACCTATTTTTTCCAAATAGAATCAGATACGGGATAGGGAGGGAGAACGCAGCAGGGGGAAGAGAGGATTGGTTCAGGTACAGTAAGATGTATCTGTTTGAAAAACTCATCTGAAAATAACACTTACACTGAAGGCACACAAGCCCTGGGAACACTTACCGTCTCTCTGACGAGCAGCGCGGTGAGGTCTTGGTCCTGCCCAGCAGCCCCCTGTTCTGGCACATCGCTAGAACCGAGTTCGTGCGAGCCCTGTGCCGGGAAGGCTGGGCCTGGCTGCTCGTTGTCTATTGCTGCCTGCTGCCCCCTCGTTTCTTCTGGGGGGTGTGCTGGCTGGGGCGAAGCGGGACCGGGAATCCCATCCTGCTGCGGCTCGGGTCTGGGGAAAGCGGGCCCAGGAGCCTCCTCGCCATACGCCCTCGAAGATCCTGAGTCTGCTTCAGGCTGCCCTTGCGGAGGAGCACAACCATTTACGACGGCACGGGGCTCCCCTTCTGAGGGCTGGAAGCGATCAGGCCGGCTGTTCTCCTGGAGCTCCTGCTCCATACTGGGTGCAGCAACTGTTCCTTCTATGTTCTGCGAGAGCTCTGGCCTCAAGTCCTCTCCTTGCCAGCCCTGAGCTTCCACCTTTTCCTCCTGTTGCGGTGGCAAGTCTGCTCTCTCCAGGTTAACGATGTCCTTGTCAACGACAACCTGCGAACTCATCTTTACTGCTGGAAGCAAACTTGGGCCAGGCTCCAGGTTACTCGTAAGTTCAAACCTGGGGCCATTCTGTTCAGACGGCCCGGGCTGCTGCAAGGCAAAGTTCACATTCTCATCCCTGCTTGGCCCAGCGCTGCTCTCCACCACGTAATCATAGCGGTCCTTCTGGCAGAGCAGAGCTGACATCTCATCCTGCAGGTACGTGCCCCTCAAGGGCCCTACAGCGCTTTGGGATCCTCCTTCTCCCCCAGTGTTTGCACTCTGCCATTGAGCAGCAGGTCTGATGACGTTGGGACGCACAAGCTGCTGATGCTTTGGGGTCTAAAAAAGAAGACAGACAAGAATAAGTAGGAGTTTTCTACTCATCACAATCCTTTCTTCAGATGTAAGAGAGTCTGGAAATTAGGAGTTAACTGATGGCATATTGGCATCTCAGCAAATTCCTTCATTTTAACCAGAAGCCAGAACCAAAGCTCAAAATGTGAACCTCTGGCCTTGCTCCTGCCTCTGGCAAGCTAAGACTAGTGAATACAATAACATTTGAATGCTCTCCAACACCGTTTTCAAGTAAGAAACAGAAAAGTCATCTTCACAACCCATTTTCTCAATAGCTCTGGTTACTTTAAGAGCAAGTAGAATATTCTTAACATAGCTTAAATATGAGATTAGACAAAGTAATAAGGTTAAGCGAATGCCGTTGGCCCTCCTCTGTGTGACTGCCCCTACCAGTGGAAATAGATTTACCGGGTAGGCTGGCTTTGTAAGACTACAAAAATTTAGGTGCCTGCAAGAGCCCAACAAGAATCCAGCGTTCTGAATACCAGAACAGGGTTCCTCGAGAGCTGCGTGATGTCCCATGCCTTCAGTATTCAGGAGGCATTTGGATAAGGTCCTTAATATAAGGCTTTAGCTTTTGGTTAGCCCTGAAGTGGTTAGATTATCTTAGAATAATTTGTTTGGAAGGGACCTTCTAACTAGCAGAGATGAACATAAAGCACACGAGGTTCAACAAGGCAGGTTTTGAACACCTGCATTCTACAGAACAAGTCCTTTTTGCAAAGCACTCCACCTTTCTGGATTAAGATAGATAAAGACGGCTCTAGCTTCCATAACGTTAAGTATAACTTTACGATGCAGCTAACAATCTAGTTCTCCCTGCCTGTGCCCAAAATATGATTAAACACATGAACCCAGCAAAATGCCATCATTTCAACGCTCATTTAAGACATCTTCAGTAAATTGCTGCAACTAGGCAGGACTCTCCAAGGAACACATCAGGTATTTGCACAGGAGGTGGTTATAAAGGCCAGGAATAAAGCAGCAACATGTACAAGAATGAAAAATTACCTCTGCCAAGATAACCACATCATCATCATCTTCCTCGTGCTGCTGTTCTGCTGGCGTTTCCAACAACAACGGTAACTCTTCATCCGAGGAATCCGATATCGTGATAAGCCCGTCATCCCTGCGGTTTATCCAGTCTGCAGAGAAGAAAATACAGTTAGCTGCATGCAAGGGACAGAGCACAACACTGCAACATGTGAAAAAGCCTTCACATTTCCATTCCAGTGACAGGGAAGAAGTGCACAAAGGTCCCTGGTTCCTCTGCGACGTACTGCCACAGCCACTCCTACGTCCCGCAGCCCTCTGAGCCAAAACCTTGCACAAGCTACAGCTCGAGAGACCCCGACAGCACGTGCATGAAGCGGTCCTGCACAGAGAATCTTCTACCCCAAACGTCAGCACGAGTCAAGCTGCTGCAAAAATGATTCTGAGTAACTCCCGGAGACTAATTCCTCATTTTTGGAGAGAAATCCTGCATCTCAGGCACCACGCCTCTTCTTTTGTTGATGTGCAGGATGTTCTAGAGGACAGATCAGGCTCCAGGCGCAATTTGGTGTCTTCTGAAAGGGAGTGACTTTGTGGGAGCACCTTATGCAAGCCTGAGATAGGGCCCCTGGCTGTGCGTGCAGATGATATCCTGCTATTGGATGATAGCCCTCAAGGTTTGTCAAGAGGGAAATAAAGATGCTGCTGAGCAAAGCTGCTGGAACTTAGGAGATACGTGCCAGCCAGAAACAGAGGGTTCCTGTACTACATCAGCAGCATGCCATCACACTTTCCCTAGGATTTAACACAACATTTTGGTTTATGCTTCTGTAACTCTGCAGCAAACCAGCACACAACCACTTCACTCAAGAGCTTAAAGCATCCACCAACGTTGAGCATTTCTCTACCTATTTATCTGCCCTTCAGACGCACAGAAGGCATCATTTTGAGTTCCACTCAAAGGAACGGCCCTCAAAGGGTGACCGTGCATACAGCCATATTAGGGACCAAATGAGGTCCTTGAAAGGTGGAACATCACGAGTGGAACATCACAAGTCCCTGAGACCTGCTGCAATACCTCTGCAGGGCTTGGGTGCTCCCAAGAAATTAGTGATCTACCTTAAGGCAGTACAACACCAGAAAGACAAGAGCCAAGTATTTCACGTCAGTGCAAAATGAGAGGCTTCGTGGCTACCTACAGAAAATTAAACAAAACAGAGCACTGTATCACACGGCAGAACAGACCACCAGCAGCTTCCTGTTAACATCACCCCTGCAGGTTTAAGGGCTGGTATTCCCAGGGCTTGGAAGCAGAGCTGTACAGAGATAGCTTCGGAAATACACCCGAATCGATACTCACCTTTCCCTCGGTGACTACGGAAGCTGTTTAAGTGAATTACTTCTTCATTTCCACCTCTCTCTGCCATTTTAAACAGCTGCTCCCAGAAGTGTCAAGGCCCAGGCATGGCAATCAGGATAGAACGAGGAACTAGAAGACAAAATAGAAGAAGAACAGTAAGGCAAACGCAGTGGCACCCCAGGCTTTCCCTGCTAGATCACTTTTGTGATTCTCGTGGCTCTCCCAGCAAGGCTCTTAGGAGACATTTCCATGCCTGAAGGGAGGCACGTCTCAGGTCCTGTTAAGACAGCAAGACCACCAAGAATAATCAGTCCTGAGAAGCCCCCGGAGGAAGACTTGGAGGCGCTCACAGCTCCGTGACCGCAGGAAGAGGGGAGAGGCACTTCTGCCCGGCCAGCCTCAGCCCCCGTGTTTGTGCTCAGAGCCGTTTTCCTGTTTCCAAGAAGTCAAAACCCCACAGCGGCGTTTCTGCCACCACCTACCGGTAAGAGGAGCAAAAGCCACTTGCCTGAGCTGCCCCAGGATGCAGGCACAACCCCTGCCACCCGTGGCAGCCACCCACAACCACCCCGTACCGCACGCAGGGCTGGGCCGGGCGCCACGCCGCCAGCATCGAGGTCCTGTTGGCCAGACCCAGGGGTTTGGTACAAATCCCAGGGTATTTCACCTGCTCTCCAGCCAAAGAGACCCAGAAGGGCTCAAATTCTTTCACGGGACAGCTTCTGGGATGTTCTGTCACCCCACCTGGTCCCAGATGGGCGCCACGTGCCGGCGGCAGGCTCGGGGGCAGGATCAGACCCGAGGCATCACCACAGCCTCAACGCTGGGTTTTCTTTTTGTGCCCCGGCACCCTACAGCTGCCAGCTCCCTGTCACAGAACAGCTACATGAACCCTGAGCAGTCGGATTGCTGCAAGGAGAAAGGTCTTGTTGGGAAATGTTTGCCTTACTGCCAGAGCACGGAGTCTGCATTATTTACCGATGCGTAGGTTGAAAGAAAATGGTGGCCTGCTATAAAACCCCGTTTGCTAGCACACGGGAGCAGTACAAATTCCTCCTCAATAATTCTGCTTAACCTTCTCCGCAGGGGACGCGATTTGCAGCTAGCACAGCAGATGAAATCTGCTCAGACGTAACTCTAGGAACTTCAACGTGTGTGTCCCCTACACACACCAGGAACCAGCATCACCAGCCTCAAAATATTTTAATACAGCACAAAATCATGAGAATAAAGAATAAAAAGGCATAATCATACACAAGCATCTGTTAAAAAGGCCAAAGCACACTTCGGGGTGGAAACCCACACATCTCCAGCATGCACAGACATGGTCCCGAAGCCGTATACCACAGTCAATAGGATAAACCAGCAAGGAAGCAGCACATTCACATTTTGTAGGGCAGGATTCTTGCTTAACACGCACAAAGGGTGCCAGCAGCAGCCTCCCCTGGAGGGCACCTCCACCCTAAGGGCTCTCATGGCTTGGACAGGAATGGCCACGGCTCACCCGGTCCCAACCCCGCTGATTCCTGCTCTGGCTGGGACATGGGGCTGGGTCTCTTCCAACCAGCGTTGCTACAAACATGCAGCTACCCCCACCTCCGAGCCCTTCAGCAGCATGCCTCGTTTCCAGCAAGCAGCCTCAAGAATGCCACGGCCATCTTGATGCCTTGAAAAGCCTTCAGAAACCAAGCTTTGGGGGTTGTTTTCGCAGGGCTCTTCAGCTTCTGCCTTATTACAAGCGAGGTTACTCAGAACAGCACTTTAGTTGGCAGAACGGCACCAAAGTGCTGCTCTCCCTCCCCGCAGGCAGGTGCTGGAGTGGCAGCTCAGGAGCTGGCTAATTGTGAGCATCCTCAGTGAAAACAGCATCCTTTTTAAAAGGGCACATCCACGTTGTTACCGTTCCATTTTCCCCCGGTGCTTGTGACCAGCCGCCACCCAGCCCCGCACAGCGTTTTCCTTTCCAAGCACTTGAGAAAAGAAGATCAATATTGTGCCTGCCATTTCAGAGACGGAGAAATGCAAGCGCTGAAAGCGCCAAGGTCACGGAGCAGGGCTAAAAGCAGAGCCAGGAACAGCACCCAGGCTCTTCAGATCCAGGCGGCTGCATCCACGCCAACCGCTTCCACCAGCTGGTCCCACAAAGGAAGAATCACCCCAAGACCAGATGGGGAGGGACAAGCCTGGGCGTGAAAGCTACAGATGAGCCCCTGCAGCATCAAACGGTGCAGACAGAGGCCAGGCAGGTGTCTGCTCGGATCCGCTCAGCAGCTGGGGCAGTTTTCCCCTGCAGGGGCATGCAATGCCTCAGTAGAGTTCAGTACGTGTGGGCTGCTCAGCACCACAAATGCTCGGCACCGTCAGCAAAACGTGTCCCAAGCAGCTCCCCCTGTGCTTTGGCCACAGCTGCCCAAATCTAACCGACGGCGATGCTCTCCCCAGGCAGCTCCGGTCGCCCGCAGAGGAACCTGCACGTCAAGAGAGAGGCCCAGAAAGAGTTTGGGATGCCAGACTGCTGCCCCCCGGACAAGAGAAAGGTGCGGGCACATCACCGAGAGGCTCACGGAATGGCGTTAACTGTACCATACAGCCAAGGCAACGTGAAAAATAAAGGCCAAGCTGGAAGAGCTGGCTACGTACCTCTTCTCTCAAAAAGGACCACATAAAAACCCAGGCAGCTTCATACAGCTCTGCTTGGAGGGTAGAAAGCAAGGTTCCACCAAGGCAGCAGTTAATTTTGTCACTAGAGGACTCACATTTAAACAAACATCTCTGAGCACGGGCCAGCTCCATCGAGGGGCACGAGGAAGAAGTTGACTTTATAGCAGCAGGCGGCCAAGAACGCGGAGTAACAAGATGAAAGCCACCCTAGGGTCTTGCCCTACATAAACACCACAATAAAAAGCAAGAGAGGCAGATGGAGAGAAGCTGCCCACACCACCCCGGTGATTTTCATGCCTCTTTATAGGTGCAGAATAAGGCCACCTGTGAGCTCTGACATCAGCTTCTTCGTGGTGCAGTCGGGGACCAACTACAAGAACAGTTTTCAACGGAAGCGACCTGGCAGCAGCACACAAGCCGGGTTTCCTTCCTCAGATCTCCCACTGGCACTACAGCACACCAAACCACACAGATTCAAGCCCCAGATCCGGTAACGGGGGGACACAAAACTGTTGCAGTGACCTGGAGGTCGCCTGCTGACGGCACGATACAGCGCCAAGGCTGGAGATGCGGCGTCCCGGATCGCCCCTCCGCTTCCCACGTCACACCACGTCCTCGGGACGCCGCAGGCCCGAGGGTATCTCACTGCTCAGGAAATCAAACCCTCGTGGGTAAGGTTTTCCTACTTGAGAGGGAGAAAACAGCATTAACGGAACAGCTACTGGAAAAATCAGAGGCCCTCGGGGCCTTACGGGTAACGCTGCTCTGAGCGGAGCAGGTCTCGGGCTCCCGCTCAAGGCCATTTCCAAGCTACCCCCAACACACACACACGTACAAACCCCGCAGCCCCTCTCCGAGCTGGCAAAGCTGCTGCCGGTAGGTGAAGCAGCTCCCAGGTGCACGCAGCTCGCTTACACGTGGATCCCCAACCCCGCTCCGAATCCCCGCAGCTACCCCGGTATTTTTAGCCTAACCTAGAAGCAGCAGGCATCGGCGCCGCGTGTGGATTTGAGCTCCCAGCGTACGCAGAAGTTTCCGGATGGCAGGAGCGGGAGCAGAACTCAGGGGCGCTCCCTCCGCCTTCCCTTTGTGCTGCGACAAGCGTCCTCAGATGGGGCTGGGATTTAAAGCCACAGTCGAGGGGAGAAACGTTACCGTGCAGTTTTTCCTGCTCAGGGCGTTTAAGATCTCGAACTTCCACATCCCCAGGAAGGGACCAGGCACCAAGTGCTCTCCCCTGGCTCTGGCTCAAGGCAACGGGGCTAGACAGAAAGCACCGCAGGGGAGGCTGGAGCTGAAATCCCAACCAAATGGGGGGAAAAAAGGAGCAACGTGGAAGAGATGCCAGCAGCATCGCGTCGCTGTGTGCTTTAGCCTCTCCCCACACACAGCACACCAGTGCTGCTGCTCACCTACGCCGGCAGCAGAGAGCCAGCTCCTACCTGCTGCCCGCAGGCAGCACACGTGTCCGCCGGCAGCCTGCGAGCAGGGTGAATTTCTGCCTCACTTCAAGCTGCTAAGACAAAAAAGAAGCTCCTTAAATAACGCACGGCCCGTGACAGCCAGCGAAATGAAAGGCTACGACTCAGCCCTCCAGGACTAACAATAACACAAAACGCGGCAGAAGCGAAACCAGGCAGCCCGACCTCCTGCCCAGCATCGCAGCCGAACGTTTCAAGGGGCTCGCAGCGTGCTGGGGGCTGCTCCTCCTCACGGTCACGTAGAGCACGGAGAGCTCGGGTGGTTGTTCACGTTAAGCAGCCTCGTCCCCCCCGAAAATCAGAAATCCCCCAGCAAGAAACGTGGTGCACAAAAAGCCCTTTGGCTACGCGACCTCCGCAGCATCACGGCTCGCAAAAGAATGAAGCCAGAGGTGCAGACGTGTGCCGGCAGCTCGGTTTCCCTCAAGGGGAACACCAAGATGGAAGCGTTGGTGGCAACACAGAGGCCTTGTCCCTGTCCCCCTGCAGCCAGGGACGCTCGGGCAGCGACCGGAGGACCACCAGGTCCCAGCAGTCAGTACAAGGGAAGCAAACTCTCACCTCCCTGCACGTGCAAGGCAGCCAACAGGCTCAGAAAACCTCTGGGAACAGCGGCGACCGTTTCTGCAGCCACGCCAGCCTCATAAGCCACTTCAGAAGCAGCACTCCAGGCTGGAACGTCATTAGGACGGACAAGAGGGACAGGCGGCCCTCGAGCTCCTCTGGCAGTACTCACACCTTCCAGTGATCTCTTGGAAGTTTTCAGCTCCTCGCCCTCTCCAGCCGAGGAATAAAGGCGCTGCTGTGAAACCCGCATCAAAGCGAGCCGTGCCCTTCTCACCAAGCGTACCATTGATGCGAGCTCCTTTGATATCTGTGGAGCGCTTCGTTATCACTCCGCTGACAAAAAGCAAAGCACGAGCCCGCCAGCACCACGCTGGCCCAGCTTTACTCAAGCCTGCTGGTGGCTGGAACAAGGCCAGAAGCGTGGCGCCGCAGGGATCCCAACGCTGCTCCGTTTTTTGGTCACTTCTCAGTCCGCGGTGGCACCAAGAGCAGGCTGTAAGACCTGTAAGACACTCGGACAAGCGAGGTTAAGGATCAGCACGGCACGAGCTGCTTTCACGTGTCAGTGCTCCAGAGAACGGTCGGCCTGCAGCCAGCAAGAGGGCTCGCTTCGGGCTGACGGGTACGGATCGCTACAGCTTCCCTTTCTATGACTTCCAGGAAACATTTGTACAGCACAAGGCTTCTGAACGACCTCATCTACGTCTGTCCTTTCATTCAGGTGTGGGTATCGCTCCATTTTAATTCTTGGAAGTGCCCTACCTCCGTTTCTGGTGCAGCAATTAGCACCAGGAGGAAAGACACCTGCCCAGGTTTCCCCACCTGTTTTCTCCCGAGCTGTTTTGCACTGTTTTGTTCTGATTTTGTGGTCTCAGGGCGGGGACGAACGGAAGGGCACGTGGCGCCACGTGACTCACAGTTCTGCCTCTTCCAGAGCAACTTTTACTTCTAGGGTTTTTTTTGCCCCGAACTCGTGTACCCCAACCAAAGCGGGTGAGGCTCTTCCCTCCGAGCAGCACCGTTAAGGCCCCTGACGGCCGTGTCCGCCGACTACCAGGTGCTCCACGTACCTGCCACCGCCTGATGTTAATTGCAGCTGCCTTCTCCTCCCCATCAGCCCAGAGGCCAGGCAGAGCAGAAGGGACCTGCGTGCCCAGGGTACACACAAGAGTGCTTCTCCATCACTCACACTTGAAGAGCTCTCCAGGAGAAAGGACACCGCGTGTCCTCTCCACATCCTTAGTTTTGTTTTTCCCTTTTTTAAGGAAGCCCAGACGTCACTTTTAAAAGGCGTAGGAGAACAAAGAAAACGAAGGGCAACCTTTGAGGCAGTTATTTAACAGGTCGCGTGCACATCTTCGGGTTAGCAGCTCAGCCCAGCTTTTTATTGGAGAGGAAATCGGGAAATGAAGGCGTTTGTGGCTGCTGGTTACAGCCACCTAACGGGCTACGGCAGAACCAACACGCACCAGCAGCAACCATGGGAAGCTCAAGGGGATTTTAATTTCTGTTTTTTAAAACTGTGACCTGACCCTCTCACGTGAAATTCGGCGTTCGAGGCTGGGCGAAGCCTGCAAAGCCGGTTAAATGATGGTAAAAGCTGAGACCTGACCACCTCGAGGTGGCACAGAAGAGAAAGACCCACTCTCGGCAGCAGCCCACCTTAGCAAAAAGCAGCAAAGGTTTCTGTGTCAGCTCTTTTAGAGGTACTGGCTTCAAAGCTCGCCTCCAACCATTTCTCCGTGGCGTGCAGGTGTCAGAAGTCCCAGAATTGGGGGCTTCCACACAGAATGCATTCCCAGGTCACATTCCACTTACTGCAGCCCTTTTTTTGGAGGCACATCAAGCTCCTGTCACAACTCCAAAGTCACTGGTGGTGGCCAGAAGCCGTGCCTGCACGGTAACAGGCGTCTCGCTGCAACACCTGCCTGAGACGTTCCCATTCCCACTCCATCGCTGGTCCCCCTCTGTGCCGAGCTGTGCCAGGAACCGGTACGGCTTTCACAAGAAAAGCCCTGGAAAACTTAGCAGGGCTCGGATGTGACACCGTCTCTCTTCACACGTCTGCCGTGGCGTAAGTGGGAGAACAGAAAGAAGACGCTAAAATAAGCCGCGAGCAGAGGGGGATCTTAAACGGCAGCCTGAGAGCTGAGACACGGCACGAGCCCAGCCCGGAGCCGCGGGGCATCAAACAAACAGCGCTCCTCGCCCAGGATCAGGCTCTGCTTCAAAGATGCTGCTCACCTTCAGCTGCCCAGGGCGAAGGCTTTGCTTTGTGAGACCTGACAACAGCAAAACCAGCCCATGGCCAGGCCCAGAGCTGCTCCACAGCCAGCGTTTTTCCTTTTCCGAGTCTCACAGCTCCCAAGGGCAGACTGAATTACCAACTGCCCGGCTGAAAAGCGGGGAAAGCAGCACCCAGCTCCACTCTCCCACGGATCGAGGAGACCACAAAGGACCTAACCTGAGCCCAAAGGAAACGGCTGCTGTGCGTACGCAAGATTACGAGAGCCACGACAGCTAAGAGATTGCCCGGGCTGAAGTCAGACCGTTTGCTGAGGCCGCGGCTCTGCCTGCCTCTCCCTCAGCCATCGCAGCCCAAGCGCCCGACGCTGCTGAAGCCTTCCCGCAGCAGGACCAGTTCTTTTCCCGGGCGTTGCAGCAGTACGGCATCAGCTTATTCTGGGACAGAGGGTGAGGAAAAGCAACCACAAACTTCGTGATGCAGACGACACGAAGGCTCCGGAGGTGCGCCCCGGCCCGTGCCAGTCGTGGCTGATCCCGGGGCACCTCCCAAGTTTACACACAACGAAGGCAGCTCCGTGACAACGGGATTCTGGTTCAATACGGGGAGAGAGGAGCTGCTTCTGCTAGCCAAGCTGCTGCTGAAGGATCCTGCCAGTCCTGTTCATCTGTGGCTGGAAATCCCAGCAGCAGGGGAAGCACGGAACACCCCGCGCCGCTGGTTTCCTGCGGACAGAGCTGCTTTTCCTGCCTCCCCGTTACGCTGCCGCCGTCAGCTTCCTCAAACTGCGTTGGAGCACAGCTGCAGGGAGAGAAGGGAAGCCTCGGGCAGCACCACCGCTGCCATTCCTCCCCCACCATCTCCCCGCAACGCGTTGAGCCCCCAGCATCTCCTCCCTGCCCCTGGTAGGTGGCTAAGAGGCTCCTCGGACTGGTGGCCTGCAGGCACCTCCAGGCTAAAACGGCCCTCAGCAAGCTGCAGGGAGAGGGGGCCTCGTGTTGTTGTATTTGATGGAGGGGGCATCACGTCCTGGGGATAAAAGGAAGCAGCAGTGTAGGTGTGCTCCTAACGCTGGCTTCAGCCCAGAAGCAGCAGGAGCAGCGCCCGCAGCCTGGCAGGAGCAGCTCAGCACCCACACGGCCGCCCAGGACCCGCGCCCGTCTGTGCTTCACACGAACCCCCCCCCACCTGAGGCCATCGCCCAGCCCCGTGCTCCACGCAGCTCCCAGCTAGCGCCAATCCCGAGGGCCTCGCCGCGCCACCGCTGACACCTCTGCGGGTCCCGTCCCGGTGTTTGCCCACGTAGAGCAAGCAGAGCCCGGCCTCCCCGCAGCGCCTGTCCTCGGGAGCCAGCTGCAAACGTTTCGGGTCACCCTGACACCTACGGGCACTCCCTGGCTTACTTTGACTCATCAGCTCTGCTTCTGAAAACAACAGCCTCCAAAAGTCACCCCATGGAAGCCACAAGAGCTTCCTGCTGGCTTCGTGGGGCATCGTTTCGTTTCCCTTTCCCCCGCCCAAGCCGTGTCACCCCCGCGGGCTCCGGGAACGAGCAGAGCCGGGCTCCGCCACCACCCAGGAGCCAGCCCGAGCTCTGCTGTCGGGGAGCAGGGACCCAGCATGCGGCCGTCAGCCCCAGCACCTGGGTCAGCAACACCCAGGGACGGCAGCGTGACTCGGGGCGGCGTTTCCACCTTCCCCTTGTTGAGATCTCGCCCCAGATCCCGACGTTTTCCCCTCGCCATCAGGCACCGGCAGCTCCCCCGGTGAGCGCGGGGCCGGAAGCACAGCGGCGCTGGCGCTGAGCGGCGAGGTGTCAGCCAGCAGCGCTTCAGCCCTCAGGAACGAAGGTTCCTCGAGGAGCGTGGTGAGTTTGCACCCGCCACAAGCTCTTCGGCGCTGACCCACGGGAAGCACATCGCTCTTGAGACACTTCCAAAACAAACTCGAGGCCCTATAAAAGCGCCGCGGAGGCAGCTGAGAACACAATTAGCTCAGCGAAACGTTCCTCGTCAGCTCACATCTCAGGGCTTTGGCTAGAGCTTACTCAAGCCACCAAGGCCTTTTTAAATCCCTTTTCCTTTCCTCCTTACCCACCCCTCCTGCATGTCCCAGCACCAAGGACCCCATCCCAGCTCCATTTCAAACAAACCCACTCCGCTCCCATCAGGCGGACGCTGACGGGCACGGGCCCGGCTCTGTTTCAAACCCAGGAACCAGGCTGTGAGCACGCGGATAACCTCGGCTCCCGGCTGCTCCTGGAAGACAGCTGGAGCCCTACATCAGCCGTGTGCTTCCCCCACCGGGGAGAGATCCCATAAGGAGCAGCCGAAATGCCACAGGGCAGCCCGCAGAGCCCACCAGGTGGGGCGCCGAGCCATTGCTTTAGGGCACGCAGACTTGAGAGACCGTTGGAGCCTCTCCTAAGCAGTTAGCAACAGCAGAGCACGTCGGAATCCATTTCAATTCAGACTTTAAATACCTCCAGACCGAATCCACGTGCGGAACCCGAGCTGCTGCCTCGAACGAGCGGGCGCAGCTCTGACTGGCCCGAAAAGAATGCGGCCCCCGGCGAGCAGCGGCACCCACGGCTGCGCCGAGCCGCCCGCGCCATTACGCAGCGAAGCACGCACACAGTGCCTGGGAAAAAACCAACCACAGAAGCCACCCATCCCAAATTAATGAATGGGATCGTCTTCCAGCAGGCACCAGCAACATCCAGAGGGCTCCACTTCTCTCTCTCTGGCTCGGGTTTGAGCTGCTCAGGCTTAGTAAGCGGCTCCCGGCCCCCGGGACACGCTTGCTGCCTCCCTTCAGCCGGAGCCGCTCCACCTATTTTTGCCACGGGACTTTTTAGCAATTTGCGTCCGATTTCAAAGCGCTGCGAAGGATCCCGGCCGGGGGGAGGCAGAGCTAGTTCCAGGCCGGTGGCAGGAACGCCCACGGCATTCTCCGGCAGACAAAGCACCGGCCTACCCAGGAATTTGGAGTTCTGGGGCAGCTTCCGAAACGCAAGCCCAGGGGCCAGGCTGCCAGCACCCTGCTGGAAATCCACCTGATCGTCGGCAAAGCCTGCCCCAGCTCTGCGGACAGTTATTTGCACTTTGACTCCTGCAGTTGCCCAAGAGGGATGCCTGCAGCCAGCCCCACAGGAAAACGTCCGAGGGAGGAAGGAGGGAGGGAGGCAGAGGGCGGCCCGGTACCGAAAGGCAGCGCTGCGGGGCCGAGCATCGCTGCAGATCTTCCTCAGGAAGCGGGGCTGAATCCTCGCCCAAGCACAGGCTCCTCTCAGGACGATTGTTTCTTAACATCCAGTCTCGCTGCGCAGGCGCCCGCCACGTGAAATCTATTAAGATGTTTACAATAGCAAAAGGCAGGGGAATTCTCAAAGCACCAGCCCTAGAAATGAGAGGCCGGGAGCGGAGCCGCGAATCCTGCAGCTCCGTACCTGAAGGCTGTCCCCACCAACCTGCTCACCCCACAGAATGCAGCTCCCACCTCCACCAGATCCCTCGGTGATGGAGATGGCGAAGCCCAGCCCAGCCACCTGCCCGCAGCGGGAGGAGTTCTGCTGCCTCCAGGGGTGCTCAGGAGGAGGAACCGAGCGCCACGGGACACCACGAGACGCCCCAGAGGAGCGCTGCCTGCTCCTTGCAGCTTTCCAGGCACCTAGCTGCTGCTTTTAGGATCGCCAGCCAAAATAAAGCAAGAAGAGCCGCTGTGCCGTACGGCAGGCAGTCAGCGAGCTCCGGAAGGCCCAGGAAGAGACCCTGCGGAAAGCAGACGGTTGAGCTGCAGTCACCGAGCATCCTGCTTCAGCAACGGAGCTAACAGCACACAGCCGCTTTTCCTAAAAGCTCCAGAAGCCTCAGACCAGCTCCGTGGAAGAACCAAACGTCGCCTGAGCAGCAGTAAGGATGCAAAGAGCCGCGTGGACGCTGGAACTTCTCCCTGGGGGCTGCGCCTCTGGTGTAAGTGCTCCACAGTAGGATTCACGGCGGGTTATCAGAAGACATTTGGAGATGATGCTCCTGGTGATGAAGCGAACGCGAGAAGCACATCGCTCAGGGCAGGTTCCCGAGGGCGGTCAGCACTCGGCTGACCAGCACCGGGCTTCCTCAGCACCCAGCTGCGTGCCAGCGGGACGGAGGCGATTTGTAGGCTGACCTGCAGCTGACCCGCTGCAAACCAACACAGAGGCACGCTGCCCGGATTAACTCACCCTCTTTTCTTCACACAGAGGCCGGGAGCTAACTGAACCTCTTCGGTCCCTAAACACGACACCCCTGCAAGGCTGTGGGTAAAACCCCAACCTTACTCCAACCACGGGACGGAGCAAGCGCAACGCCAAGGCAGAGACCTGCCCCCGGCCTCCCCACCACAGCAACGCCGGGCGGTTTTGTGCTTCCAGCGTTTGCTCTCTCTCAGCCAAGCCAAAGTGGAGCTGAAATCAAAGCGGTGAGGGGGGAAGAGACAGAAATCCTCCCTTACACGGGCGGACCCCTCTCGTACCCGGGCAGAGCCCCCAGCTCAGACAGCCGTGCTTCGGGCCTCCTCCCGCAGCAGCTCCCGCAGACGGCCCACCAGATCCGAAGGGCACCTCAGGCCCCCAGCACGCCCCGAGGCCCAGGCAGAGGGCCCGGCCTCTGCTCCCCTTCCCCGACCGCCTCCGGAGCCGCCTGTCCTTGTCTCTCACAGAGCCCGGGGGGCACCGGGAGGACCCCTCCGCACCGGGGGGCTGCCGGGACCGGGGAATGGGGGGGTGGGGGGGAACCACCTCAGAGCCCCCCAGCCCCGTTCCTTGGGCCGGGGCGAAGGGACCGCGGTGAGGGGAACGGGCAGGGGCTGAGGGGGAACCGGGCCCGGGGCTATGGGGGGGGGGGCAGGCCCGCGTGAGGCGGGCAGGGGAGTCCCGGGGTGAACCGGGCCGGTGCCCTTCCCGTTCCCCAGCGGGCTGCTGCCGCTCCTCCGACCCCCGGCCCCCGACCCCGGCCCCGGCCCGGTCCCGGCGCTCACCGCCCCCCCGCCGGCCCCGCTCCATTGAGGCGCCGCCGCCGCCGCTGCCCGGCTCCTTCCGGCCCGCGCGCCCACGTGACCGCCCCGCCCCGCACCATAGAGAGCAGCGGCGGGAGGAGGGGGGCAGGCAGAGCGGCCGGCCCGGAGCCCTCAACTTACCATAGAGTGCGGGGAGGACGGGAGGGGG
Organism: Heteronetta atricapilla; assembly: GCA_011075105.1. Classification (NCBI taxonomy): domain Eukaryota; kingdom Metazoa; phylum Chordata; class Aves; order Anseriformes; family Anatidae; genus Heteronetta; species Heteronetta atricapilla. The sequence goes on along the minus strand of CM021744.1, from coordinate 3,712,170 downwards.
GAGGTCCTCCGGGGGAGCCCCGCCTCCTTCCGGGGGGGCGGGAGCTGAGGGGGGCGGGGCTAGAGGGCGGGAGGAGGGCTCTGAGGGCCCTGAGGGGGTCCCACAGCCCCTATGGGGGGGTCTTGTGTCCCCTATAGGGGCTCCATAGCCCTTATTGGGGTCCCATAACCCTATTGGGAGGGTCTTATGTCCCCTATATGGGTCCCACAGCCCTTACTGGGGGTCTTGTGTCCCCTATTAAGGGGTCTCATGCCTCCTTGGGAGTGCCATATCTCATATTAAGGGGTCTTACGTCCCCTACGGGGTCTCACGTTCCCTGTGAGGGTTCTGTGAGCCCTATGGGGTGTCCTGCCAAGGGGGCATGTCCCCTATGGGGGTCCTTGTATCAGCTGGAGGTCACATATTGCCTACTGGGGGGTCTTGTGCCCCCCCATGGGGGTCCCATATCCCCTGTTAGGGGGTCTTATGTCCCCTGTGGGTTCTCAAAGGTTCAACGTGCTGCGCTCACCCGCACCAGGGTTACCTCTGTAGACACAACGCCAGTCTGACCTGACTTTCTCCTCACCACCACATCCAGGTTTCTTCTGTAGATCCAGATCAAGAACCCCGCCAAACACCAAGAGCAGCCCGGGGGCTCCCAGGCCCTCCAGGGACGTTTCTCCCTGTGCAGGGCCCGCTGTGGTTCGGCCGTGAGGGCTCAGGCACAGCCCAACCTCTGTTTCCTACACCAGCTGCTTCTGGATCTGGGACAGAGATCTGCCAGCTTGGCAGGGCTCTCCATGGCTGTCTGCTAAGTCACCTAAGTTACCTTCCCTTTGAACACTCTTCCGCACAGGTTGCAGCACAAGGAAAAGAAAAAAAAAAAAGTAATTCTTAACCTGTTTCTGCCTACCCTCCTTCCCTGTCATGGTACAGGCAGCCCTGAGCTCTCCTGGCAGATTTTCTTTTATTTTGTGTCAGGTACAGCACGGCAGGATCCTGGTCCCAAGTGTCAGGCTCTTGTTTGTTCTCTAGAGGGACACGAACAATTAAACAAGGCTCCAGCCAAGGCTGGGAGGTGATCTGCAGGACAGGCGGGCACTGCTCACATTATCCAGCCAGCAACTATTCGTGAGATTGCAGTTAGAAACCTTGGTGTTGTTCCACCAAAAACCAGAAAAAAAGCAAGGCGCCCAGGACGCAGGAGGATTGTAATTAATCCGAACAGGAATCGCCACTGCTGCACCAGCACTGCTCACGGGACGGTTTGTACATCCAGCAGAAAGAGGCAGAAACTGGAAAATTCAACCTGAGGAATTTAATTGACCTGCCAAGCTTTTATAAAGGAGACAGTGAATTACTTGAGCTCTGAGATTTCTTCAGAGAAGTAGGAGAGTCCTACAGCAACCCCCCTACAACATACCTGATCTGAGGCAGGCTACAGGAATGCTCTTTATCTTAGCTGTGTCTGCAAAATAGATTCCAGAAATCAGGAATCTTCCCAAAAATGTCTTTACTGAAGAAAACAGAAGGCGGGACAAGCGTGTGGCCGAGCACCGAAGGACTGACAGCATTTCTTGCTCCATGCCATCAACTGCAAGTTGTTCGATCCCTCCTGCTGAACCCCTGCACGTCAGCGCGTTTGACCACCCTGGGATGTTACTCAAATAATAAAAGATTATTATTGAAGATTTATTATTTTAAAATGAAATCTACACAGATTAAAGGAGGTCTAGCTTCAGGTTTCAGGAGGGGAAGGCTGCGTGGCAGCACAAGCCAGGCACCGAGTGCTGAATCATCAGCGCTGACTGCCAGCACCCTCCGCAGGCAGGCTCCTACCACCCTTTCTCCCCTTGCAAAACACCACAAAAGCAAATTTATCAGCACTAATCAATCTTTCTCCAGCTTTCATTAAGGGGAGATTATAGTTTTTTTTCCTGAAAACTGAGATTTTTGGAAAAGTGACAGGACAGCTAAGAACGGAAGCGGACTAAGCAAAGAAGGACTGAAGGAGGCGTTCTCTCCTCTGTGTAAATCTGGGAAATGAGTCTGGGTTTCCACAGCTCGTCCACGGAGCTCCCACAGCTTCACCCGCTGCTGGGACACCTCTGCTCAGTACGCTGTGGGCCAGTGCTGGGAGAAAACGCTGACGCTCAATATTCGTGAGCCCGGTCACCGCAAACACCGGTAGAGCTTCATTACCCTGAACTCCGGGTCTTTAAACCTAAACGGGATTTTTTTTAAAAAAACCTTACTTAATGTTTAATAATGCTACAGATTTTTTAATGTCAGCAATAGTTTTGTTGTTGTTGTCGCCTCCTGTAACCCTGTGCCTTTATCCTCCACCCCCACCTCCTAAGCTAAGCACAGCGCTATCCCGCTCCCATTTGGAGCCTACCAATTTTCCTACAGTTTCCATAAGCATGTTAACAAAGCGGTGGATACCGAGAGTTTAAAGTTGTGAGTTTATTGCATATGTAACAAAAATGAACATGACCTCCTGGGTCCAGCCTACTATACAATCACTGTTTATTCCAGCTGGTTCCATAACCACATTAAATAGAACTAGTATTTCTTTAAATACTTTGATTTAGACATAAAATGAAACATTAGTGTACAACTTTCACAAAATAAATCTGCAATAAAAACAGTGGGAAGAATAACAAGGATAGCAGCAATACTTAAACATGACATTACAAAATAATAAATTAAAAAAATACATTATAAAGTGGTTGAGGAACAAAAATTAACAAATTAAAAACAGATCCATACTGTGTTTCTGGGAACTCGCTGTGCCATGCGGCCCTGAACCTGGGCACTGAGGGCCTGGTGGCCAGATCACTAATTTACAAAATCTATTGGATTTCACAACCACCTCAAACTTGAACTAAGTACATCCCGCTGAGCGAACTTTGATTTCACCACTTGGAGCTTCGAGCAGCCTTTTCGAAGCAGGGTCTTGTCTAACATAATGCCCAAGGTAACGCTAACATTCCGAAAGCAGTCTCACGTCTTCCCGATTTAAAACACGAGCGAAGTGGTGGTTTCCTGCATCCCTGAGCGTACAGAATAGGCTGATGAGCAGTATCAGGGCAAGGTCTGTGCCAATGGACCAGCTTTTAGGTTTGCCTTTAGGACAGGAACAAAAGACACGTTGTACCTTGTGTTTCCTTCGGGTCTGATCCAAGACGTACGTGTGTACAAGGTGGAACGCGCAATGACAAAATGAACACCAGACTTCATGTTATTCTTTGGGCAAGTTTGAGAAGTAACAACCAGTTCAAGTGCTGGCAGACCAAGTGGGAATGAACACACAAATTCGGACAGCTGAGGTTACCAGAACAGCCCCCAAGACCTCAAAGAGTCAATGGCTTGAGCCATGCAAGCTCTTGTTTGCCCTTCATCCTTCCCTGGCCTTGAAAGCAGCCACTGGAAGAAGAAATCATCATTTAAAACTCACACTGCCTCGCTTCTTCTATTTCTTCACCCATCCGTTCAGCTTTAAGGCCTGCCTCAATTGCATGTACAGAACAATACAAAAAAAGAGTCTTCATCATCACTGAAGTGGCACAAAATTGCTAAGACAACACACGATGGGAGGGGTGGTGAAGCTGTTTAAAAGAGAACTAAAATAATTAAGAAGACAGTGCCCTATTCTCATTATTGTCAGCAAGGAGGAGGTACCTTGACAAGGGCTTTTAAATACAGCAAAAGACATACAGACTTCTCAAAACAACAATCCTTGCCTATTCTTATCTTGTGCATTCAATAAAACACTGACCTAGCAAAGACATCAGGAACTATCGTTATGCCAACTGGGTCATTGGCATAAAGCTACTTGACCTAGCGATCTCCAAATCAAGGGCCTTCACCTTCACCTCGCTTGGCTTTTACCGAGCCAGTTGTGCTGCATGTAGAGCTTGCGTGACAGGATTTTTGGTAGTGGTGGGCTTTAGTAGTTGGTTTTTAAACTCTTTTAGTGAAAAATCCACATGAGACTGCATGCAAAGCTTTGGGGCCATAACCTATTTTGCGTTTTTCCTATCTGACTGGTTTATTGCACATTCAATCACACTGAAAGGATTAAATACACCCTGCGAACAGGTACGGCTTCACAGTCATTTTGAAAAGCCAGGGCCGTGGGGATCCTGCTACTCAGTCCCGAGACTGTACAGATGCTCACCTGCAGACAGCTGCGTTTCCTCTCTTTCCTGCAGGACACTCATGTCATTTCATTTATTTCCCAGCAATCAGTACTGCGGAAACTGGTCCCCAGGTGCAACCAGATGCCTGCAGAACACAGGTCTAAATACACCGCTCCTGTTCAATCTTGCGAGATGAGCACCTTTAGCCACCCCGTGCAAGTCTCACAATACGGTACAATTTTACACCTCCAATGCAATCCTCACTCCCAACATCAAATCACAAGAATTATGGTCAATGGAAACAAACAGAACTGAGAAAAGATGCCAGGATTTTGACAAGTGTCTACCTTCTGTCCTATCACAGTTTAAAGCTATTATCAAATTCAATTTAAAAAAGACAAAATAGAAGTATTCCAGTAGACGTCTTCTAAGAACAATCTTACCCACAGCTGAATTTCAATACACTAGTCCATAAACAAAACATCTGTTAAATGTTTCAGTAATGAATCTCTCTAAAAATCAGGCTTGCCAAAGAAAAAAGAACCCCATACAAGCAAGTCTGCTTTACTTAAGTTTAGACATGTCTGATAGATAACCGGGTCTTCCTGAAGCTGTGTTATTTGTTAGAATACTGTCTCATCTCGGTGTGCAAACTGGAAAAAATGTTAGTGATTCAGGTATTTGATTTGCTTTTGTTTCCCCTGGGAAGTCATTTTAGCAATGTGTTAGAGAACCAACCTTTTAATATTAGTTTCGGATACTTGAAAAAATTGCCTTATATGGCTCTCTGGAGAAATTTTATGCCTACAGAACTGAAGTCATAAATCCTTCCAATAGCTTTCCCTAACACTTAAATGTATTCACTATATACTTACCCTTTTACTTCAGCCTCCAAAAAGACCTTTCAGAAGGCCAAAAAGTTCAGAACAGAAGCTTGCTCTGTTGACTTAGCTTTTAGCTGTTTTCATTCTGGGTCTTAGAATTTGAAGTCACACCAACATCTCGGGTAAAACAGTGGCACAGGAATCAGGAATTGAATAAATTTAGTCCTGTCTCATCCTTACAAAACTTCTCTGCAAGGTACTTAGGTCTGAACAAACTATGGAAAGTAATTCTGCAGGAGCAAGTAATTGTTTTCATGTGCAAAACAATTAGGTTTCATCCAGGACAACCAAAAAGAAATCATACAGTACCATTTAAGCAATGTTCCCAATTCCTTCACTTTTCTCAAGGTGAGCCACAGCTTCCACTGGGAGCTTCCTGCTAAGGCAGAACTTGGATTTCTTTACCTTTCAGTTAAGTGTTCATATGGAGGCATCTTCTGCTAGAAGTTCACTTTTTAAACAGGTTTTTTAAATGTGCAATGCAAATTCTAGTGCCAGTCAGACACGCTGCACCCACTGGACTCTACAGGGCTCAGGCTTGATTTAAGACAAACTAACCAGGTACACCTACCAGCTGCAAGTCCTCAGCAAATCAAGCTCATTCTTAATTACACTTTGATTCTCCTATTTAAAAAAAAACAAACGAAAAAACAAACAAAAAAGGTCACTGACCCTATCACAATATGTGTTACAAATCTAGCAGAATATCCTGTGTATCCAAAGCCAAATGCTGAACTTGGCTGCATTTCATTTCATGGGGGATGGAAGAAGAGGGAAGGGCTTATTGTAACAAAGGGGAAAAAAGAGTTGGAAACCACCAACAAAAGCCCCTACCCCCACCCTCATCCACCAACAGTGGAAGGGAAACAACCCATCTCTAAGTTGTCTAGAGTTCTGATGCTTCAGACAGCTTAGCAGGAAGTTCGCAGCAAGCTTCTTCTAGCTTTTGATTTGGTGGTCCATGAGCTAGCATCTGTTTCCTTTGGTTGCTTTGTCACTCCACAGCAAACCCACATGTCTCTTCCACAGCTGTCAACAGCTTCTCGTAAAGCTTCTCGTATGACTCATAAGGCGGAATGTCAATCCGGTTAAAGCTAGAGGTAAAATAACAACACGTTGCAGCACATGCATCTAACACATTGATTGGAAACAAGACAATTAAACAACAAAACACAATCAAATCCTAGATCAGCTACATATAGGCAGAATTTGTAAAATCCATGTCAAAGAAAGCCTCGGCCCCTTCAACGGCTGAAGGAGACAAGATCAAAGCAGCTATTTCTGCAGCAGGAATGCGTGACTTACCAGGGCTGCATTTGGGAGGAGGAGACAGGTGGCAGATGCAGGAGACTTGCAAATAAAGCAAGACGTGAGGCAGGCCTGCTCCCTGCTCTGCCTGCAGATAATCTGTGCCTCTGCTGAAATGATTTCCAGTCCCTGATAGCGTGAGCTTTCTGTGCAGGAGCTTAGTTCTGTGCCTATACTGTACCAATAGCGCACACATCCTCCATTTTACATCTGAAAACTATTCTTTGTAATCCCAAACATGTGGAACTATGCATCTCACTATTGAGGCTAATCAACCTCGGGATAAACAAAACCCACAGATATTACAGAAAACATAAATCAAGCTAGAACAGAAGTCAATTATTTTGTTGGCTGGGAGTGCAGATATTTCCAAGCTAGCAGAACACACTTGGATTCATCCATACACATCATGTGAGTTAATCCACAGCCAGGACCAACAGAGATGAATACTTTAAACCAAGACAAAGAGAAAGCAAGTACTGACAAACAAAGTGTTTTCATCTTACCAAGTGTGGGCTTTTGGAAGGTTGTCTGTGTTTGCATCTATTAAATGGATGGTAAACAGTCTGGGGCCTGCAGCGCCTGTAGAACCTTACAGACAGACATTCTAGTTAATGCACTTCAAAAAAACATCATTCGTGTACACGCATTTTGCTACTTACAAAAAGGAAACTGAGAAAATTACAGTTCCAGATGCAAATGCAAGTATGTTATATGACTAAATCTATAGGTCAGATTTGCAGCTAATCAAGAGATAACAGAAGTGATGGGGTTCTTAATGACAATAAACTTGCAGCCTTCTATTTCGGAAGGCAGCTGAATTTCATATCAACAATGTTGCACCTTCAGAAATGAAGAGACTCAAGCGCAAGCAGACTTTCCGTGCAGAACAGAACTATGCATTTTAATTCTGAAGATCAGCTTACTGCCAGCAAACAGTTGGAACATTATCAGGAGAATCACAACAGCCTAAAACACTGCCACCTTTTCTGATGACAAATATTCAAATTTTCAGGAACCTACTTTAAAGTCTAATGGTTTGCTGCCAAACAACAAAGGAAATATACTTTTCACTTAAAAGAGTTGTTCAGTCAGCTCTATAGAGTCTCACGTGCGTGCTTGCATGCTATGATACTAACAACATCAGTCCAGAAAGTTGTAAGAGACTGATAAGCTAATATTGACAGCAGTCTAAGTGCTACACGATGACAGATTTTCCAGCTTGTATCGCTATCAGCAAAGCAACTGAAGTGGTCACCATCAGCTGCTGACAAACGTAAAACTGCTCTTGGGATCAAAAGTTTGTAAGTAATTGAGTTATCCAGTAACATGCTGATATTCTATGAGGGCCCAGTAAATACCACATGATTTTTATCTTTCTCCCACCACGTTAACTCGGCCTCCACATCAGTCACCTTGTAAAGCCTTGAAACCTTGAAGTGGGACACGCGTTGAACCCGTCACAAACTGCAACAGCCTTGCCCTTCTTTCTTCGTCAAATGTTTCGACTGCTTGCCAGAACCACTTCACAATATTGCTGTCTGCCATGCAGTGCTTTAGACGTGTGTTTGACTTCCAGTCGTTCAGGTCTATCTTATCCAGGCCCCCTATGATTAGCTGTTAAAGGGTTAGGAAATGCTTTAACTTTCAAAGTCGGTTCAGGCTTTCAGCTATAAAAACAGACATCATAGCATTCTTTACGCACTTGAGCCACCTTTTTTGGTACACAGTTAACGCTCCAAAACAGTTTAGAACAGGAAGTAAATCTCTGCAGTTAAACTGCAATGAAACTGAGGCTGAGGATTACACTTACCAGAACTGACATTTTCACAGGAAACTAGAGTTAAATGCCCATTCAAGAACTGCTTTTTAAATCTATCCTACCTGGAAAGTACAGCTTATCTTTATGAGTGTGCAGCACAGACTTGGAACAAGGCATGCCATCTACTGAGCTACACACATCATTTCCCTGATCTGGGTTTGTCGTAGAAGTGCTAATAGCCAACTGTGAGAAAATCCTGCTCAGTTCCTGGTAACATCCTAGCTGGTCTGTTGTCCCAGACTGATCACAAACTACAGAAACTTTGCATATGTTTTCTGATGTCTTTTGTGAGATCCTCTGACAAAGACTAGGTGTATTATTTCAATTCAATCTCTCTTCCAGATGAAACCAGGTTGCAAAATACCGTAAAAGGAAGTCACTGTTGGCCACAAATCTAACCAGCTACCCTGGCAACAACAAATAAATGGCATACAGAAGACATCATCAGTCAAAACAAAACGTGTGTCATATTCTATTTCCCATGTCATTTCATATTGAGAATCACATTTCTGAGAGCTACCATTCAGCAGCTGTCTTTCTGTGCCACCAAGATAGCACCCACTTAAGACTAATTTACATTATTAGGGCAGCTGTGACTATCCTAACTCAGACAATGCTGAAATATTTAATGGATTTTTAATCTGCCTTTTCAAACAGCTAGCACAGGGAGTGCAGTAACTTTGTGACTAATTGGTATAAAAAAACCACCAGCATGAAGCTATTTCTTCCAATACCCCCAAACTGTACAGGACACCTTATTTATTAAGAAACAACAGATGGAAAATGGCTATAATGAGTTATCTGAAGGAGCAGCATTCTATACCCCAGGATTACATGAGACAACTCTGTTTCTTTTCTACATGCTCTAACATTTCTGTCTTACCCACTGGAAACCATGCCCTGTGTGCATATAGGAACAGACACGTATTGAAACAGTTACTGAAGAAAACAAGTTCTGGGGTAGATAACAGGTTAGGTCTTGCCAACAATTCCTCAGACTTTCAGTACTCCCTCTCTGCCCAGACCACCTGCTTTGAGCATTAGTCCTTGGTTACACAACATGAGCTATTTGTCTTTCCCTGTTGAAGTAGCCCTCTCAGTAATGCTAACCCAAAGAAAGTACAACCAAATATGTTTAGTTAAATAAATACACAAATTTTTGGTATGTAAACTATAATTGTGTTGTTAAATTTATTTATTCATTTTTTTTAAAAAAAATCAGTGCTTTATTGTTGATCTTTAAAATTAAAAAATAATATTCCAAGTGGATAATATGTATACCTCAAGTTCCTTCTGGTCAAAAGGCTTGAGGAGATGTTGAGGAATAAGTTCATTAAAACCTTTCTGCAGAGCCAAGAACTGTGCCTCTATTCCTCTCATAAATCGCCAGTTTACATATAACCTGGGGGAAGAAAAAAAAAGGCAGGGATGACAAGCTAGATGGCATCGGGCTTTTTATAGCAGAGCTGGAAAAAGCTCATTTTACAGACCAACTAGCTTTAATAGACACATTCAGTTTTATGAAAGAAGTGCTTATTAGTTCCTTTTTCCATCAACAATTAATTATTGCACCATCAACAGAAAACACAAAGTACAATTCACAACCTTCATCTTCCCAGGTCTTACAATAGCACATTGTGTGAAAACACTCACGTAATTTATGACTCAGGTATTTCCCTTTAAAATACCCATTCCATTAGTTTCACTATATATAAAAGAAGACAAATGTGTTCACTACCTTCTTTCTACTACATTTGCAGGAAATATTTTTGTTTTGCAATACCTGACATATTCTTTCTTGTTCTCTTCTGTCACTGGAATATTCCTGCCATTTGGTTTGAGTTCATGCTGTAAAATCCGCCCAAAAGCGTTGTGCTCCACACAGAAAGTGTGGTCCAGAACTGGGGTGATATCATTCTCCCTGGGAAATGAAAAATGGAAGGTAAACTTAGCATTTTTGTTATTTTGATAATTCTCAGTGGTGATGCTGAGAGGTTTTTCTCTTTTTCTTTTTTTTTTTTTAATCTGACCCCTAAGACAGTCTTCAGGGTAAACCTAGCAACTATCCATCTGCATTCCACACCACTAGAGCAGCACTGCCACAATCATCCGTTTTTGTATAGCTTAATGCACGCTGAAGAGCCTGACCAGACTTGTCATTGTCACTCTTCTAATTTTGGTAGTACTCAGGATAATGAATAAATGATTAAATCCTACACACGCACACACACAGCAACAAACCAATTTGCTGCCATGTGTTGGTGTGAAGCATGGAAGAGGTTGCGTTCAATGAATGTGGACGACATACCAAGAACTTAAAATATCAAATTTAAACCAGCATTTGTGAAAAAAGAGACAATGCAAAGCAATGCTGAAGAGTCCCAAAGCTACAAATAAGGATGGATTTTGCTCTGAACTGTGTACGTACAGAAGTTGAAATTAATTCAATTTATTTCCTTTTTAATCAAAATTGGTAACTGAGCCACATCTTCTTCTGAACAAAGTGTACTTCCTCAGAACCCTGTTCTGAGTTTGGATTTTGGAACTGCAGCATTCTACCACACCCATGCAACACAATGATTTAGAACCTAATTTGCTGCAAGGAGGGCTAACAAAGAGTTTTGCATGAGACTCTTCCTCGCATATGTTGAGCTTTTTGACACAGAAACAGTTACTCGGTAATTCTGTGCAGCTCTCCCCCCATGACAAGATCTTTGCAAGTGTTTTCCATAAAGCGCTCTCTCACTACTGCCAGCGTACCCTGCCCCATCTCCCCCACAGCAAGGCAATTGATAAATACAGTACTTACAAAATCCAGACTAAACTTTTGTGTAGTTCTGGGTCAACAGATTCCAGATCAGAGAGCTGAATGGGTTTCCCCAGAAGCTGCTTGTAAAAGGGAACTGTGAAACCCCCGTTAATATAGTGTCCATGGAACACAGCCAAACCCATTATCCGACCAACAAAATGGAAATAAGACAAATGGTCCTGCAGGGAGAGAAGAGAGAAAAATCAGGCAGCAGGAAGACACTGCAACACTGACATCTTGTGGCTACATAAGTGCAAGTTATCTGCAACCCTCTGGGCACCAGGAGCCACCATTTTTCCTCATAACATAACCAAGAACAGAAGCATTTAATAATTAAACATCTCAAACAAGTGTTTGTGCACCAAATAAACTGGATGCAAGTCTTATAGACCTCACAAACAGCAAAATTCAGAGAAAGAAAATCCCCATGAAAGCACCGGAATCCAAAAATATATGACATTTCCAAACAAATTAGTTTATTTTTTGTTTAACCACCAAAATGTTTGTGCTCAGTTACTCTTGAGGAAGCAGGACGTGCTCGTTTCATTCACATGTCTTTTACGTTACTCATATGCCTCAGTTTTCAAATTAGTTTAAGTTCTATGGTTGATCTGCTCCCAATTTATCTCCCCCATCTCACACAGCAAATTAATCATGTCAGGATAAAATTCTTTTAGGTTCTGCATCAGTACAAGTTCTCCAATAAGGGAAAAAAGAGAAAGCACAGCAGCTTACTGCAAAAGGGCAAGCAAGACTTAAGAGCCCCTATGGTGAAGTGAACACTGCTTGTGATGCAGTGATGTTCACACAACCATCTGCATTTAAAGCGAAGAACGTTTTTACCTCCATTTTTCATATCAGAATCAATGTGCAGCCCCATCCAGTGCTGAGGAGTCTCAAATGACAACCTAAACAATTCAGATACTTCAGATCTCAAAGGAGATCTCTCTCATGTTTTTCATTTCTGTACCACCCCCTTTCCTCTGTACTATGTCGATATAAGATTCGTTAACACATTCTTACCCCACTTCACTGTCTATTTACACTCTTGGCATGAAAAGACAGCTGTAACGAAAACCTGCAAGGGATGAACGATCTCTTAAAGCAGGTGTGTTGCTCAGAAGTCAATACTTACAGGATTGATAGAAGAGTCTGGATTGATTTGCAGCATGTAAATGTTATCTGTAGAGTACTGGAAGAGTCCATAATATGGATTCAACATCTCATGGCACAGTAAATACAACCATTCTCTGAAAAAAAAAAAAAAGAAGTGGTATTTTAGAAGGGAGAGCAACTTGCACTCAAGTTTCAGACAACACAGTGAATCATCAACACACTTACCAGATACGAGTTTCTTATTTCTAATCAAACCACTTTGTACTGCCTTCCATTTGCAGACCAAAGGGGTATGCTTAGAAAGCTATCAAGTGACTTACTTCACTCAGGGGCAGCCTGGTTTAGTTTGTAAGTACTGAAGGAATTAACAGCAATTAGCAAAGCTAGTAAGTGATTAGGGAATACCATCATACTCCTCACCTGTCAGAGACATACTTAAACAAATCGAATCTGAACGAATATTCATTTCAAAAACAAACAAACAAATATTTTTACAGAATTTGGATATTTGGAGGCTAAAGAGACCTGACCCTCTGCAACCTGAATATTGTGTAGAAAAACTGTTGCTTGAAACCAATTCACTCACTAGAGGTCTTCTAAAAAAAGCTGTGTTTCTGCAAATACTTGGTGACTAGAGAATCTCTGCTTTCATCAGAGTTCAGAAGGGGCAGAGAGAAAACCCATTAAAAGAAGATGAGTACATCAAATCCTCCTCTCATCTCAGCAGCATACGAGGACCACAACTGAACAAAAGCTGGTTTTGACCTCCCCACTTCCCATGACAAACACTCCTTTCTTATTAAATTTGGTAGAGGACACCCATTGCAGGTGCAAAATATTCTGAGAGAACTATGAATTTTAATGCTTTGAAGTGGAGCAGTACTAATTTCAAAGAGTCTCTTCCAGTCAATGGGCGATTATGAAAGCCATCAGGGAAATACAGACGTCAGCAGTGAAGACCCTCAAAGTTGCCTTGTGTAAGGCAGCTCAAAATGTTCCAACTTCGTTCCTTTAGCCAGCCACAAGTTGCTGGGTAGTGCAGCTTTTGTGGATTTGAAAAATCCCTCAGTGAATTTGTGCGATGCATCTCAGCCACTGCAAGGATGAGCGTTTTGGCAATGATGTTACAATCAACTCGAGAACTGATGCGACTCTTAAGGAATTATTGTTTTTAACGGGCAGGCAAGTCTGATCTAAAACTTGAGCTTTTGTTTAAGATTAGTTCATCTTGACTACTGCTCCAACACATCAGAGGACTCTCTTGAATATGTCTTAGACATTAAAAAAGAAGCCCCGTTGTCTTGGAATCCCTTCACTGAAATTAAGACATGTATTTAACAAAACTTGTACCCTGGTTTGGATTTTACTTCAGAGATTGTATGCTTCTTGACAGACCTTGCAATTTTAGCTGATCTGACTTTCACCGCTGAAACTGCGTCATGTTGCTGAGATCAGCACTTTCTAGAGTAAGATCAATAGCCTACCCTAAACAAGCCTCCTACAATCACCAGGTAATGGTGATGAAAACAGATTATTTATGGGGAAAGGAGAAATGGAAACAATTCAATCTAGTGTTAACTCCAGGAGCATTCTCAAATCCAAGGCATACGAAATAATTTAGTATGAGCCTTTGACAGTAGGAGGGCTGTAGGGCAACTGTTAAGTCACACGCCTTCACTTTCCAATCTACCTTGGAACAAAGACTGAACCCAAGACCAATATCTATAAATAAGATCACAAAAAATCTGCATATACTATTAACAGATCATCTGAAAGGGAATATCAGCCCCAGGTCACTCTAAGGACAATTTTACAGTTAAAAAGTGCCAGACAAACCCAAAATCTCACCTTGCTACTCCTCCATAATCCAGGCCTTCCTCTCCTCGAAATTTTACCATAAGCCTCTTTTTCAAGTCCTTTGGCCTCATCTTCATTATCTGACGGTAGGATTCCTGTAGGTGTGTATAGATATATATAAACATATTTTTTCTTAAAAAGAACAGATCAGACATTTTATTTCCTTTCTATAATTAACTCAACTAAGAAGCATTAGTATAATACCTGATTGTTACTCAGCTACAGAAAACATTCTGTTAGAAGGCTAATCTAAAGCACATTCCAATGACAACTCTAGTATTTGTTAGTATAAAGTCCACAGAATGCTTAATTCCCTTTTGCTACACAAAAGGTGCTTAGAAAGTAATCCAATCCAAGAACTGGAGAATTCCCCATCACAGTCACCTTTTACATGCCTAAATATACAAGTTGTAGCAGCAAGCCTACAGATGCCCTTCAACTACTGTCATTTCTAAATGAAAAAGAATGCTCCTATTTGTAAAACTCTTGTAAAGTGTATGCAATTTACCTGTCTTTATGTAAGGTGCAGGAGTTTTAGCAACTGAAATTTTGTATTGGCAAAAGAGTACAAAAGCAATCTGTACTCAGAATTCATTCTTACCAACTCCCATGTCAAACCCCATTCCTTTAGTTTCATATTTTATCAGAGTCCAGGTAACTCATTTGATGCTATCAGACTCACCAATTCTCTCATTAAACAAACCCGATGTAATAAAAGATCAATTTTATTTTTCTCTTGAATGACAAAAGCTGCTATTAGGAGTAAAGAGTCAAATACCTCAAATATTTCCTCTCTGGATACTTCAATGCGGCAGTGACCAGCCTGTGGTTGCTGAAGAGAGAGCTCATGTCTAAGAACTTTCAATTTTTGTACCAAGTCTCTTTCATATCTCTGCGCAGGCAACTCCTCACCGTCTTCTAGTGACCCCTCATTTGGAGCTGGCAGAGGCTGCTGGCTGGGCTCTTTTAGCTGGCATTGATGGCTTTGAAAGAAAAGTAACATATATTCTAGAAGCATAACCATAAGGGAAGATGTAAAAGCAACAGTGGAAAGAACTCATCAGGCTTCTCTAGGAGTACCTTGGAGTAAAATTATATTCAGGTGGGTAATGTCTGTAACATCACAACATTCAGGGATGTAAGGAATACAGACTTTTACAGTAGTCAAGAGTTTCAGCAATTTCCAGCTAAGGTTTTTCTTTTTTTTTCTTTTTTTAATGGTAACACACTGCGGAAGGCATTCTCTGTTACTATGGAGCAAGATCACTGAATGCTGACTGAACAGTAATTAAAGACTTTGTGGTATTTCTCCCATATGGAGACAACTTCCAAGAGTGTAACATGAAAAGAGATCTCTAACACAACAACAGCTTTATAAATGGAACCACCTAACAACTGCTATGAGCTTTTTTTCCAGCTCCACCCAAAATAAGGCTGGGGATTACTGACGCAGTAAAAGAATTGCATCGATGGTTATTAGAAGAGAAGGAGGTACTCGGCCCAAATAGATGCAGCTTCAAATATTCAACTATCCTTATCCATCAGGGATTTATTTGGGTTGCAGATCAATTTTATTTATTTTTTAATTGATTTTTATTGTTGTTTTGTTTTTGTTTTTTATATCCAGAGATTCGACAGCTGGCAAGCACAGACAACTCAGATCCATGAAAAATTCTTAGCTGAGGCACAAGCAGTGTCAGACTGCTTCCAGGGTCAGGTCTGTAACAGTTCAGCTGCTTTTGTGTGATGCAGAGCTTGAACTTATTAAATCCTGCTAAACCCAAGCTGGCTCTGCACAGCACCAGGCAACCAGACTGTGGCTGGCTTTATATTCCTGTTGTCTGGAGCTCAAGGAAGCACAAAGCCAGTTCTGGTCTAGCAGAGCTAGCACAGAGCGACATGAGCTGACCGCTGTGAGACTGTCTAGCAGAACCCATAACCCTGCACCCCAGCATTTCTAGAACTGCCTATTTGCTCCAGCAGAATGTGGTCCGATTTTGCCAAACCAGCTTAAAAGATAAGCACTGTGTCAAAATAGACAAGCCCTCCCTTGGACCTGGCTGCAAATGATAATAAAAACATTTTTGAAGAGTCTTAGCATGAAGGTTAGCCAAAACCAATGCTGACAAGCAATATTCGGACCAACTAGACCCACACAGGAACCTACCTCCTTCCATTTGTTCCCCGATATCATTACTACATGTTTTTTTTCAGCCCTTCATGATTCCCAGACTGCAGTTATAATTGTACAAAAATAAACGGTTTAAGAATCCAAACCTGAGGTGAATTATTTATCATACAAGGTTCTTACTTCATGATGTGATGTAGTCGTGGATCTGTGAATTGTGTGGTTCTGTTGTTATGATCTACAAAATATATTCTTCCTGAAACTGTACTTCTAACTTCCCAACCTGGAGGCAAAGGTCCTAGTTCATCACAATTCACACTGTTAAGGTCTCTAAGGAGAAAAGGAAACAAAGTTAAAGCACTTCTGAAGTTAAGATGAAATCAATTACATTCAGGGGATGGGGCGGGAGAATGCATTTGGTGCTCAGTGATTCTAGGCTATGAAAGTCTTGGTAGGACGGAGAGAAGAGCTATTTTAATGTTGCCTTTTTAGAGTCCTCAGCCAAAGCAGTGCAACTCCTTATGCCTGTCCTTATAAGTCTTTGAAAGTAATAAAGTCATGCAGCTTAGAAGTAACTTCAATATGCAATGTCGTCATTCAGGTGATGACAGGGCTTCTCAGGGCTATGAAAGGAGGAAGAGACTTTTTTTTTCCATAGAAAAAAAAAAATTACAGAAAAAATCCTATTAACACCAGGGTGATCTATGTGCAGAGAACGCAACAATTAAACAAAGGCCTCCACACCAACCTGCCTCCAAATACCCAATAGGTTAAGAAGCCAAGACAACCAAACACTAGGATCACTTAAAAAGAAAAAAAGTCACCTCGTTAATTAGCAAGGTTAGAATCCTAAGTATTTGACTGAGAAATCATCCAGAGTAAGGCTGTAGTGACATGTTCACCCCTTTCATCCCAGATAGCTTTATGGTATTGTTCTTTTTAAGTGCTGCTAAAGATAGGCACTTACTTGCAGGTAGCACAGTAACGAATTCAATGCATAGATGTATTTACATTTAGAAAATTTAAAATGTTCAAGACCCCAGACACCTAATACAGTAAAACCAAAGAATGGCAAGAAAAGGAAGGAGAGGAACTTGAAGATTATTGTTTAGACAGAAAAGCTGTTGTTAAGTGAAATACTCTCTAGACAGCTGGCATGGATTCATCTGTTATCCAGGGCTGAAGACATCACTCTATAGATTTCCTTACCTAAATCTAACCATTCAACATCAGCATAAGCGAGGAAACTGAGAGGCTTCAGAAAAGGTAGAAACACTTTGTACATCAAAGGCTTCATTACTGTCAGAGTGAGTATAAGCCAGCAGGGGGTACACAGGGAGACAGACAAGCCTTTGTTAGGCTCCTTAAAAGAAGATTATAGTTGTAACCATTTGTTTCAATCAGCTGTGCATCTGAAAGTACTTTAGAGATCTGATTACATCAAGTTTTAACCTACATCTGTGCTAAATGCCAAGGTTAGGTTTTTGCACTCTAACTAGCAAAGAAAAGCCACCTTTAACTGAAATAAAACAAGCGACCTGTGACACACAAGGAACTGTTGTGTCCGCTTACTTTGCTGGTCCCAAAGATCTGCCTCTAAGATTTGTACAGAAAAGAAGCAATAACTTTCGTTAGGCATCACTGGAAGAAGAGACATGGCTTTGGGCACGCAAGCCTGACGTGAGTGACACAAACGAGTACTGTCATTTCTTCTTCCAACTACACCAGCTAATCTAACATCAGCTATTTTCTCTCTCTCTAAACCTTATTTCTCATATCCTCCCATGCACTGTTATTATATCAACACTTTTGCCTACACTGCTTTATGTAATTTTTCTAATATCCTGTATCGTGCCGGTGTATTATGCAGCCAGCACAGCAGCTGAAGAGTTACAAACTCGGTGTTTTACCATGGAATCTGGTGTGCAGGTGGCCCAGTGAAACAGCCCAGACTCAGAGCCCCTCAAGGAAGAGAGCCAGACCTTAGTCACAAAGACCTGGATTAACTGCAGGTTAAGTTTTAAAGAGGCTTTACTAAATTAATCATGTGGAGGATTCAAGTTTTCTAGCTGCAAATCATTGGTCTGAAGCTTAAAACCCCAAACGCTATTTCAAGTTTAAAGATGACAAGTGATCTCTGTTTCAGTTATACAGGAGTGGGCACTATTGTAGCAGAAGTTGCAAATTCAGTACTCAAGAAGCAATGGCTTTAAGGCAGCAGTTGCCTTTTTCTTTAATGTACAGTTCAAACTGGTTTTGAACAAAGCTTGGGTTAGATTCAGGAATCTGTAACTTTAACAAAAAAAATAAAGGAAGCCATGTTGACATTCTGGGAAGAATTTGTCAAATGGCAATTCCCGAAGGACTACACAGGTTTCTTTTGTTTTTCATGATTCACAGGTGAATAATTTTCTCTTTCAAAAAGTCATCTTTCATCTATGGCGAAAAGCTAACTGGAGAGGTCAAAAATTGTTCCTCTGCCCTCGTCTCTCCCTTTAAATTTAGCCAGTCCATTTTACAGATTTTTTGCTCCTTAAGATTCAGCTTACTTCCGTACACACACACACAATTACCCCCCCACGATGTGTTTGCAACTGTAAGTACATACCTTGGTATCCTAGGGTCATGCCATGTGCTAACTCCAGTCTGTGTGTGCAAAAAATAAACCTGTCCCTGTACTGTTGTTCTCTGTTCTGCAAAAAGGGAGAAAAGATTAGCGTAAATTACAAATCTGAAATAAACAACCCTGAATAACAGTTTGTTTGAAACCAGGAGTGCATACTGTCTTTCTGTCAGCGCTAGGAGAAAGCTCTTGAGCCATCCCACCTGATGTCTTGCAGCACGGACTACTTTGTCTTTAGACACTGTCTTCACAAATTTACTTGACTACACACTTCAATAATCCTTTTCAAACTCACAAATCCAGGCACCAACATGTTTCAGTTTGTATTTTTAGATTTTCAGACAACCCAAACCCCCAAACTGGATTTCTTTCCTCCTAGATTTGGCGTGCTCTTTTCTGAGCTTTAAATTCTCCTTAATCTTATCCTTCCTAATCTTCTGTGCTACTGGCTTCTTTGTTGCTTTTATATTTTCCCGATCTTTTCTCAAACATGGGCTCAAACTTACACGACATGCCAAGGGGGAAGGAAAAAAATAGCACTACTGCTCTAGTTTAAAGAGCTCTTTACATTCGCTCTCCCCAGATACACAGCCAAGATTAGCAGTGAATTTTCTATAACAGCATCATACCACAAACTCATGTTTAATTCACCATCAACCCCTCAGTGTATCCTGGAGTAGGCAACTGCTAATTAGACGATCTCAGACTTGCATCTGCACTGTTTAGTTCCTTTTCCAAAATGCAGACCATCAGATGCACACACATACTGTATGACCTGACAGGCAAACCACATCTGTATGTTAAAATGGGAGGTTTTTTCTCTGAAGCCTTTTGAAAACCAAAATTTCATAGTTCTGGAAAACTCTTACCATAGCCTTCTGGTAGGTCAGGAGACTGGTGACCATGTGGTCTGTTCTGAGGTGTCTGTACATGACCTCTGACTTCAGGAGTCCGAAGTCGCTGTGCCTGAAGCCTCTGATCTTGACTGGGGGACTCTACAAAGCGACAGTTGCCTCCACCAGCAGCCCCTGTAGTGTCTGTATACGGTGCTGGTTCCTCCATAAAACAGCTCAGTGGCCTTCCCGGTCCGGAATCTTCATAAACCGTTCTGAAAATAGGGAAACTTCAAGAGTTTCCATCACAAAGAAGTGAATGCAGAAATAACCGTTTCTCTCTCTCTGTTACTTCAAGTACCACAACTTCTACGGCAAGCTATGACACTTTTTTATACCCCAAATTTCTTAGCTGAACAGAAATGCCATAAGCACTGGTAACAAGAAATATCAAGTCCTAGCCAGTTTAGTGTATTTTCCTCAAGTAAGTATTCAGCTACAACCTTACTACCTGTTATGTATTCCCAGACAAGATATTAGTCACACTACTATTTAATATTTTGAGTGTTCACTATATTATTTCCATATATAAACTGTTTTTCTAATTAAGTGTAAAGAAAGCAATTCTTACCCTTCATTCTCCAAAAGCCCTCTGCAGTCTACTACAGAACCTCCTGTGCCTATCCTGTCCCGTGTCTGTAAACTGACTGCAATAAAAACCAAATACAAGTTAATAATAAAAGAACAATTGTTCCCTAAACAATAACAGCAACCACTGAACAACCCACATTTATATAGGGTAAAATATTAAGGAACACTAAAGCTTAGTACGCATGAGAGCACACCACTTACCACAACCCCTTCTATAGCCCTAAAGCATTATTCATTTAAAAAAAGGAGAAAAGAAACCAGAGGCATCACATCATCAGAACATAAGCTGAGTCTATTTCTGTAAGTATCAGACATGCCAGGTTCTACATCTGCATTTCATGAGGATTCAGAAAGATTAGCTAGAAAGAAATAGCTCGCCACTAGATGTCATCGTTACGGTTAGAATTTGGGCTTTGCCAAACATTTCTGTACCTCTCGTGAAAAGCTTGGGTTTGATGCGGGGGAGAGGCACCGCAGTGTGGTAAGATGGGTTAAGTTAGGTGTACAACTTGCATTGCCAAAGTGAAAAAACACTGCTAAAATTTGGAAATGGGTTACATGAGCCAACGATCAAGAATGGTATTAAAGCAGCAATTCACAACATTTCTTTTACCTCCTTTAGGTCCTCTTTTCCAGGTGACGTTCTGTTTGCCTGTCACCTCCAACCTAATACCATCAGTTTTACAGAACATTCACCCTTCCAGAGCTGCACTAGAAACCTTGCCAACCACACTCCCTATTTTTAATATTGTTTCCCATTATCTAGTGAGAGAAAACAAACTGCTATGTAGGAGTACAACAAAAAAAAAATCCTGTTATGTAATTTAATCCCATTAAAGTCTGAAGAAACAGCACAGGAAAGGCATTGAAGCAATGACTGGGGGTTTCTGTTTTTAATACACCATTTGCCCGTGTACTGCATTTACCTAAGAAGATAAATGTTTAACCAAGAGCGTTCTTACCCACTATTTGGCCTCGTACAGCATCAGTATCTGTGGGATTTAGTTTGCATAGATCCAAACGCTGGTCTGCAAACGAGAATTGGAAACATCAACAAAACACTGAGGGGCTGGGGGAGCATACTAGCCACTACTCAAACACGAGGCACTGAAGGTTCTTGGCTGTGCCAGGCAGGGACTGCTCTTACATCCGGTATCTTTTAGCCTGCTGATGGCATTGGAGAGGAGTCGGACACACCCCAGGAAGCCAGCTCCCTGTTTCTTGTGGATTTTTTTATGGTTCCATACGCTGATGGTTATGGAATCCGTCTTGCCAACGTATCTAGAAAAACACATATTGGAAGAGTGATTTTAGAAAAAAAAATCTCCTTTTTACTCCAGAGCATTTATGCTTTATTTGGTACAAATTCTGATACATTTCAGTACATTGGTCATGCTCCTTTATTATCAATGCAAAAGTGCTTAAGGCTGAAAAAGTGTTATTAATGAATTACCGTGCTATGATTTTACACAGCACATTAAATTGGTATTTCTGCAGCACAAATTAACTACAGACAGCTTCATTAAAACCTATGCGTCAAGCTAATTAATGTACAAAGTCTTAAAATTTATGTTTCTAAGATTTTGAAGAAAATAAATCACTACAACAAGGACAAACTTTTCTAAAAGCTGGGCTGCACTGCTCCAGTAGAGCTTGATCTGAGCAGTTGTGCTGTGTACCTAACACACAGATGGTGCCACATTCCAACACCTAGAAGCAAGAGATGTAACCCTTTATTTGCAGGTCATTTTTTGTTATTGCCAAAATTGGTCCTCCTCAGCAAATCTGATTCTTCTTGGTAACAAAAAACGAGGCTGCAGTGGCAACCCTTGCACTTCATTTAACAGATAAATCTCAAAGAGTTTTTCCTTATGACCTAAGAAATGACTCACAGATCGTAATGCTGGTTCCATTTGGGGTCCAACGTGTTCTTCACAGTGTCAGTGGAATGGCACTGACCCGACCCATCAACAACTATTTTCGCAAATGGGTCAGGAAGTCCTGTGGAAAGGAAAAGGGGCTGTTAAACTCGATGCTTTTTCTTTTCTTTGTTTTGTTTCTTCCAATATAATGCTATCATAAGCTCTTCCCCCCTCAAGAAAGGTGCCATTATCCTAAAACTATTTTAGTAAGTGCAAAATAGAGAAATGAGTTCCTAATTACAGAACAAGGTACTTCTGCCCTACACATTGATATCTGCCATAAATAGTACAAGAATTTAGAAAACCAAAGGTTAAATGTGCTCAATTTAACTGGGCTTAAGAGGCCCACACATACACAAAGTAGGCATTTGGATTCGGTCCTTAACATGACATTGAGACTCCAGTTGGAGCCTTGGCAAGTTTTTTTGGTTGGCTGTTTTTTAACAATTTCATCCCTATCAGATAGATGCTATTGGTTACCCTCACCAAAAAAATATCAGTAGCAACCTGCTTGCAGTCTCAGCAGCCAGACTTTCCACTTGAATTTGCAAGTCCTTGGTCTTTCCAAGGCTAGAGCCTCCATCACCCCAATGCAATTCGGAGTAGCGTGCATTTATGTAGCAATGCAAGCAGGGAACCACTGAATAAACCACATACACAAATGAGCCACGGCAGTCATGCACAACCTGCAAACAAACCTGATTAATCAAGAGCAGAGAGGTATACAACTGGGGCATACTTACTGAAGAAATCTTTCTTTGCAAGATTCTTGGCACATAATACTGCAAAACAAAAGACCAGATAAAGAAACCTTAAGACCATAAATAAAACCTTCCAGCAGTCATACCAGTTACAACAGTACCTGATCTGCACTCTTAAAAGAAACCCAGATATTATATACGAGCATTGCTTTCTTCACCTGCGATGGGAATTTGCACTTACAGAAGGAGAAAAATCCTTTGGCTGCTTTTGTTCTATTGTTGCAAAGTACCAAAGCATTTTTTTAATGTTTTAATTTGTGTGAAAGCCTGCAAGCTTCCTACACTACACACTTACACAAGTGCTACAACAGGGCTTTGCTGCCGTTGTTTCAGAACCCGTCCATTTTATAACAAGGACAAAGCAGTTTTTGAACCAAGAACGGTTCGGGGGCTCCTGGAGACGACTTCTATGTGGAGTCCTACCAAAGGCTGCGCAACCTCCTGCTCTTTGCATGCAAAAGGTTTGTGGCACGTTGTAAAAGGAAGCTTCAGCGGTGTGCTGTACCAGCCCAACACCTCACAGATACAGAAACGTTTGGGGATGGGTATCACAGGACCTCATGCAGGAGAAAACAGATACACTAAAAAAAAGCATCAAGTTTCTTCCTTTGGAAGGGCCCCAAATGAGATCTCACTGCCCTTTCTTCAATTGTGCTGAATAACAGAGTCGTTTAAGCAAAAATTAGATCAGGAAACTTGCATCAATCTCTGTTTCTATTAGGTCGATTACCAGCCACAAGCCTCATTTTGCTTTTCAGTAAGGGCTGCTCAGCACCATCTCAGCCATTCAAGCTGCTCGGTACCCATTCAACTCTTACAGCAGGCCAGGAAAAGTTGACACAGGGCCAGATATGAAAATATTAGAGCTATAACTTATCCGAAACTGGGAGAAAGAGAGAAGCAAGAAGGATGATTATAAAAGACGCAACTATCCTTGAGGTAGCCTCTTCTCCACCAAGTTCTGATCTTCCAGTACGAGAACAAATGCTCAGAAAACATCGAGACGGCCACATCCCCCGGCACAGACCCCGTCCCACCTCGCCCCTAGCTTGCAGGCTCCCTGGGGGCATTTACACACATCAGCTCTGGGTTGGACAAAGTGAAGACATGGTCGCAAAAATGGGCTAGTTATTTTATCATCATCCATTTTTGTGCTGCTAGAATTCCACCTCTCAACTGCAGGGCAATGGCCACCTTCTAAAATACCTGGAAGAATAAAAACTACTTCGTCTCACATGTCAACAGACCCAAGTCTTAACCCAGATGTTAAAATCAGTGTAAAAAATACACCAATGCTTTGTTTTACTACTAATTGAAGCAGCTGCAACAGGAAACTATTATTAGAAGGGATTAAAAACTCCGTACTTCTGACACCGGCAAAGCACAGAATCAGAGAAAGCTCCTCTTCAGGATTTAATTCCAACAGCTGACCAAAACCGAGGAGGCTGGAGGACTACAGCAGTTGGATTTGAAGTCAAACAGGATTACAATCACAGACCGCTGCTCTGTGGACGCACACCTTCAAAGCTTCATTTCCTCTTCCTGTCCTGGGCGTTTAGAGGAAAAAATACCAGAAAGCCAAGGAACGAGCGCAGGTACAATCAGAACCTGGACGTCCTCGTGGTAGCCAGAATGATTTTTAAAGTACCTGTGAGCGGTGGAGCTTTTCCTTTCTTGAAATCAGGTAACACGCCGCGTCCTACCCCCAGTTCTAAGAACACATGAGTAAGCTGGAAAAGCACGCCATCTGTGGCAAGCCGAGTACCGTCTGACGTTACCATTACTCCATTTATTCTCCATTTCAGGTGCGCTCTCCAGAGCTAACGAGCAGCCCAGGTTTCATAAGCTAGTATTGAAGAATTATATTTTTCATTTAATACTTTTTTCCCTCTGCCACAGGCTTTCGGTCCGCACTAGAGGAGCGCGGCTGCCAATTTGCCAGTTGCAGCCTCGCAACCCTCAATTTCGGGTTGCAAAAATCATCCTTCCTTCTAGTAAGAAAAACACCGCCCCAACAGCCGGTAGCAGGAAGCAACCTTGACGGAGCGGTCTCTAGAAGCAGCCTGCCCACGAGCGACCGGCGGCTTTGCTCTGCTATTTGCACACTAAACTTGCTATGGCAAAAATATTTTCAAGTGCCCTACTGCTTAAAAGCTACACAGTTTGAAATTCCAGCAAAGAAACGGGTGACAAAGGTCACCAACGGGACACTTGGGCACGAAACTATGGCAGCGGCCGGGCAGACAGCCCCTCCCTGCTCTGCAAAGCCGTGCCCGTGCCAGATTTAGTTCAATGCATTGCCTCCAACAGGACTCGTGCACGACTGCCAGCAGGGTCTGACTCCGCTCCTTCAAGCCCGACCCCCCTGCACCCAGGCAGATTTAGCTCCAAAGGCTTACAGAGCATTTCATTTTATCCGCCCCCCCAAGCAGGGGTAGAAGGGGATGGACACGCTTCGGGAGGCGCTTTGCTCTGCGCAAAATCCAGCCTTGGATCTGTCCGACTTGCTTCTCCTTCTCATTTTCCTTTCTTCTCAGCCAGTAAGGCTCCTTGTCAGCAGGAGGAACCGCGTTCGTTGCAAAGTTACGGGAGGCACCAATTCTCCCGCCTCGGTCATTTGCATTCTGCCTCCTGCAAGTCAACTGACTTGTTTCAGCTTGACACAGGATTTGTTTGGACGGCGCTGTGCATTGCCGCGCGGTGCTGGAGAGCTGCTTTCATACAGCAGAGCCCAAGCAATGCTCCAACAATGTCTTCACATCGAGATTATAATATTTATAAAGGGATGGGAATGGTTTTTTTTTTTAAAGTACCTGACGTTACTGAGATAATTTCAAAGGCTAAATTAGCCAGCTGGGGAAAGTACTAGCGTGAAAGCGTATTTGGCAGGAGGTGAAGAAAGGACGAGCCTCAGACGAAGTCGGTATTCACCCTGGGGATGGCTTCAGTGCAGCCTGAGTGCTTCGAGCCCTTCCCGTGCCAGCCCCCGTTGTCCACCCAGCTCCAGAGCAGGAGTGAATGAATCATCTGCTGTGGCTCGGGAGGTGCCACGGGAGGGACCGCAGCCAGGTGTAGCAGGAAAGCACGGCGGCACCGCTGCCTTCCCAACCCGGGCTGAGAATTGCATCAGAAAGCTGCTGCTCCACCAGCAGGCGACCCACCTCTGCAGCGGGACCGGTCCTCTTCGGGAAGGAGGCCGAGGAAGAGAGCCTGGGCGAGGAACCATGTCAAACAGCCCGAGCACACGGACCCAGCCTGCAAATCAAAGCCGGGGCGTGCGGGTTCCTCCTCCCGACTCGTCTGCGCCCCGAGGAGAGCGGCTGGCCTGCCAGGCAGCCTGCACGGTGCCGTCTCCGCACCACCACCGTATTTATCCACACCTAACAGGCCCCGTCCCACGGCACTAAGCCACTGTAATTGTTTTCAGCTGCACTCTGTAAAAACGAGGCAGAGTTTTGTGACACAGAAGGAAAAATGGTGAGCGACGGAAAGATTCAGTAGGATTCAGGAGGCACCAGCCTGTTCTGGTGCAACAGAGCAGCCAAATCTGTGTCGGGGCTGCGTTCACTCACCCTTTGCTCTGTGCCCTGAGTTAAAGCTGAGCACCTCCTCGCTCAAATGAAGGATTTTTACACGTGGATAGGAGCTGAGCCAACAGCAGCGTTCAGTGTAGCACTCAAGTTGATTGTGAAGACAGGACAGAGCAGCATTACGTCCACGTCTCCTGCAGGAGCGGGGGGAAGGTCACACTGCAAGACGCTAGCAGGTAAACCTCTCAGGCATCTTCGGCCTTCCTTTGATATTCCAGGTTAATCATTTGTGCCTGTACAAACACGCAGCTGGATTCCAGGATACATTCGTTTTACTTTCTGACAGAAAGTAAACACAAGGTCAGCAGGCTGGTGACGTAGAAAGGACTTTACTTAATATTTACTTCTGTGCAGGCCACCTCGAATCACGGAGACAGGCGGCGTGATCGTTCGAAGCACCACGGGCTGTTGGAGTGATGACCCCGCGCTGCCTCGCTGCCTGCTCCTCTCGGCGAGCTTCTTCCGTCCTGAAAAGGGTCACAGAAGACTGCGCAGACAAGTAACGTGCTCCAAGTGTAAAAACAAATCCCCCAGAAAAAAAAAAAGAGCGAACATCAGCCATTTACCGCGTGCCGCTCCAACCCCCCGAGGCACCACAGCCCACAATTAAAATCTCTGCCGAATCTGTTTTATGACATCGCTTCTCATCCCAACGGCTCGGTGGTGCATTTTGTGTGGAAAACACTCCGGATACCACACGCCGCCCCTCCTGAAACGCCTGTGCGAAGGGCTCTGTTCGGCGTTTCTGTTCCCTGCACATAACCTTAAACGAGATTTCACTGCAGAGAAACGGCTGGTTGCATTCCTACTGCCAGGCAACCCAGGAAGGTTTTAAAGTGTTTTGTTTTTTTAAGGCTGACAATCGTTTGTGTTTGATGGGGTACGAGAGGCAAGTTTAATGGAAAAGGAAAAATGGCTAAAGGCACCAAGTGTGTAAAAATGTGGTTTCTTTGCAGCTAACCACATCACTGAGCTAAAACACCCCATTTTATTCACATATCGAAGCTTAAGTTGTCACCACAAAGGCCAAGGTTTCTATTCTAGTCTTCTTCTTGTTTGCTTTAAGAATACTTTTGGTCTTCCTCTGTCTGCTCCAGCCTGAAACGCATCAATCCACAGACGGCTTTAACTTCTCAGTAACCGCGCCTGAAGCGCTGCCGTGCTTAACGCACAGACCAGAGGCAACCCCCAAGTTTTACGTTTCGTTTGCAAAACAGAGCAATTACCCGTACAGAACCCATTTTACAGACACGTACGCATGGATGTGTGCACCGAGCTGCCTTCGTTAGTGATCTTGGTATCACGGGGCTGAGCTTGCAATCTGACAGGTAAGCCACCCAAAAAAACCCAAGCCCCCCCCCCCCCCAAGTTCAGGGCTGTGTACGTCACACCCCACCACCCGAAGAGTCTGCCTGAACTCAAGCTGGGACTGAACTTAGCTGCCAGATTAAAGCAATGCTTCATTAGAAAACCTCAGCTCTCAGAGAGCTGCTAGATTTGGTACACGAAGCCTTTTTGTGGCCCTTTTGTGTAGGCTGCAGTAAAAATCAAAGCCTCTTTTCAAGGCATGCTTTCCTCGTGGGCTGGAACTTGGCTTCACGCAGCCAGTCGCAAACACTAGACAACTTTGAAGAGATCTTCAAAAAACCACACACCCAGAAAAAGCCATTTTTATTAGTCCATTAGCATGTCATTAAAGTATCTGCTTAGCCCAGAATCCAAATTCCTAAGCATAAAAACGTCGTGCACAAGAGAGAGCCCTCGCAGAGCAAACACCACCGAGTTGACAAAACAGAGCGGTTTCACCTCCAGGATGCCTGAGATGTACTCCAACTGAAAAATCCTCTTGGGCAATGACCAACAGTGAGCCTTCATGCCTTACAGATACACACCAGCCAGGGCTGCTTAGCCCTCAACAAAGTGAATCAGTAAAACAATAATAAATAAAGAAATAAACAGCACAGGGCCATTGGAAGAACAAGGCTCGTGAAACTCCCAGTTACCTGTGACTGCACGCAGTACGGCGGGTAAAGCAAGATTAAGAATGACTTGATACCAACCTTGGAGAAACACTAGTGCTTACGGAATTAGTTGAAGATCTTTGCAGGGATTAAACAAGAAGAGGAGATCAATAGGAAGCTGAATTAATGCTGATGTACAGAATCAGAGAAAGGCGCGCAGATCAGACATGTGGAAATAAGCACATCCAATTCTCTCTCACAGCAACTCTCCTTTGTCTTCTTCCCCCTCTGTTCACCCATAACAAACACCTGACACAAAGGCGAACTCCCAGATTCAATTTTTCCATCAAATCCTAGCTATTACATCAGTTTTCTTACAAGTTTGCTATGCTTCCTCTAATCCAGGCCAAGAACCTTCTCCTGTTCTCTACTTGCCTATTTCCTAGTCAGATACCACACACAAGAACCCAGCCGCTGGAGCGTTACGGCCTCAGACCTCAGAGCAGGAGCCACCCATGGGATTTATTTGCCCCTTGTACAAGGGGGCAATTTCCAGCTGCACTGAACTGCTCCTTCTCACTCGAGATGTAGTTCCAGGGGCTTTGGTGGTGGTGATGAGGGCAAACCTTTCATAAATGGCTTCTTTACCACCTTTGGCTAATTATTCATCTTGGCCCTGCAGTGACTTCTGAGTTGTAGGGGATACAAGCAGAGATATTGGGGCAAGAGTGAGACTGGGCCTTGTGAAGCCTCCTCAGCCATCAACGAAGTGCCCCTGCAGCACCAGCCACCCTCGCCTTCCTTTACCTTTTCCTTCCAGACCATCTCCCAGCGTGTTCTTCAAGTGCTGGAGTTCAAGAGGTAAGTTACCAGTCACTGTCCCCATTTTACAGCAGCTGGAAAACCCATCCTCAAAGAGAGCCGCTCCCAAAAAACAGCCCATTGCTCACAGCTTTACCGGAGAATGCGTTAACAGCAGGGGAAGTTGGATGGAACTACCCTACGGCTTTTAGAAGTCAGTCCTCCACCACCAACACATCTGCCAGGATCACAACCAAGTGGAATAAGTAATTCTGTAGGGATTCACCAAACGCGGTCAAGTTTTCGTTTTGGTAAGATGTCCACAACCGGCCTCCCAGTTCCTTGAAAACAGAGCACGTGCTCGGGCTCCAGCTATATTGTCAGCTTCTGTACACACAAGTAAGAGAGAGAAACAACTGGAAAGAATTCAGAATTTTTGTTAAAACCACATAGAGTAATATTCTATTCTCAGGGTAAATTCAATCTCTTAGCTGACAGCTAAATAAAACAATTTCAATAACAGAATTCCTCCTGGAAACACAAAGCGGCGTTTTACAGTTACTCCCCGTTTCATCGTGCACGTGGTAGCTACTGGGAGCAACGCGGCTCTGCGCTGCTTCCCGTACACGTCTGGCATCTCCCACCACCCAAACCTGCATAATTTATACTTTCAAGCAAATAATATCGCTCAGGATCGGCTGATCTGCACGGCTTGCACTTACTCGTGCTCACGTTTTGAAGCAGACACCAGCGTGCGTTGTGCAGGATGACTGCTGTGAAGCTGAGAGCGTGCCACAGGACTGACCGTGGGGCTCAGTTTGCTTAAATGACATTAGAACTACGGAATAAAACCGTGCTGAAGTCTTAATAGTTAGCTTTTATAGTTACCCAAGTGCTGAAAAAGCATCTGGAAAAAAATTCCTGAAGCATGAAAAACATGTTCCTCCACCCACATGCACTCATAACTCAGATTCCAAACCGAGTTTTACTCGGATTGCCAAAAATATTTTGCACTTTTAACACTTGGAGTTTTCAAAGCACCTTTTGCAAAGCCGTGTCAGTACCTGACAGCACCGAACGCTCACCCTAACGCTGCTCACAACTAGAGCCGGGATCGAGCCCAGCCAGTCCCATCCCAAGCCCTCAGTAAACACCAGGTCCTGTCTAGAAAGAGAGGATCCGAATCTTCAGACGTTTGTATTTGTTTCTCTGGAAAACACCAGATGAACAACAGCGCCTTACAAAGGAAATACAGCAAAACCAATCCACTCCGGAGATGAATACAAAACCGTGCTGCTTTGCACTACCACTTTGGCAGAAATGGCATTCTAACTAGCTGGCTCTCCTTTCTGTGAGCGAAAGCCCCTGTGCAGCACAGCCCAATGCTAAGTCAGCGTTTAACTGAGGTGTGTTTCATTTAAAGCCTCTGATCTCCACTTCCATGAGTTAAATGTCTGAAGCGTTCAACATCTTATTTTCATTATCAAAAAGAAGCTTACAAGGACGCTCCCTTGCAGCTGATCATTTGCTTACTAATTCGGTACATAAAAGGCTTTTCAATGAACATCATGTTCACTATAAACCACAGAATTTAGATTCCCCTCCTTGCAGACATTCTCTGGGGGGCATACAGCATACAGCAGCTTTCCCCCCCACGACACGCCGTCCGATTAATGGACTTGGAGTTTTTACAAGACGTTCACTTCCGAAGCCTGATAGGAAAACCTGCCCAGCTGCTCTCCGCTGCTTTATACAGGAGGGAAAAGCATAAAACAAAAGACCAAAAAGCAGAAGGGACCCGTTTGAGGACGTTTACCATGCGGCTAAAATTAGCGGACCATGCAACCACAGCGATTAAAACAGATCCAGCCTTGGGGTCCTGTCCGTGGAGCAAAACATGTCGGAAATAATGGGACAAACAGAACCACGCACGGGTCAGCTGTTCCCCCCGAGGCTACAGGGAACTACAGCTACTGTATTTTCTGACCCGGCATTATCTCCAGCTCTCTCTACATACGTCCCGTCCTGCTTCAAACTACCCTTCCTGTTTTGCAGGAGGCAGAAAAACGTCTGACCTTCCAGTGCAAGTCACGCAAAAGCTGCGAAAGCAGAAACGTGGCATTGAAAACCTTGGCAAGGTTTGGCATTTCCATAAAAACATTAAATTTCAATGAAATAATAAAAAGTCTACAATTTCCAGGGTAAAACTAAGCATATTTCTCACTTTAAAACCTGAAACACGTTTTGTTATCTCCTCAGAGTGGTTGGTATTTATATACATGGGTAGGGTCAATATTTCAACCAAGCAATCTGACAGTGAAACGCTGCTCCAGGGGAGGAGAAACAAACACAATTTAATGCGTTCTTAATCTCGGTTTTAAAACTGAGATTTGTTTTTCCGGACAGAACCAATATTTAGCTTCTTTGATATCTCACAGCAATCAAATATAGTACAAATCAACTTTAAGGAAGAATGTTTTCCAATGAAGGTATTTTAATAAACAATATTTTAAAAAAAATCACGTCTGGTTTTCATCAAACATTAAGCAGATTGCTTAAAAGCAAGAACATTGCTATTTCAAAAATGAATGGTGTGAAGTCATGTGGAAGTTGTAAACTATGTAAACTATTAGTCATGCAGGTTCAGATGTATCACTACAACAGTTTTAGATAGAGAATTCACGTGGAAAACTGCCTTACAGCTGAATTTCCAGGCTGGGCCCTAGTTAGGGCAGGGCCGCTCATCTCAGGGTCGAGCTGCACAGCGAACCAAGGAAAGGAAGCTAGCAAGGGAATTGCTTGGGTGAGCTAGGGTGCTGCTGCTGGTGACATTCATCGCCAGCAAAACGACCAACAAAACCTTTGAAAACACTGAAAGTAAAAAACCAAACGATTTTGCCAGTTATTTTTAGAACTGAAAATTAAAAGTATCAATCATCGTGTTTAACCATACTCAGCCATACCTCTTCGTTCATTCTAAAACATCCGAGTGAAGAAATTCCAATGCAGAATTCCAGCAGGAATTTAGCCTACACAGTACCTGGTAAATAAAAAGAGCAGACTTTGGGAAGAAAAAACCTATATTGGGTTTAAGCTGTTTTTCTAAAACTCGGGCTCATTTTGTGTTTAATAACTCTTGTAACAAATATTTGCTCAAAATCTTCTGCAGAGAATAATATTCATCAAGCACCTCTTCTAGCGCTACGACAGCCTCAGTAACTGTTACCAGCACAAATTCCAGTGGATACTGGATGGTTTTTCAATAGGGACTGTCAACACCCTAAAATTCTTTCATAAGTAAATGAAAAGCATTCCTGATATCAGGCAAGGCATCAGTGCCCTATCAGCGCTTTAAAATCACATACCTGAGGTAACAAGTGACTTTGAATATGGGTATGGAAAAATACTGTCTGTGCTAGATATTAAGGAAATCGTCTAACTGAGGTATCCTGAGTGCTTTTTGGCATGTTTGGATAGAAAGATGCACAAGCCTTGTCATATCTGATTCTCCAAGCTGCAGGCCCCGCCACCAAAAAACCCTTTTTCATGCTCTCACAGCTTTTGCCTTCCTCATTTGCAAATCTGTTGTTCATTTTGCGGTAAGCGTGATACCAAACAGATGAGATGGAGGAGTACTCTCTGAACAGCCCGCGAGCGAGCTCCGATTTAAAATCAGGGCATTGAAAGCCAATACTGAGCGAAGAGTTAACAGCGTGCAAAAGCCTCTAGCAATGAGTTCATTTTTGTTCTGGGCTACTTAGCAAACGGTCAGCCAAAAACTGAACCAGCTGGAATTCATTCAGAAGCACTTCTTGCTTCCCAGAGCTCCCCGGGCTGCAGTTATCAACCTGAGGATAACAAGCGCACGGATCATCGGGATGGAGCTGGTGCTCGAAAGAAGTGGCACAGCCTAATGGCCCGTAATAAATGACGTTTGGATCCTGACTTGGACCTTAGGACTGAGTTATAACTGCTCCGAGTGCCTTGTGGGGAAAAACTGTAGGATTTGCCCAAGGTAGGTGGAATTAAAGAATTCGACCGACCTCTCTGTTCGGTGATTACCTCGTTACCAGCTCCCGTACACGTAACGCTCAGTGAACCCTTCTAACCTCAGTCCTTTTGCAGGGTTTTAGATGCTGTCAATACAAACCAGACAGCGTGGAATACCAGAGTGGGAAGACTGCCTTTTTTAATCAGTTCAAAAAAGATACTATTACCAGAAATGCCCCAGTACAGTTAAAAATACCACTTGAATACCTTGCAGTAGGACAAGAAACCTCAAATGTCCAGGTAAAGTTTCAAAAGTAATGATTATTTAAGCACTTAAGTTACAAAAATGGAAGAATGACTCCAGGAATTCAAACACAAGTTAAAGGTGCACAGTTTAAATTCAGAAAAAGAAAAAATTTGTTTGCTTAAGTTAAATTCTTGGCATCACTTCTGATTTTGAACAAAGTACATTGGCTGGTTTAGAGCATCGGTTTTAACTCCTGGAAAAACTGAACTCCACAATCTTAGGTTTGTTTGCTAATTATTCAGTCCGTTATAATCCCTTTCAACATCCACCCAAGATGTTACAAACTGCTCCTCGCTTTCTTTATGTGTTTTTTTTTCCCTTCATTTGTTCAGAGAGCTCAGCTCAAACCCTTCTTGTTTGCAAATGAAACAAAAAACACACAGGAAGCCCCAAACACACGACAGTGTTTGCTCCTGACTGGTGAAGGGCACCAGCATTAAAAGGTGAGCGGTGACCCTGGCTACCTGCCAGTGGCAGCGCACGTCTCGGCTCGCTGCTCGGGCCTGGTGCCAGGCGCTGAACACCGAGGGGACGTGGGGACGGGGCAGGGGGTGACAGCAGGGGCACCCCTCAGCCAACAGGAGCAGGGGCACACAGCTGTAAGGAAGCAGCGGCAGAGGGGAAAGAAAGAGAATGGGACAGAAGCAAGGCTTGTTCCAAAAAAAGACTGTAATTACAGAGATATTAATAGCTGCTGGAAGCCAAGATTTTCTAATTCATTCACCTACTTTTGCTCTGTCTATTAACCCTAATACGGAGTCGCTGTTTGCTTCTACCCGACGTTTGCCCACTTGTTGCAGGGGAACATTCCTTGTACTGTAATAAACTTTCCCAGGAATTAGTATGAGAGCTATTAGTACGTGGAGGAAGAAAGATCTGATTAACAATCAGCCCAAGCTAAAGTTACACCAGGAGAAGAAGACAACGAGTAAGAAACATTTTTCTTGCTGCTGCTGTACAATTAGCCTTGTCCACAAGACGCCCATACACGCACCCTCGGCAATCGCCCTGATCACCTTAATTAGTCACCCCAGTGGTAATTCCCTACAAGCACTTTGGCTTGGGTCGTGCAACGGCCGGGAGACCCGAGTGACATCAGCTCTCCCCCGATTTCCAGGCAGCGAGACTCGCTTCCTGGCGCCGAGAGGCACGTGCCCGAGGAAATGTGGGTCAGCGAGCGCGCATCCTACCGCTGAACGTGCGCGCTCTCCAGGGACTCGCGGCGGCGTGACTCAGGAGCAGCGGGCTGGCTGCAGGCTCCCGACGCTCGCCTATTAATGAGATTATCACCATTCCTTGACGGCGTGTCCACACCACACCGCCAGTCAGCTAGAACAGATCTTCAAGGAGCCCAGCACACACAGAGCAAATAGTGTGTCTTAGGGCCATGCTGAGCAGCACTGAAAACATTAAAAGGATGTAGAACACCGACAGCCACATCACGCAACAGTAGCCATTAAAAGGCAACGACTGCCTTCAAAACTAATCACCCGTTGTGTTTGCCTATGAACACCCCGATCTAACAGGCATGTGTTTCGCTGAGCCGAGCAGCAGCAAGATGGACAGCCAGACTGCCGCTGCTTCAGAGCTGCAAGCACCGCTGCTCGACTGGAGACGGAGGCACTGTGAGCGGTACCCTGCCCTGAAAGCACCCACCGGCCTCCCCAGGCAGTGCCGAGCTGGATGTGGTTAACCAGTAACCTCACGCAGCCCTTGTGCCGAGCAGCGCTCCCCAGCAGTACCAAAGTTCAGCGGGTCCACGCCAGATCGATGTCATCGCTCCCTTACACAAGGAAGCCAGCCTCTCCACTTCAGGTGTCTTCAACAAAACGTCTAATTCTTGCGTGACCTACGGGAGGCACAAAACCGCGCGAGCTGAATAGCACCAAACAAGATTTCATGAAAAGCAGGCTTTTGTCGCGAATAAAGCCGTGTCAGCCTATGTGTTACTCCCTTGTTCTAATTATATAGGACAGCATCTATTTAAACTGCCAAGTTAATGACTTCAAATTTGATCAATAGGCTCTGTTTATTCAGCCCAGCACTACTGACGGTCACCAGGGACGAACAACAAAACAAACAGACTGGTTACAGCAAATCCGCGCTTGAGGTGGGGTACATACGAAAAATCCACGATGGAACAGCCTGCGGTTTAATCAGGGGGTGGGGAGGGAAGCCCACTGCCACAGCAAGACACCCCATTTCCCTTTGTCCCCATAAAACATTCATCCGTGGTGTTCTGCGACCGGCTAAGTTGTGAGCTGCGTGAGCTCAAGCATGACTAACATCACGGATACAGAAGGCACTCCGAGCCTTATCTTGTACCATCTAGCTATGTTAAATATTTCACATTTGTTTTCAGATTAAGCCATGGTAGCACACGGCAACAACAAGGGGACATGGGGAAGCCTTTGGACCGCAAGCAGTGACTTCCCTCCCTTTCACCATACCCACTGCTGAAGGAAATTTGCTTTGGAGCCGCTTCGGGAAAGGCCGGAACCACCTTCTTGAAAGCAGGATGACAAATGTCCTTGACTAAACCTTCTGCCAGCCGGCCTGTTTTACTTACAGACTAGCTAAATAAAAATAGTTCCGAACAAAAACAGACAGCGTACAGTGTGTGTGGAGCCTTCTAGCAAAGACGGTTTTAAATTTTAAAAAAGAGCTTTCATTGCAAACAGTTTCTCAACAGAGTCAAGGTATGTGGAAACCCCCAGCAATTTTCAAAGAACTCCAGGCAAGATCCTCAATAAAGGAAACCCCCTCGCTAATCCCAAGTGAATCTGCAGTCACAAAGGCTGAGATTTAATGAAAATGCTTTACTGCATTATTCTGACCAGGGTGCTTGCCTACAATTCTTCTCGACGTTATCCTTTCGTTGCTTTGTCTGTGAGAGGGATCGCCGGCTGCCTTGTGCGAAATGTCAGCGTCCATTCCATCAATAAGTTATAACCCACTGCTGCTCCGATACCTCCATCAAAGGTGCTACGTACGTAAGACAGAGCGTGAATGAACAGATGCCACGTCTCCTCCTACACAGCCTCCGTGCATGCCTTTCATACTCAGATGTGATTTTCCCCAAGTGACAACACTCGCTCGATCACAGAGCAACAAAATATGGAGAAAGTTCTCCTAAACAAAACGGTCTCATCAAACTGCTACGTAAGCACAAAGGCTAAGATTCAATTCCTAAAAAACAACACATGGAGCCAGGCGCTTCAGTCAAAGCCTAAGAAGTTTGCTTTCCATTTTAAATTGATTAAATAGATCCAATACATTAAATTTTGCATGGATGGTTAGCAGTGCTAATATTCTAGATAAAACGAAACGCTCTGCGAGGAATATCAGGACGAGCTCTCAGCAGATGTATTACTTGCTCTCGCAGTAATTTAGTAGAACAGAGGCCTGGCAATTTCACCGAACACGATTACAAAAACCAGCTCTTCACAGGTTGACACTGAAGCTCCCAGAAGTACCTGTTTCTTCGCTGTGTACTCAGCACAGGGAAGGCACTTGAAGACAAGCAAAGGCTTTGTGGGAACTGTAGAATAACACTTCATTTTTTTATTAAGAAGGTGATTCCCATTTATCAAAGAGCCAAGATATTAAATGTGAGCCTTTATTTCCATT
This sequence comes from Heteronetta atricapilla, assembly GCA_011075105.1. Classification (NCBI taxonomy): domain Eukaryota; kingdom Metazoa; phylum Chordata; class Aves; order Anseriformes; family Anatidae; genus Heteronetta; species Heteronetta atricapilla. Next base: position 3,675,053 of record CM021744.1, on the reverse strand, counting down.
CCTATCGCTGAGCCGGTTCGCGCACCTAGCAATCTGATATTGTCCGAGCTCCGAATGCCCAACGGCTAGATAGAACCAAAAGAGAGCAAAATTTAATAAACAATTTTCATAAGAGAAAAGCCCATAAACAATGTTTCCCTCCTTACTAAAATAAGGAGGCGTTAATTTGAAGTGATAGCGCTGTTCTTTTAATTAAAAAACGCCAGTAGGAGGCTGATGCATTGTGAGATGCTGTAAGTGACAGGCTGGCAGGATGCAGATGAATCTTTGTGCAAGGAACTACCGCGCAATTTCGTCTGGGTCGAGAAGCAAAACGAAACCCCTCAGTGAAACCAGAAGCAGACAAGGTGGTACCACAGGTATTGATAAAGTCTTCTGGATGTTTCCCTCAGAGCATTTTGTGAAGTTCTGGGAAACAAACAGAGCCCCCAAAAGACAACAGTCGCTCACTCCAGTTGTTGGATTACGAGCTAAACAAATGAAGTGCGACTTGTTACAGGTGCGCGGCCCACCTCCGAGCTCCTCTCCCATTCCCGTCCCTCCCTGCAGACCTGAGCCCGCTGCCTTTTGGTGGGACAGGGACCAAGTCCTGCACCCTGCCCACGGCTCGCATGCGTGAGAGAGAAAAGGACTGACTGCACCCAGCCCCGCATCTTCAGCGGGCTTGGAGACTGTATACTGAGCACCTTACCCAATTTGACTGAAATCGGATGAAGACCCCCAAATTACTTAGAGAATGACAGGTGTGATCCCCTTTTCAGCCTGGTTGTTTTTTTTTCAGTCTGGAAAGAAGCTTAAGCTCGTCCCCTCCGCTTATCCATCAGCCTGATGGTCAACTAAGGCAGTGCTGTCCTCCAAGAGCCACGGACAGCTCGGCGTGCCAGGTTGCACTGCTGAATTGCCAAACCTCCAGAAGCCTAGAAAATTAATATCAGCTTTCTGATCTAGCAGAAGTCCCTGCAAAAAGATTTGCCAGATCCTTTCCCTCGTAGCCTTTTAAAATACTTCCACCACTTCGGAAGGGGTTGGCAGCCACGACCAGGACCTTCTGCATGTCCACGCTACAATTTTGTGATTGCTGCTAGCATTAAAGAAATAAAAAGCTCTACATAGGCATCTGGAAGCACGACTGTCTTAACAACTGGCAGCTGCTTTGCCTGATAGAGCCGCCACAGTAAGGAAACATCAGAGAAACAAGCAGGGCATGTTTTTTTCCTGTCCAAGAGAAGTCAGTTTATCTGAAGGTTTCTAGTGTATTTACTCACCAGTCCTACAATGCCTATTTCAATCGCGTTTACACTACCAGCAGCATCTCAAGCATCACAGATGAATCTGATTCCTTCTGGTGCTTCAAAGTCTGTTTTCTCTCTGCACACTTGGACGATTTACATCCTAAAGCAATGATAAAAAAAATAAAAAGGAAACCTGGTACTATTTTTCAGCTGGGCTTTATTTCCTTTTTTTTCCCTTCTATCAAAAAATAGTTCTCATCTATGCTCTAGTTCAATTTGGAAGTAGCAAGGCAGACTTGATAAGCATCCTGCGAAGGAAATGCTTTGAATTGCAGACTACTTACAGCACATTTTCCCAAGCAACTTTTTATAAATCCCAGCTGATGGGTGGTTTGCTAATTTCTATTGAAGTTTATCAAAACATTATTTGTAGACAAGTCAAATTACTTCTGTGATTGAACAACAACAACAACGAAATCGCTTGTGACTGCCAGCCCAAGGCAGGCTGTTGGATTACGCAGCAGCATTATTTATCCTGTTACCAGACAGCCCTTTCTAACTCTGAGAAGGTATTTAATTTTGAACGAGAGAACACAACACAAAAAAGCACCCATTTACATCTTTCTTTTGTTTGCCTAAGCCTTGTACAAGACCAGGTAAAAGCACTGCTAATAAGGCCTGGTGACAGCACAATTATTGGGACTTATTATGCTCCCCTAAGCAGATCTAAGGGCTGCATGCTCGTGACAGTCTGGCTGGCTGACTCTCGTACCTGTGCCAGTTTATCGGGCTGCAACAGACCCATCTAATTAATATATATTGAAAAAAAAGTCTATTAACGTTCAGTTCCCTTTTCCTGAATCCGATGTGTTCACTGGCTGGAGGACCATGCTGCATTCCACACACTTGCTAGCACCTACCAGCTCTGTAACTTTGCTTACAACTTTAAGCGTTATCTCATCTGATTTCAGCACTCATCTGTGAAATGGGGAACCCAACAGAAGTATTTTCAGCATTTGGTCAAAATATTTCAGGAATAGGTTAAATACATCACCAGATCACAGCATCAAATCTCTTCATAGAGACAGAAAAAAAGATGGGAGATAAAAAAAGAAAAATTAGATACAGTTTTCTGACAAATTCAAAGACCCCAAATTTCAGGCCTCTTTTTTTTCTTTTATTTTTTTTTGCCACCAAGCTATTTCTGTTCTCTCTGATCTGTTGTTCAACAGGGTATTTACAGACACACAAAACATGAACACGCCCATCACAGCTTGATAGCTACCTGTCTGCAGACAATTTCAAGAGAGAGTTACAAGAGATACTGCTTGTAATTTCTACAGCTATAATAATGCTGAAGTAAATATCGTTTCAAGAACCCAGGAAATTCAAGTTATTCCTTCAAAGGCTGACATTATATCTTTAGCTGACATTCACCTGCTCAGTCCAGAACTCAAAGTTTACTGCATCTGATGGTTTTCCTCCCCATTAATGCCAGAAGTTGCCAAGAAGACTTGTTCAACAACGAGGCATCCATTAACTGGTCTTACACTTGTAGAATACACCACCTCTGCCTTTTAATTCTAAGTTTAAAGGGAAGATCCCACACGCTTATAAAAATGTCTACATGTAAAAAAAAACTAAACACATCAGCTGTAAGAATAAAGAACAAAGCTTCCACTGGAAAGAAATCAATCACTGCAGTCTGAATCAAATTGAAATCCCTCGCTTTTCTGAATTCTGCACATGTGAAGCCAAAATAAAACGTTAAAGCAACAGCACAATCCATACACTCAGTTAATTTTCATGTGCAGTCTTGCAGTCTGGACTTTTTTGCTTATGCTCATCAGTAAAATGAAGCATATGCATTTCAAAAGAGGTTGCCTTTTTAAGAAACTTGTTGAGCTGTACACCTGCATATAAGAAGATGCAAACATTGACCACAGGGACCAAGTTTCCTGCTGTAGTGCCCAGTTTACACCGGGGACGCGACGCAGACCGCATTCAGGGTTCGAGGAAGAAAATACCACGGAAAAGAGCTCAGGCTGATGTTAGCAGCTGCCTTGAATTCAAAATAAATGCAAAGGCAACTATCTTAAATATTTTTTTACCTTTACTTGAAGGAGGAAGAAACACAATGGAAAACTTTCAATATAGTGTCCTGGAAATTAGGAAGGTTAATTAGGAGAATAGATTTTCTCTAACCCATGCAAATTTAATTATGAAGTAAACAAGAGATGGAAACTTTAAATTGATATGCACATACACATTTTTTTTAGTCTAACAATGAGAGGGAATAGGCAGGTTTTTGTGGAAGACTAAAATGCAAACATATGAAAAGGTCAAAGAACATGCTATTCCTTCACTCACACACACAAAGTCATTTTATTCCAAGTAATAAAGTGTACCAGGACAGATCTCATCATCTTGAGGGGAAAAAAAAAGGCACCTTATTGAAAATATTTCTTTACTTACTACAGGTTAACAGCAAAAGCAAAAATTACTGCAAGATCAGATAGTACCAGGCTATCCGTGGAAGTGAGAGAAAGAAATGTTATCATCATCTTCAGCAGGGCTTCTTCGTAAGCCACTGGGGAACAAACATCTACCATTCAAAAGGAAAAAAACAACCACCATGGCCAGAACTGAACACCAGCGAGGAAATTCAGGGACACGTAATATTCCTGGAGCATCCTAGTGGTCAATACCACTCGGAGTTAATAGTGTGGTTTATCACTGCCCTTTATTCTTAAACGAGCCACAGCATACGCTGATGTGACAACCAGGAAACAAAGCGTAAAACAGAGAGCTCTCACAAGCACCTAATTCCACGGGATTTCTCACCATTTCTGAGTGATTTAGGATTAGGGTTGTGACCCCACGGCACAGCCGAGGGACGGGGCTGGTGCTCACGGACCCCGATGCAGCCGCAGCGGCTCCTCGGCCGGCTGCCATCGCCTTCAGCTGCAGCGGAGGTGAGCACAGCTGGCCCGGGAGCGGCGTGCAGCGCCGCGCGGTCGCTGGGGGGATTGTGCATTATTTTAGCATTACTCCCAGACAATAATGGATTGTTTCGCCCGCAAACAGATGAACAAACCTCCCATTTAAATACTTTCGGGTAAATTGTGTTAGTATGCATAATAGTGTCCATATCCTCTAAAAAAAAAAGAGAGAAAAAAATAGGATTTTTCAGGGGGGAGGGGAGAGTAAACCCCGCTCCGCCAGCTTGATCCATCTATGCCGTGAATTGGGTAGCCTTGGGGATTTTTTGCCTGCTGCGCTTAGTGTCCTTGACAACAAGCCAGTTTGAATTTTGGCCTTTAACTTGACAAAAATGACTTACTGAAGAGGAAGGCATCAAGCTATTACAGCCCTGTGGAGAGATTCTTTCTAAAACAGCGTGCGAGCTTATTTTGCCAATTCAACTAGAGTATCGTCACATTTATCACCCAGCTCCAATATCCCCAAATATTCCCAATGCAGATGCCGCTTCATGTGAGAATATGCAAAAGAAAAACTTGCAACGTTTTTGCTCTGTCCTTTCATTGCATTTTAAGACTTTCACAAGGAAAGAGAGAGCTGGAAAACCCTGAAAAATACGCTCAGGGACTCCCTTTGAAAAATTACTAGTTTCCGTTTAAATAAATGGGAAACAAAGCTTATGAACATTTTTTGGTAGCATCTTAACCTGTTACTGACCTACTGATTGGTCTTTAGCAAACATACACACAGGTTTCTTCTTCTATTACATTAATATTAATCTCATCTTTTATAAATTCATATATACCAATGGGCAAGCTCTAGCAAAGCTTGCTGCATGGTTTAAGAAATCACTGTTGTGCCTCCATCTCCCGTTTTCCTCTCCCAAGCTCAGCTCCCCCGACCAGAAGCCAACATACGCTCATACCTCAGCTATTCAAAGTCCAGCACCTTGCCTGAAATTCTTGAGCCAGACTCACAGTGAGAAGCTGGATCTGCACGTACGCAGGTGAAGTACGAGCACAGGTTTTCTTCCAGCAGTTCTCTTGCAGCGGGTGACAAATTTCTGGCAACGGGGGGCAGCAGGCTAGCAAGGAGATAACATCTTAAGTTACTGCAGCAACATCTGCGGGAACTCATTTGTAAGCACCTGAAATACCATAACCTGAGAGCAGCGCCGCTGCCCCACCACCAGCAGTGACACGTGTTCGGTCCTAGCTAAGTGCACGTCTTCCTTCGGGCTTCCCAATGCACGTGGGGAGAAGGTATCGAGGTAAAAACGCTGCAGGGCAGCCAGCTGGAGAGCTGTCCTCACCGTCAGCTGAGGGGACATCCTGGTGTCAGCAAGAGCACCAAGGACTACACTCAAGACCTCAGCACATAACCCAAAACCTCCACAGACCCATGGCAGGAGAAACGACAGGGTGGCTGCCAGCAGAGATCTCGAGACTCCTGATCTTGCTGATGTTTTCCTGCCCCCCGCCCCAAGCTGCTGGTACAGGGGAGAACAAACCATTTGCAGTAATGGGGCCATTCAGCCTTGGTTTCTCTCCAGGAGAATAAATCAGCAGCGGTTTTCGGTTCCCAAATGCAAATTATCCAAGCGCTAATACAGATAAAAGCTTTCAGTGATACTGCAGGATCCGGGCCTTTTCCACAATAACATTTTGACCAGTTCCAGAGGAATCATCATGGGGAAAAAATAAATAAATCAAGAAAAAAACAATTCCAACTCGGGGAAAAAAATGGCAGATTGAACAGTCTCTTCCAGACTTTTTTTTTTAATATTCTCTTCACTCAAGTCTTAAATGATGCGCTCTGAAGTGTACATACCTAACCTTCACAAGCCTACCACACTGATTTAAGCTTACCTTCTCCAAACCAATCTTCCCTCTCACGCTGTTTTGACCAAGACAGCCCAAACGAACAAGGCAGCCAAGCGAATATTTAAGTCTGGAACCATAAATAGTAGCAAGTAATCTAACCAGATTAATCCAACTTTAAGCACGTCGACTGGACTCGCTTAAAGTTGGGCAGCAGTCCAGACAAACCTCCGAAACTCAGGCTGCCAGCATGCACACGTGGGGTTTCTGTACAGCACTTCTTCACCCTGTGAGCCACCAGCCGCTGGGGGCTCGCTTGGATTTACCTGCGAGGGCACTTCCAGCAGCTTCTCAGTCGCCGTCAGTAAGAGGTCAGGTGCCAGCACACAACATCCCGGTGTAAAACCGACTTCCTCGCAGGGGAATTGCTGTATAACCCTGGAACGCTCAATTTTGCAACGCAGAGAAAACGTGACGCTACGGAACTGTATAACATGATGCAGCCATTTAAGGAAGTGGATGAGAAAACCGCTCTCAGGGTGGTGGCTAGCATGGAATTAGAAAGAAATCATTAAGGAACTGCACGGCGACATCCCAAATTACATTTCTTTATATGAAGACTTTCAGTTTGAGAAAATAAAAGTTTCGAGTCGGGAATAAAGTAGTTACTGTTTCTACTTTCCCTGCCTGAGGGGAATATTCAAGCAAACTCCTTTTGGAGATTTAATTTACTTCCAGCAGGACAATGGGGCTGGCAGGGCTCTGGCTTACTGGGAGAAACACAAAAGGAGACTCGCTACCCACCAGCCTGCCCGGAGGAAAAGGCAGCTCGTTGGATTCCCACTCCAGCAGCCTGAAGATGCCAGCTGGCCGGCTGCAAAGGCTGCTCCCTGGACTTCTCCCCACCAAAGCAAGATTATTACTAGTATTTTTTCTTCGAGCCCCCCTGGTTACATGCCCTAAGCCTCTTTGCCATCGCTATCAAAAGGCCTCTGAGCAGCCACACGTTTACCTTCACAGAAACGCCAGTACTCTGTGGTGCAAACAGGGAACGGAGGTGGGAGATGAAGTGCCTTGCTCAGCACCACGCAGGAAGCGTGCAGCAGGGCTCAGGACTGAGCTCCTGGCTAGCGCTCCAACCACCGGCACATCGAGCACCCGGCTCCCAAAGAAAACCAAGCAACAAGGCAGATTTCACCATCCTCCCGGATTGCTAGGCAAAATCAGTTTGGAGCTACTGAGCTGTTGCTCCCCATTGCGTTATCCATCGCATGGAACCAGCTCGATTGGAAATTCCAAACGCTAGGCTGACCAGCCAGCCATTTTAGCCTTTCCTCACACTACCCCCAGCGCCGTCAGCCTGCAACAGAGCTCCTTCTAATATAAGATCATATAAGATCATCAGCCAGCCCACGAGGCACGGACTGCTTCTGACCCAGAGAGGCCTACGCAGACACTCCTCGTTTCCAAACACAGGACATAAAACTGCCCAGGCCGTCGATATTAGCGCTGCTATTGAGCAGCCCGTTAACTTTGCGGCATCGATCAATACTACATTAGTCCCGAAATGGAAGCATTTCTGACACATTTTAACATATGCCTCCATAGCAGTCCTAAATGTAGGTATGAAAGGAACGTGATATTTTACTTTGTACTAGAAATCACCGTATTCTTTAACGCGCTCCTTAAATTACAAATGAGTATCTACAAATTGACTTAAAGCCACCCATCTAGCAGCAACTAACCGCTCATGGCTTGCAAATGGGACTTCCCTAAACCGTGCTAACTACAGGGAACCGAAAGTGGTGTCCAGGCTACTTATCTGCACCACCTCTTCCCTCTTTCCCTTTCTTTGCTGCTGCCGAGCACCCAAACCTTGCCTATAGCAATCCAACGAGTCACCTACAAGTCCCCGCACCCCCCACAACCCACCCGCTGCCACACCACCTATCTCCTTCCTCCCTCACTCTTCCGACCCCAGAATTTCCTTCCTCTCACGTACTCCCTCCCTCCCCAGCCTCCACCAAGGCGACAACAAACAGCGGCCCAGCGACTTCCTAGGCCAGGTCTGCCGATGAGGAACGCCTCCGCTTCATGCTCAGAGCTGACTATTTATATTCTGTTACACCAACTGCTGCTCTTCTGAAACTGGTTTTGCCATCAGCTCTCAGCAAGACCGTCTATGTGTTTTAACGGGCTCCGATTTATACGTGAGCCCCTCTCCCCTTCCTGCTCCATCTCTGAAGCAAGCTGTAACGTCTGAACTAATTCCTTTTCCTTCCCAATCCTTCCTCAATTCCTCCGCACTACCAGGAGCCAGCCAGTTTTTCACACCTCAGCTGAGACGCTGCTGAAAAAGCCAGCACTGATGAAGTCAGAATACAACCTACAGCTTTTTTTGGTACTGAAGTTGCATGTCGAGTCCACAATTTTTCCAATTCCATCTGCAACTTTCATCCGCAGGCTACCTGGAATGGGAGTTTCTCTGATGGCAGCACAATGAGACTGCAGTTTTCACGAGTACTTCTGCGTGATATAACAGCGTGAGTAAGAAGCGTGTAAGCCCTGGAGTTGATAAACCCTTAGGAACTTCCCCAGGGAGCGACTGCAGCAGCAAACAAAGGTTTTAGCGGAGCACATCAGTTATAAGAAGGGATAGACACACGCTCCACAAAGGTGCCTTCACCGGTGGGGCACGTTCCTCCCTGACCCAGAAGATCTCCTGGACTCTTCGAGCACAGTATTGTTTTCCTATTTCCATCCACCCCTGTTACACTACCCTGGTGGCAGCAGAAATACCAAAAGATCACAAACTTAACGACAAGTTTTACCTTCCTTTGCCTAGAGCTGCTCCAGGTGGCGAGAGACGAGGCCACAAATACCCTTGGCTCCTGCATCACCAGTAACGGTGAAGGCGCCAGGGGAAATAAGAGAAACTTCGCACGCGCTTTTGGAGAAGCTGAGATATGACAAGAGATCAGCGCGTTTGTGACCCACAGGACAAAAATCATTTTAATCTGTCACCCAAGTTACTTGCTGTTGGGTTTTGCTGTTGTTTCCTCATTTCTAACAGGAAGCGTTATTTGCCATTTTACTCCATTACGGGGTAGGACCGGTACCGCTCTGGACAAGCACGAAGACCATTTCTGAAAATCATCAGAGGATCCAGAACTTTTGGATATGTTCACACAAATACAACGCTCCAAACACCCTGGTCACACAAATACCTTTCCAATACCCCAGAAAAAGGAGAAAAAGCATGAAGGATTTGACTCCCGTTCACTTCCCCAAGCACCGCTCACAGGCGCCTCCAGACTAAGTGGTGTTTACACAGCTATTTTCGGTAGCGCAAACCAAATTGTTTCTAATCACAGGAAACACAATGCAAGGAGTAAATCATAACGGAAGGAGCCCTCTGATTTATTTCCACTCAATTCTCCCAATAGCAAAACAGAGGAGAAAAAGCCACGCTAGCTACAGCTATTTGGAACAGGTAAGTCAGCACGCTGGTCTCCAGCGAAGCCAAGAACGTTTCCTAATGATTCTAAAGGGAAATCCCTCCCAAAGCAATTTATTTTTGATTAAATACAGCATTTTTTTTCACACTATGCAGGCTGCATGCTCATAAAAAAAAACAAGAATATGTTTGAGCAAGCAGATTTCTTCAATTATAAAATAAAAGAGTGAGAAAATCCACCACGTTGCTCAATAAAGTAAAATTTCAGTCCCTTCCAACAAACGTTCTCAGCTAGGAGAGAAGAATAGCGCATGCTAAAAGGAAAAGAGCACTTTGATGCAGCGTTCACTCTTTAAAATTAAACCCAACAGCTTCTATCTGTTATTTAAATGATATCCTCCTGCTCAGAAGGGCTCTGACCGCAGCATAAGTTACTCAACTCCCAACATTTTTATTGACTGACTTGCATAAAAATAAGCCACATTAATGACAGATCTGACATTTAGCACGCATCGCCACAGAACTCGTTTCAGATCAAACATCATCCATACACCCTAAAAATACTTTCAGCCTTCTCATGTCCAAAAGGATTTTCAGATTTACATTTCCCTCACCAACTTCAGCCTTCTGAAGCACGAGCGGCACAGAATCGGAAAACTGATTAAAAGAAAAAAAGGTGTTTTTTTTTGAAGAGATGCTTCTGCCTGATTGCAGTATCTGCCAGGAGCAAGTTACCCTGTAACTGAAGTTTACCTAGTGCCATTTTCTCATTATTTGGCAATCTTTTAAGCTCCTGCAGACACAACTCTGTGAAGATCAATGCCGGTGGCTGAGCGGTTCCTTCACACCAAGAGATCTCCAAGCATCCACCTGTTGCCTTTGAAAGGCCGGATCGGGCCTTATTTATTAATAATTCACACAGCAGCCTCAGGAAGCTGAAACCGTGCCCCTTTCCGTTTAAGCGGCAGCCTCAGCACCAACTGGAGCAGCTTTCAGAAGATTTAATCCAGACCTTTGAGGGTGCAACATAAATTGGCTTATCCGTATGTGCACGCACAGCCAAGCGCAGACCTCGCGAGGAGCCACGCAACGCGCCGCTTCTTGTCATCTTTTGCTCGGGGAAGGAACTTCAGAAGTTGAATATGGGGTATTTGAAAGGAAAGGAAGCCGTGGGAAACGATAACAATAAAAAAGAACGTATAAAAAAAAGGATAAACAATAACAAAAGAGGGGGAAAAACGCAGAAAGCAATTAAACACGCGTTTCCTCAGGTGAAAGCTCGGTGGGGTGATCTTCACTGGCAAAAGGGGAAGGAAAATGGTTTAAGTAAATCAAAGTGAGGTATATTATGTAAGGTAAGGCTTCATTAAACCCCCGGAACGCCCAAAATCTGGGGGAGGGGGGGGACGACCCCGCCGGGGGGGTGTGGGGGGGGGGGGGGGCAGGTAACAACGTGCCATGAGGAGGAAAGAAAAATGAAAATCAACAGAAATAACTTCAAAATACAGAACCTCCACAGGGCCCCGGTGGTGGGAGAAGGGATTATAAAGGGATAAAAGTTGAGGAGAGGTGGCTGGGGCCCAGTTATCGCCGAAGCCGGCCCCCGGGCGTGAGGGGAGGGTTGACCGGGCCGAGGTTTTTGTGGTGAAAGGGAGCCCCAGGGCCGTGGCCCCGTTACCTGTGAGGCGGATCTTGATGCTGGAGCCGTTCCGCCGCGTCCCGGGGTTCGACATCGCGCCCAGATCAACCGGCGGCCCCGCGCAACCCCATGCGGGCCTGGCCTAACCCCCGGCCGAGCGCTCCAGGAGCCTCCTCCGCCGTTAACCGGAGCCAAACGCGGAACCAAAGCCGGTCCCGGAGCCGTCGCCGCCGCCCGCCCGCCTCAGCCCGACCCGGCCCGGCCGCCGAGAGGGCGCTGGAGCCGCCCCCGCCCCGCCCTGCGCCCGCCGGAGGGGCGTGACGTCAGCGCGCAGAGCGGGGCGGCGGCGCAGTGCCGCCATCTTGGGGAGGTCGAAGGGTGGGTGGGGGGAAGCCACACTCGGAGGGAGGGGGAGCGCCCCCTGGCGAGGGGGAGGCGGAGGGAGGGGCGGTGTGGGAGAGATTTGTAGGGGAAATGGGGCAGAAACGGGAGAATGTCACAGAAGTTAGTGACAGGAGTAGAGGGAATGGCCCCACAGGGGGCTAGTGGAAGTTTAGGTTGGAAATTAGGAAACATTTCCTGTCAGAAGGAGCAGTCAGGCATGGGGAGGGGGTGAAATCAACATCCTTGGGGAGGGTGGACATGGGACCTAGGGACAGGGCTGAGGGGGTGACAGGGGTAGGAGGGGGATGGTTGGACCAGAGAGTAGTGGAGGTCTCTAACCTTAGTGCTTCTATGATTTTAAATTGAGACATGTGTAGGACACATTGTGATATGTAGGGTGATATGGAGATTGTATAGGGGTGGTATGGATGGGGCTCACCCTAAGAAAGCCCTAGAGCAGGAGTCAAAATCACCACCCAAGCCCCTGCCCTGGAGTAAGTAAAGGAGAGACTTGCTCTAAGGCTGAAGTTGAGCAGGCACAGATACCAGAAAAGAGCTTTCTCTTCTCTAGCACATGCAGAGCTACATGGACACAAGTTTCTTGAGGCTTAAGGCTGCAATGGTGGAAACAAGCAGCTTTTCTACTGAAGCCTCACTTCCAGCACACAGAGGAAAGCAAGGGAACAGGCCCCTAGCCACATCCCCTCCTTGTGGCTTGCTCAAAGTCAGAGCACCAGCACCCAGCAGCCCTGCTGTGCTTGGGCAGCTCCACAGCCTGAAGTCAGGGCAGCCACAGGAGCCCAGCTCCAGGAAGCATCTCCATTTACACTGAGGAAGCACCTGCCTCAGATTCTTTTTACCTGGTGAAATCTGATCGCTTCCAGATGCTGCATCAGCCCTGTCAGCAGCATGCTACAAGAAGGCACAGGCAGCAAAGCCCTTGTGTTAAGCCATGGGCACAAACAAAGGATGCACAAAAGCACTTGTCTCCTTGTCTTCAGTGCAAGTTCAGACTTTATCATAGTTTTTAGTACATAGCTTTGGATCCAGGAAATAAGGAAATAAAGCTGGGAACAGCTATGCCATTCAGCAGCTCCAGTATTTTAATATTAAGTGATGTCCACCTCCGGCCTCCGCATCAAGCTGAGGGCTGCACAGCCCCTCACAGAGCATAACCAGGCTTCACTCCTTGTTTCTGGGCAGCCTGGGAAGAAAAATGCTTGTATCCTGTGGAGAATACATTCAGGGCAGAGGAAGAGGTTGTTCCCTCCAGAGATCATGTTTTCCCTTCACATTAATTCATCTGTCACTCCACCTCCCCCCACATCTGAGAAAGCAGAGCCCTGAAGCACCTGGGGTCCTTTTGAAGAATCAAGCCTAGCAAAGCAGGGATGATAAAGCCACCCAACCCCACTTCTGCACAGAACAAAGCCCTTAAAATGCTTCAGCCCCCAGGGTCTGGCAGGTGCCAGAGTCCTCCAGTCTGGGACCCCAGAGCCACATCCACCCTCCTCAGCCTGTGGAGGGAGGCTGAATTTAGAGGGACTGGGGACAGGGAGGACTCCTCAGCAGTGACTTGCAATGGACTCTTGGAATACAAGTCCTTGCTAGTAGAGGGCAGCTTTAGGCAGAGCCAGATCAATGGACTCCAGGCAAGTGGGAAGCATCTGTGAGGCAGAGCAGCTCCCACAGCTAACATCTATGCTGCCAAAAGAGCTCAGGTTTACTCAGCTCTTGTGTCCAGATCCTGCTGGATCTACAGAGGGCTGGAACAGCAGGACAAAGCCTCTCAAACAGCTTTCCAGAGCTGTTTCAGCCACTCTGAATCAAGCCTAGAAATTTCAGCACAAACACTGAAACCAAGCTGGATATGATGGTAACATCCCACTCTTTACAGGTTTGACTCTACTCAAGCAGTTAGCAGGAAGTCTCTGGCTGTGCTTTTTCACCTAGAAGAGGCACCCAGGAACTCTAACACAACTCCACAGGGAGTAAACATATAGGAAGATATTTTGCAACAATAGCTTATGGAGGGGGGAAAAAATAGAAGCAATAGAAGCATAAAGATACAAACCCAGAAGTGCAATTTATTGATAAGCTCCAAATGTAAGGAGATCCCACAACTTTGCTTCTCTTTTCTTAGCTTCCCTTAATCTGGACATCCTGGCTCTACCCAGTCTGCCTAGCTCAGAGCTGTGCAGTGCCTCATCTTCAGAAGTTGAAGTCTTGCTTCTCCACTGAGAAGTTGTATAGTCCATCTTGGTCAGTCCCAGGCTGTAGATCTGGATTTTCCTAGGAGGAAGTTGATGGCCTTTAGTTAATGGTTCTGCATCGTTATAGCAGAAGGTTACTGTACCAGTTTGCCTGAAGCTTTACAGCAGCTTACTGCTTTATTCTCATTTTAAAAGCCTCTTACAGCAGCAGAGCAGCTTCACTGACCAAGTCCTCCTGTTCTGTACAGCACACCCTGTCATTTGCACATGAGCCACAGGGACAAAGTGAGCAAACCTACACACTCCAACACCCAGGGCAGGAGACAGGAGTAACTGGAGTGGCAGAAATTACTTGAGTTTAGTCTGCTTCTAACAGCAACCAGGGCTGCTATGGAGAGGCGTTCCCCTGGCATCCAGCCCCTCAGGTAGGTGCTGGTGTATAGAACAGCTTCCTCCACACCCTCTCACCAGGACACCCTGCAACCCTGGTGCTGGGCAAAAAAAAAAAAAAAATCTAACAGACATCTGCTCCCTGCTGCAGGGGGTTCAAATCTAGACCAAGTCTCAGCTCCAAGGTCTGCCAAACCACTAAACCTCTTTCCTGGTGTTCCCCCATCTGCAGGACTTGACAGCTAGATCCAAGGATGGCATCTGTGACAGTTACAGAACTCTTGCAACTGCTAGCTGATGTCCTATGCTCTTTTTCCACAAGTTCATTAATGTGAGAAGGGTCAAGTAATCCAGAGGGAACCTGAGCACAGCTGAGTAGGAGGCTTCCATTCATAGCAACAAGCTAGCTTGGCTCTGAAGGAGGAAACTTCTCCACATTTGGTATTCATACCAGCAACTGCAGTAACCCCAGCTGATGCCAGTTTAAATTCCAGCAGCAAGATGCTATCAAGGCATCCATATCTGTTGCACAACTAATCAGCTGACAACTGAAATCATAGCTTTTAAAAACCTTTAAAAAGTAAAGGGAGCAAGCTGAAAGAACTACCCTATTCATGTAGGGATCTCTCCTAAAGCCCTAATTCAGCATCCTTAAAGGATGTGCTTCATTTCAGCGTGCAATCACTCATTTTCAGATGAGAAACAGCAAGAGCTCACGTACCTCACCAGAAAAGTATTTCTCTATGATACTCAGCGCAGCTCGGTAGACCATGTTGTTGTCATGGGTTTGCAAGGCTTCAATTTTCTCCAGACCATCAAGCTCCTCCACCAGCAGGCACAGCCTTTCTGTCTCTCCCAGCTTCTCAGCTGCCTGTGACAAAGGAGGCAAGTACAACCTCATGTCAGTAACAGGTTCAAGATGATCTCCCCGTAAGGCCCTGAACCTAAGAGTCAAGTGTCTACAGCCCCTTGTATTTATGATCCCTCCCTGCTTTGGGTTAAGCAGAGATCCTTGTGATATGGCTACTGCGCAACATAGTTATGTTTATAAAGCAGACCCTGTTAGCATTACTGTACTGTGGTTTCACTGAGCAAACAAGCTAGATGAACCCTGCTCTGTTTCTGTGAAGACTCCAGGACCACTCTACTGCTGCTAGACCTTTACCTCTGTGCAGCTCAGGGATCAGCACTTGTATTTTCCTTGCCAAAACCCTTGGGAACATAGGCCTTGTCAAGCCTGGACAACCCAAGAGGATTCAAGAACAAGTTAGATCAAGTCCAACCCTGACTCCCACAAGACCACTGGCTGACAAAGAAGCTATTCTAGCCACACTGTGTGAACCTTCAGCTCACACCCTCCTGCTTTTTTGGGGAGAAGGGATACAAGGGACAGTACCAGATCTTACCAGGAAGAGATTTGAAATCGTATCGAGGATGACCAGGATAGTTTTGCTGTCTTTAGCCAAAAGCAGGTTGAGAAGAGGCTTGAGGACCCCAGACCGGACAAGCTCCACCACCTGCTCCACAGTGCCTCCGGTCGTGAAGTTGGCCACTGCCCACACAGCCTCCTTCTGAGCCTTGAAGTCCCCCTGGAAGAGCAGCACAGGTAAGGCACTACCAGACTCCAGCATCCCTCTTAGAGCAGGGTGAGGGGCTAGGAGAAGAGACCCAGTCTGTGTTCAGCATGGACAGGTCCCTAGCACTCAGAGCTCGGTGACACCTTGCATAGCTGCCAAGAGCAGCTCCAAGCCATGCTGCTGTGCCACACACAGGCATACTGAGTGCCCAGGCTGTTCCAGAGATTGCTCAGGTGGCTCTTGAGCACACAGAGTGCCTCACAAACCAAGTGTCATGGACTGAAGCTTAACACTGCTTCTACAGCAGCTGGACAGGTAGCGCTGCACCCTTACCTTGTCAAGCAGCTGCACCAGAGGTGGCAACAACCCACAGGTGATGAGTTGCTGGATCTGCTGGCAAGGCCCTGCTGCGATGTTGCTGAGTGTCCACGCAGCTTCCTTCTGTATGGTTGGCTTTGCATGTCGCAAGAGAAGGGGCAGGACAGCCAAGACACCAGCATCAATAGCTGCCTGGGTCTGCTCATCGGTCCCCGTGACAACATTCCCAATGGCACGGAGAGCTGGAGTCTAGACAAGTAAGAGCAGACGAAGGAGATGAGAATCCTTATCTCAAGGATACAAGCTAGGAAGACAACAAGCTTCCTTCAAAGAAAGGAAACACCATGGCTGATTACTGTTACAGACCTACTGGCCTCCTATTTTGCTCTAAGCAGCTTTAGAGTCTCTTATGAGTCTGTAAGCCACAGCAAGCTGGAACAGAGCTTTGGCTTGACCAGTAACCAAGCAAGATTGTGCTCTGGGGAAACAGCCAACCACACTAGCCACAGACAGCAAGATGACATTCCTTCCTTTCAAGTAGGACATCAGAGGAGAGGGAGTCAAGACTGGAGAGGGGCAATTTGCTTCCTACCATAATGATCAGCTCTGGGCTGCCCATGAGCTCCACCAGCCTTGGGAGAATCCCTGTGTCCACTACGATCTGGATGCGATCGTTGGAGCCATCGGTCAGGTAGGAAACCGCCCAGCAGGAGTCAGCAATGATTTCCTTGTCCTCGTGCTCCAGGAGGCAGGTGAGGACTGGCAGCACCTTCTTCACCGCATCCAGGGGAGGGTAGGGGTTCTTGTTCCTACAGAGGTTCGACAGAGTCCACGTGATGTTCCTCAGGAACCCGACCTGGAACACAAGTGAGGTGTAAGGTCCTCCCTGGCCAACAGAGCCTCACTGGAGCAACAAGCACAGGAGAGGGAGCACCCTGCTCCTGAGCCCCACAGCTCAGAGATGTTATCGAGTAGCCAGAAGGATCCTTCTTAATGAGGGCTGAGGCTTGTTTGAAGCAGGGAGATGAAACAGGTGAGTAAGACCTTTCCCCTCCTCCCTTTCCAATATTAAGTTCCAATAACTTCAAGTCTGGTGGTGTGACAAGCTCCTATGACTAACAAAGGTGCCCAACAGCTTGTTTGCTGGGTCCCTGGGACAAATTACAAAGCATTCTTTGGATGAGATTAGGAATTTGTTATTTTAATATTAGCATTATTAAATATCAGCAGCTCATTGTTCTTGAGCAGGGCACCTCAAGGATCAAAGTTGCCCCATCCAGCTCATCTCAGGAAGGAGCCATGGCTGCTCCAGGAGAGCAGTGGAGCTACCTTGAGAGCATCACAGCTACCAGGGTGTGCATGGGGCTGGTGTTCTGCCCTGTTTTGGCTGGTATTCTGCCCTGTTTCACAGGGCTCCCCCAGGAAGAGGGGAGGGCGAGTCAGGAACAGCAGCCAGAGAAGTCCTTTAAAGGGATTTTGCAATATAAACTCGCAGAAGGCCTGGAGGGTGTTTTCTTAACACTACCCTGAGAGGCCGTAGGTATGCCTACAGAAAGCATACAGCTTCCACCACACCCAGGGGTGGGACACCTGGAGGCATCGGTACCGCTCTTAAAGCTGCTCTGTCCACCTCCTGCCTCCCCTGAGCAAGCAGCAGGGCAGGACCACTGCAGCAGGGCAGGAGAAGGCACAAAGCCAACAGCTTGGAGCTACCCAAGAAGCAGCAGGAAGAAGCTTGAAGGGCAAGTTCAACCCTTTCACATGCATATGCAAGTCTACTGCACACCAGTGACATCTTAGCCTGAGCTTTCCCATCCAGCTCTGACCATCCCAAGCTAGGAATAAAGTCACTACATCAACCTGGAGAGCGCTTGGCATGGCCAGGTCTCATGTAGCTCAGAGGAAGGATCACTAGAAGCAGTTTAGAGAAGGGTCTCATTCAACCATGTATTCATCTGGTTATTTGTAAGTCAGATCACAAACCACCATTCACCCACTGCCCAAGTGATAAAGAGCTGTTAAGTCAAGAAAATGATGGTTATTTACTGGAGTTACAGGCGACACCAGAGCCAGCAAGGGAGGAATCACATTGCAATTGATAAGAGCATCTCTGTACAGAGGACCATCACCTGCACAGAAAAAAAGGGTTATTTATTGCATCTGCACAAGTCACAGGACAGTGCCATGCTGACATCAGGGAGCAGCCAGACCTGCTGCCAGAGGCCAGGGCTGGTGGTCAGGGCTCATCACCAGCCCCACACCATTCAGTATTTCCAGGCAGGGAGGATTTCCTAAGCAGACTGAGCACCATCATGGCCAGCCAGACAGCCCATTGCTCCCCCCCAAAAGTGACACCAGCAGGGGACACCATCCCAGCAGGATGGACACTTGCACTTGGCTTCAGCCAAAATCCTCCTGTAGAACCAACACAGTCTCAAATGCTTGAGTCCCACGTGAAGGGACGGAGGGGTTTCAATAGCATCAGCAGCCTGGAGACAAAGCCAGGAGGAGACAAGGCCATCCCGAGGAACCCCAGTAACTCCAGCTCCTGACTGGGGACCTCTGCTCACCTGCGATGTTGCCCAGCGCCCACACAGACTGCTCGCTGATGTGCATGTGCGGGGAGGAGAGGAGGGTGATGAAGGCTGGGATTGCACCTCCCTCCACCACTGCCCTGGTGTGCTCAGAGGTGCCAGACGCGATGTTGGTCAGCGCCCAGGCAGCCTCGAACTGCAGCGGAGCAC
The DNA here is from genome assembly GCA_011075105.1 of Heteronetta atricapilla. Taxonomy (NCBI): domain Eukaryota; kingdom Metazoa; phylum Chordata; class Aves; order Anseriformes; family Anatidae; genus Heteronetta; species Heteronetta atricapilla. The sequence goes on along the minus strand of CM021744.1, from coordinate 3,656,297 downwards.
TGTCAGTGCGGGTGAGGAACTCCACCAGCCTGGGGATGATGCCCAGCTCGATGATCTGGTTGAGAGGGGGGTCCTTCTGCCTGGACAGCATTCTCCTGTAAGAGAGGGCACAGCACAGCCCACTGTGAGCAGACCAAGCCCTTGGGCAGAAGGCACCATCAGGACATTGACCTACCCAAAAACAGCCAGAGAAAGTGTTCCCAGCCAGATCTGCTCTCCAGCCTGGCTCCCTCTGCAGCCAGAATGCTGGCACAGGGTAATGCAGAGGCGGGAATCCATGGCTTAGAGCTGCCTCACCACCTCCACTGGCTATCTCCCCATGGTGCAAGCCCAGGGCGCTGCCAGGCTGGGTGTGAGCAGGCAGGAAGCCAGCACCATGCTGCAGAGCAGCCTGGGGAGCCAGGCAGGACTTGTCCCTTTAGGAAGGGTCTGCTCTGGCCAGCCTCCAGCTGACACCTTGGGAGCAAGGCTTTTCATCTGCTCCCTGGGGGCAGAGGCTGCAGTTGCTTGGGGACCATGCTGTCCCCAGCACATAGGGGGATAGCACTGATCTGGCAGCTTGAGCAGCTGAGGAAGCCCCAGCAGTGATGCAGCCCACCCAGAGCCTTGGGACAGATCCCTGCCACCACCTGAGCAGTGGATAGCACCCTGTGATCCTCCACCCATGAGGGACAGCCCTTCTCAGCTGCCTCATGGAGCCAGCCCTCCTGACCAAGCCTTTGGGGTTTTCCCCAATAGTCTCAGCAGCTCCTGGAGACAGCACAGCCCCTGCCCCAGCACAGGGGCTCCAGGAGGCACAGCCAGGCCCTGGGCTGGCTCCAACCACACCACACAGGTCCCTGCCTGCTGCAGGCACCACCCAGGGCTGGGATGGAGCCCAGCCAGGCACCTAGGGCACTACACAGGGCTTCAGCCATCAGCTGCAGCCCCTCAGGGTTACCAGGCTCCTTCCCCATGCACTTTGTCATGTCTCCAGAACTCTTCCAACAGGAAGAAATGCCTGCAGCCCACAGGACCCACCGCAGCCAGCCCGGTCCCTCCCAGTCAGGCAGCATACCTGGCAGCCTGCGTAGCCTGCAGCTGGAGCTCAGGGTTGTTCCCATTCACAGCTTTGACTATTTCCTCCAAGGACAGCTGAATAATCTGTGTCATGGGGAATGATTCAGAGTCAGACAGCAAGCCAAGGCTCCCTCCAGTTTAATCTCTGAAGTCAATCAGCCGTCTAGACCCAAGTCAGTCACCACTCCATATCTAAGCGGTGTCTACTCTTTATGCAATGCAGTTTCGAGATGATGCAGAGGAAGAGAATCCACAAAAAACCTTCGAGGCAACTAATCCTTGTAATCAGGCACTGGAAGAGTCACTGACACCGTTTCAGCCCTATGAGCAGTAATTACCATCGCCAGCTCCCAGAGCTGGGGCTCCAGCCAGTTCTACCTGCCATTGAGGGAAGCTGCACAGCACATTTCCATGCAAAATAACCCAGAAAAGGGCTAAGCCACCCATAAAGCACTCCCCAGTGCTGGGCATGAGGATTGAGAAGGGCACTGGCTGTTTAGCCCAGGTTCCTTGAGCCAGACCTGGGGATGGCCCAAAAACTGAAGTAGCAGCGAGAACCATTGTGCTGCAGCACTGATCCTGTCCAGGTGCAGAGCACCCAGCACTCACATTTTTGTCTTCTCCTGGAGTGGGGCTTTTCTCCATCGAGACGATGGAAATACTCCTGCGCTTCAGGATCTGCTCATCCTTCTTGGCCTTCCGCAGCTCGATGTTCACCTCCACCCTCTGCCTCCGCAGGGCCTGCAGGAAGAGAGGACTCCACCACATCAGTGCCTACACCACCAGCTTCAGGTCCAGCTCCACTACCCCAAGACTCCTTCACGAGGAGCAGAGGCAGCTCCTGCTCTCAGGCAGCTCCTCACCATGGCCTGGAGGCTCACACAGGAGCAGGCAGGAGGAAACATCTCACTCGGTGCCTCCCAAGGAGGCTGGCTGAACCAGCAACCAGAGGCTGATTTTAAAGTAAGATTTGCTGGAAGGCAAACCCACATCTCCTGCACGGCCTTAAAGCAAGCCAACAGACCCCATAGCAGGGATAGCCAGGAGCTGGGCAGGACCATCCTCATCATCCCCATCACAGCCACCCACCCCAAGCTAGAGTCCCCCTTGCTACCACACCACCCTGCCAGCTCTCACCCAGCTCCACACCACATCCCTACACTCCCTGACACCCCACAGCTGTGGATTTGGGGGTGATTGCCATTCAGAAGCCTTCTCATCAGCTCCTGCTGACACCAGAGCCCCGGCTGGCTCTGCCTGGGCCAGGAGGAGATGCCCCAGGTCTGTACTTACAGCTGCGTCCTTGCCTCTGTTCTTGAACTTCCTCATGTGCTCAGTGGGCTCATTCACGACCGGCATCTTGGTGAGGCTTGAGAGCAGCAAGATGAAAGCTTCCACGTGCTTTCGGGGTGCAGGAGAGGGGAGTCAGGTCACAGCAACACCCACCTCCATTTGCAGAGGGTCTGGGACCCCCCACCCCTGGGGTACATTCACCACCCCAGTGAGGGAGACACTGAGGTCCCCTGCTCTAAGCAGAGTTTGGTGAGATCCTCACACACCACAGCTGAGCCTCTGAACTAAACACAGGCACAAGCCACCACTTAACACCACACTAGGAAAATTACAGCTCCTGTAACCCCACAGGAAGCAGGGCACCCCATTTCTCATGGGTATGGTAGCACCACCTTCCTCCAGCTCCGGATCACACACAGAGCCCAAGCCTGGCAGGGCCAGCAGGGACCCCTGAACAGCATCAGCTCAGAGCCCCACATCCACCCCTACCACCTCACCCCACAGCCCAGGGGGGTTCCTGCACCAGAGACCCCTTCAGTGGTGTAAAAGTATTGGGTCACACACAGGACATGGGGTGACCAAGTGCAGCCAAGCAAATAAATCCTCCTTCAGACCCAGCTACTGGGTTTGCCAGGTGAGAGGAATTAAGTAGGACAGGCAGAGTTATTTCTGACCCTATTAGGGTAAGAAAAGCACAAGCATACACACAAGTAAGACCAGGACCAGACCCCCAGACAGTTTTTAAGGCAGAAAAACACAGTTTCTACTCAAACTGTGGTGCTTTGAGAGCAGCCAGATACCACCAAAGGCCTCCCTAAAGCCAGGCCATGCATTGACCCCTCAGGGCCTGATCACCCCCAGCTGGAGCAAATTCCCCTTCCCCCAGGCTTACAGCAAGCCCCTGCAGCTCAGAGCAGCCCCCAGGAGCCCCCTGCTTTCACCCTTCTGAATTAAAGGCCTTTTTGTATCCCCCTCTCCCCATTTTCCAAGCCCCCAGGCGGCCACCAGCAGGTGCTGCCAGCACCACGCAGCCTTAACCCCTGTGCTACAGCCTGAGGGGCTGCTTGAGCCTCCCTGCGTCCATTTCACCTCCAAGAAGCCACAGTTACACCCCAAAAGGCCTCTTCATTCTGGGGGCTTCCCCCAAGCCCACCTCAGCAGGTGGAGGAAGAGACTCAGCACAACCCCATACAGCCTCCAAAGCCCAACACCCCCAACAAGCGAACCCCAAAAAACCTACAGAGGGCAGAAAGCTGCCCCTAACCCCCTACAGAAGAAGCTACTCACCCTTCAACCCTCTCTCTTGCCCCCTCACCCTCATCTGCCTCTTTTATTGCCCCCGTGGGGCCGCATCCTGCCCTGCTCTGCCCCACCATTGGTTCCCCAGCCTCCTCGTTAGCTCCAGCTGCTGCTTGGAGAGGCAATCTGGGGGCACCTGGAGGAGCAGCCTTCTCTCCTGAGCTGCCCTCCTGCGCCAGCCACCCCCCTCACAGCCCAGCACCTCCTCCATACACGTGTACATCATCCAGTTTGGCGTTATTTGGGTGAGCAGCCTGGGGGTGCCCCTTTTTTGACCGGGCTGTGGCAGGAGACAGCACGGAGACGCCCAGCAGGGACCTATGGTCTGCAAAAATCCTTTAGATTTCAGCCAGGGCTGCTGGGCAGCTCTTCTCATGCCACGTTACGTGTCCGTCTGTCTGTCCATCCCCAGCAGCTTCAGCCAAGAGCTGATTTTCACCCGCAGCACCCTGGCACCAGGTACACGAGGATGGTGGGGCTGCTGGCACAGCTCGTCCTGCACAGGACTGCAGCATCAAATCTCACAGCAGGGCTTGGTGTGGCACTTGGGCAGCTCTGGGGACTCTGAAGAGTTTCTGGGGACTCACCCTGGCTTTGCCAGCCCTCCAAAACATCACCCTTTTTGGCAAAGCCCCGTAAAACCCACTTGGGCAGGGGCACTGTGGGGAGTACGGCCTGGAACGAACAGAAAGGCTGGGGTAGGAGAAAGAGCAGCTTTTGCCAAACGGGGAGAAAGCAGCTATTAAAATACGCCATTAAAGCCACATTTTAAATGACAGGACGCAGTGCTGGGGTCTGCACCCTCTGCCCCCAGCCCCTAGGAGTGCAGTGAGCCCTCCGACCCTGCTGGCCGTGTGGCACCACGGCCGTTTCAATGTAAATTATGAGAATTACAGCAAAAAAACTCTATTGTGTGGCTCTTTGCAGCATGGAAACACCCACGGAAATGCCCTGTGCAGCACCTGGGCTGCTCCAAAATCATGGATTCAAGGCTCCCTTTTAGGGCAAAGGATGCAGGTTGTGCAAAGCTTTGTGCAGAAGGTGCGTGGGGAGGGGGCTTCAGAGAAGACCTCCAATAAACCTGCTGCTCGTGGGCACTAAAAGCTGGTTGTGCCGATCCTAGCTGCCTTATTTTTAAGTTTCAAGTGCCACTGGTTGCATTATCTCATTTTCTTGGCTGCTCAAGACAGGAAAATTACATTTCAATTGCTTTTTAATTCAACTTAATCTGGTGCAAAAGTTAGTGTGCGCCCTCTAATTTTGTTTTCTGAGCGGTTTGTTTCGGCTAATTCCTCATCAGCCAGCGCTAAGTCAAAACAGGCCCGGTTCGAGCCGAAATAGATGAGTCCTTGCAACCTTTCCAAGCAGTTTAATTAAATTGGCTCAAAATCACACCCCAGGAGGAGCAGGGGCAGCCTCTCGCGCCGGCCAGCCCCGAGCTGGGGGCAGAGCAGCTGCTCTGCTGCCTTCCGAGCTTTCCAGGTGCTGCAGGACCTGCCCGTGCAGCCGGGCTGGGAGAGGCTTGCAGTTACCCCAGCTGCTCTTTCCCTTTCTGCCCTTTCCATCCCTTTTCATCCTCCCTTCCACCTGCCAGGCGCAATCAGAGCCATCATGCTCAGCGCCCTGTCACTGCCAGCGCAGGGCGAGAAAGGATGGGGAGAGAAAAACAAATTGATCTCCGTCCCCTCCTCCCCACCCTTCTCCTCCATCCTTGTTGGCACCAGAGGTGGCACGGCCGAGCGCTCGGTCCCCAGGCAGGCTCAGGGCGAGCGGGGCTGCTTTCAACCTGTGCTGAGGACACGGGCAGATCGATATTTGCCCACGGAGAAAGGGGAGAGCCGCTGGAGGAAAAAGCGTTTCGGTTTTCAGCATAATAAGAGGGTATCAGAGCTAATGGAGAGGAAAGGAGATAAAACCTTAAATCTACATGACAGCGTCCCCTGAGCTCAGCCTTGTGTGCTCAAGCTGAAAATCCACATGGTGACAGGTATGGGAAGCCGTGGTTCCAGCTTGGGGGGTTGCTTTGTGGCTGCTCCCTCCCAGCCTGCGCCCAGCACCCCCAGCACAGCACCACTGACTGGCTGGACACTGACTGGTGCCAGGGCTGAAAACACCAGTTTTAATCCCCGAGATAAACACACTGATTTTACCTCTATTTCTTTTTCTTTTTCTTTTCTTTTCCTTTTAATCTTCCTTTTTCCTTTCATTTTCCTTTTCCTTTTTATTTCCTTTTCCTTTCCATTTCCTTTTCCTTTTCTCTTTCATTTTCCTTCCTTTTCCTTTTCCATTTCCATTTTCTTTTTCTTTTCATTTTCCTTTTCTTTCCTGTTTCCTTTTCCTTTTCCTTTTCCTTTTCCTTTTCCTTTTCCTTTTCCTTTTCCTTTTCCTTTTCCTTTTCCTTTTTGTTCTGTGTTTGTGTCTCTCTAAAAAGCCTATCCTCACTGCACATGGTGGAAGGACCTGGCCAGGTTCGAAGCCCGCATGTGGCAGCTCTGCAGTGGGGTGAGAAGAGGCAGACCCAGCCCAGGCTCCACCGCCCGAGGCTGTGCAGCTGCAGGCACAATTTGGGGCAATCCTTCCTGAGAAGAAACCCTCACCTGGCAGAGGGAGGGCATGGGCAGGGATCCCTGCCAACGCCCTGCACGCCCGCTCTCCGACGGCGTGTTTTCTCAGTCGGCTCTCATATAGTCCATTAAATTAACATCAACAAATTAATTTCCCTTATTAGTTACAGTACAACCGAGGCAACATCCGTGTGGGCTGCCCGGACCAGCTGCAGCAGCCGCGTTCACACGGGGTGACGGCTGCTGGATGCGAACACGCCCGGACCTTTTCTCCTCCTGCCCTGCCAAACCCACGCACAGCACCCCCAGGGCGATGCCCGAGAGGGGACGGAGCCTGGAAATTCCTCTTTTGGGGGCTGGGAAGCGTCCTCCCCACACAGCAGCCTGCCCCGATCCCTGCCGGGGGTTCGGATGTCCCGTAGCCGGTGACGTCCCCGCTGCCAGCCCGTGGGGCACGTTGCAGTCCCGTTGTTCGTGCAGCAGCCGCGGATCGGGGTCGAGGTCAGAGCTGCATTGTGCTGGGCACCAGGCACGCACATAATAAGTGACAGCCCCTGTCCGTTACAGTCTGTCTAATCAGGGCGTGCAGAAAGAAGGTGGGAGAAGGGATTTATTGTTATCCCTGTCTTACTGCTGAGCCAGCGGCAAAGCCGAGCGCAGCAGCTGGATTTCCCGAGGCTCAGGGTGCAGCTTGTTGTTCCTCCCAGTGTAACGTAGCTGCCCCAAAACAGCCGTCCTGCTTGTCTGCCCTTCCCCTGCTGCGTTCCCTCCTCCTCTGCAGCCGGGGGATGCGCCAGGTCCGACAGCTCACTCGGAGGGGAAGCAGCCCACGAAAAGAAAGAAAGGGAGATGATTTTCCATCAGTTTGGTTGAGACAAATCCTGCTGTGGCTACGTGGTGCTTGGCACCCGCAGAGAGGGAGGAAAGGTGTCGCAGAGGGTGGGTGGGAGCTCTAGGAGCTCTCGATTCTAGGACTTCATATTTGGTTGAGCAAAGGCAGTGTTCACGTCTAACGCTTCCATGAGGTTACACAAACCATGAAACTTGTCCCTTTGTGCCGTGCTTTTCAAGGCAAAGGGATCTTCAGCGCCGTTTCCCTGCCAAGAGCAGGATCGCTCACTGAGAAAGGCAGAGCTGGAAAGCCCCACTGATACCGTACAAAAGGGATCTGCACTTATTGATAAAGAAACTCGGCAGGGCTGTGAGTTCGCTGGGAATTAGGGACAAGGGAATTGCTGAGCTGGAAGAGAGCTTGCAAACACCAATTTGGAGCCTCTGGGTTGTGAAGTGGCTAAAGCATGAAGGGTAACGCCACAAATTATCCCATCCGCTGGGCACCACCAGCCGGTGGGAGCTCCCGACAAGCTCATGGAGCCCCAGCAAGGAGAGAAACAGCAGAGAGCAAGTTGTGGGAGGCCTGTAATGCCTGCCAAGTGCAGCTGTTAACGTCCATTAGGCAGGCAGCGTAAGCGGATGCCTCCGAAAACTAGCACAGCCCTGGAGGGCCTGTAACTCCACACCAGGCTGAACATTAAGGAACTAATTTTAACTTCTAAGCAGCATCCTTTCTGCCAGCCACGGAGGGATTAGAGTAACAGTTTCTGAAATTATTTAAAAATAACATCAGACTTAATCATAGCTATTTATTAAACCCATTATCCTCTGTCAGTTATGGGACACTGATTTACTCAGCTGCGGAAACTATAATCACTTATGGCCAAAAATCTCACAGTTTTTTTTTTTTTTTTAATGGAGGCCCAGTAGTGATTATTCCTTTAGCCCCTGGATCTGTAACTCAAGGAACTGAAACAGAAAAAAAGCCAGTGGTTAATTCGAGGATGAGGCACAACGGGGTGCTGGAGAAGCCTTGGGTGTACTGAAAAAACCTGCGTGACCTCGCTTGGTGGCACCCAGCAGAGGAAAGGCTGAGGCAGTCCTAAAGGAGTATTGTACACTGTAATCATGTCGGGTGGAAAAAAAACATGGAAATATCAGAAAACCCCCCAAAATCATGGGGCGTCCTGCCTCTGGATGCCTCTTTGCTGCCAGGGAGCCGACGTGGGACTTGTCAGAGGAGCTGAGATCCCCCAGCAGCTGCCAGACGTGGGCTCCCCGTGCTCAGACATCCCTGATCATTACAGCCCCAGACAGCATTCCCCCAGAAATCGGTGTCTTTGTTCAAAATGTGTATTTAGGGGCCTTTGTTTGAAAGCCCTGCTTAGGGAATGCTAAAAAGAAGATTCAGATTGTGTATTCTACCGGACTGTTAGGAGCCGAAGGTATTTTTGCTGTGCCTGGGGGTGATACTCATTCATCTCTGTTTCAACTGCTTCACATCTCAACACAGACAGCTTGGCAAGGAGCTTTTAGGGCTCCCCATCACTGCATCCCTTTGTGCTGTCTCCTTTCTGCCCCTGCCCTTCTCTGCTCCCCCGGGATGTGGGCAGGATGCTGAGCCTGTTGCAGGACCCAGGCCGGCCTGTCTGTGGGGACTAGGAGGGTAAAAATGTGTGCTCACATGGAGCTGCCATCTCCCCTGGTTTGGTTAGAGACCTGCCACGTCCCTGAGCAGCCAGCGCCCCTCCAGCCCTCGTAGGAATACACTGATCCCCCCCAGCAAGGAGCGGACAACAGCTGAGAGTGAGGATACAGCTTTCATTACAGAATCAGCATCATTTTCTGAATGATTAATAAACACACAAACATCTTGCAGTCTTCTGGGCCAGATCTTTGTATAACCCTGTGATCCTTCAGTGGGGCTTTCTGGCCCGAGTGCCATTCCTCCCCTAAGCACTGGAGACGGGTTTGCAGCTGCTACCTAAACACAGCCTCGAAAGGCAGCCTCTGAAAGGGAGTTCCCTGTTATTCCAAGGCTTGCCACTACAGAGCGAAGGCTGAAGCTGTGCAGTGAGCCATCACAAGCGGTTTTGTACAGCCTGCTCCTCTCCCTGCCCTCTGTACACCTACAGCCCCCGGCTTTGGAACTGGGAGTGCCCTTATGGACACCGGGGTCAGTGGGTGCTTAGCCTGAGAACCCTGACATCCCTCAGGGCGAGAGACCAGAACCTTTCTTCTGCATGGGTTGTGTTGTAGGGATGGATTTGCCCCTTTATCTGAAGACCATTTTCCAACCTCAAACCTGGTTATGCTCCCGGTCCCTTCAGGCAGGAGGGCTGAACTTTTAGGCTCACTTTAAGATGAAATAAATGGTGTCAGAGCCAGAAGCTGAGCCCGCGTGGCAGGCAGACATCCTGCCTAGCCGACAGCTCCCTCCCCACAATCTGCTGCCTGCAGTGCAGTGCTGTCCAGGCCCAGCAAGCAAAACGGCTCCTTCCTTTTCTAAAAGACCCTCCAAAAGGCCCCCTCCCAGGTAATAGCGTGGCTCTAAGGGGATGTGGCTGGAGCTGCAGTCCATTCCAGGCTGTCCCAGCGGGATTTATGCAGTGTGGTGCTGTGCTGGAGAACTGCAGCCAGGGATGAGATGCAGTACGAGGCTTGTGCTACGAAAATCGCAGCATGGCATTAAACTCAGCCATAGGCGTCCGAGTTACTCAGGAAGCAATTTGGCTGAGGTCTAGCCGGTGCTGATCTGTCCATGGGCTGAGTGAGCTCGTGTCTATTTAATGTCTGACATTCTGACCTGTATCACTTCACCGAGAGATGTGTTTGCTCCCTTTGCAGCCGATTCCTCCTGTGCAGCCAAAACAGACATTTCTGTGTGTCGCACATGAGCGAACAGGTCAGAACCCATTATTTAGATGCACTTCATGTCCTTCTTTAAGATGGTTGCTTGAGAAATGTTTACAATCTTCATTCACAGATTCAAGGCCTGAAATAATTACCTACAAAAAAGCCCACGAAATATGACTGGCTCCAGATACATTCCTGAGGAGTTAATCACAGTTCTCAATATTCAGCACTCACGCTGGCCATGGTTTCTGCGGTATTATCCTGCTCCTGACAGGACATGCTGAGTTCTTAGGATCAGATTTTCAGTGTGAATAGTCGGTTACAAATTCAAGGTGGGTGTAACATGGACTCTCTAATTTTCACCTCAAAGGGACTGTTTCTCTGAATCTTCCTGCTCAGAAACCCTATCCCAAGTGTGTTCACCTGCAACACTCACGATGACAATATTTGCAGAGTAACCAACCACATCCCAGACGTTCCCGCAGAGGCAAGTACAGCAGAGGAATAAGTGCTTAAAGCTGATACAAAGCAGTTGTCTTCTCGGGATGGTCACAATTCACTGAGCAACTGAAACAAGCAGGCCTGTCACTCAACAATAGCCTTTATCCTCTTTGCTCATAGCAAACACAGAATTTATTCATCTTAAACATGGGGACTAGAAATGATTCTAAAATGAAACTTCTATTCCACTACAAGCCAGTTAGGTCACCAACTTGCCTGCTCCCTCCGAGGATTCAGTCTGATCTTTGCCAAAGCTCAGCTCCTCTCACCGCTGAAATCTGCCAGTCCACCTTGGCAAGAAGGGCGCAGCTGGAGACGTGGCTTTGAACAAAGCCTTCATTAGATGATCTTTCTATTGCGGCCTCTCATCCTTATACACCAGCAGCTGAGTTCCTAAGGCACCCTGTAAGGAAAGGAAAGACAAAAAAGCCCAAGAAACGAGGCATTAACCGATCTCACCCAAGGGACCGAAGCTTTCCTGGTCAGGCTCCCAGCCTGCTGAACTTCTGGATAAGCAATGTGTTGTCTTTTCAAAAACCGAAGTGCTGGCTCAGGCCCTTTGCACAGCTAAGAGCCCGGCCAGCCCTTGTAAACACACATCCTCCAGGATCTTGGGCTTGGCCAGCTGGTACGTGCTGTGTGTGACTGCTGCAAGAGGCATGCAGTGGAATCAGGAAGGACCGTACACCTCCATGGGCAGAAACTGCAAGCAGAGGCAAAAAGACAAAAGCACGGTGCCTGCTGGTCTACATGAAGCCAGCCCGGATTTATATTTACTGTGTTTTATATCAGGCAGACTTGAAGCCACAGGTATTTTAAATCTACGTTTATTAAACTCCGTGTGATTTGGGGAACATTAAATTTCAGAATTTTAACTCACCTCCAGTTACTGGCATGGCCATACCGCTTCCCTGACCCATGGCTTTCGGGACAATGTCTATTTATAAGCTTTTAAAAACATAGATTGTCTCAAGGTACCTGAACAGCACAGCTGGGGGCTGCCTTCAGAGAAGCTAAGCACTAGGCACTCCTCCTGACTGAAAGACTGAAAGAGAAGAATAAAATAGATTTTTTGTAGGTACTTTGCCGAAGACTGGACTAACGATGGGTGGACAACTTGGAAGATTTAAATTGTAGTCATGCTGTGCCTCAACTTCCCCAGCTGTAGAACGATGGTGAGACACAAACCACTTCAAATTCATAAAGCTCTGAGACCTGCACCAAAAAACTCTGTTTGATGTGCGTACGAGCTATTTTTATTCACAGGCATTTATCTTCTGTAGGTGTTTGGTTTAGCATTTCATTGATCTGCTTCAGAGACCATGCTAGTCCGTGTACGGCAGGGGAGTGACAGCCTGTAGGCCTGAGCCTTCAGTGGGGAGGGGCTGTAGAATCAAGTCCCGAATATACATTGGAAATCTGGGCATCTAAAACCAGCAAGGTTGCAGATTTAACAGTACTGGTGGAAAGGGGAAATGATTGTTGAACTATTATAGCTCCTTATCTCTGCCTGATCAGAAGCGGAAACGCACAAAGGAAAGTGTCTCCTTCCTGGTTTACAGGTGAAATTCATCCCAGATGAGCAGACCACAACTGATAGTGTTACACCAGGACCTTGCTGAGCCCTGAAACCAGTTTCCAGAGGTGCAGCACTGCTGCTTGCGAGTCCCTGCACACACACACACACATTTTCAGACCACCGAAGTCTTCAGCCCAAGCTGTAGCCTCTAAAACCAGACCCTGATGGCAAAGAGCCACCTGCCCACATCAGGGGCTTCTCCTGCTTACCCCCACTGCTCTCCCCCCGTGCAGACGCCGTGACTCCTGAGGCTGGCACAAAGCACGGCTTGGGGCTGTGGGCACGGGGCTGGCAGCAGTGGAAGGGAGAGGAGCTTTTGGCCTGAGCAGCATGTCTGCACAGCAAAACCAAGCCACAGCACAGCCCGAGTTCCCTTTAATCTAGGTAACGCAGGCAATAATAGCAGTGACAAGATCAGCTTTGTCTCCTCACAGAGCTACACGTTGAGCAGGTCCCGGAGGTCCCCGGGAGGCACGTCTGTAGGTAGCTGGACAGTGCCGAAGACAGCTCAGCATCAGCAGTTCGGCTGTTGCCTTGACAACGTTAAAGCTGGTTCACACGCTTTGTGAAGGAAGATTTCCTGGAGCGTGGGACAGTCTGCTCCCGGCGTGGGACAGGTCCCCAAAAATGCAGAGCCCTGGGACACGACCCACGTCCGTGCGCACCCTGCTCCATCCTGCTCCCCAACGCACCGTCATGGTGAGGAATGGCCAGCAGACGGATGGATGCCCAGCAGGGTGGATCAGGCCCTGCAGATGACCCTGCCCAAGCTCACCAAATGGATGGCAGAGCCAACATGAGCCTCCCCAACAAGGCCAGCTCCCCGGACAGTCTGTGGCAGCCCCACACCCGCAGGAGCATGTCTGCATGGGGAAGGGCAGAGAGGAACGGCAAAGCAGCACGTGGCCAGTCTGTGCTGCTGTAATTTGTGTGTGACTTCGATCTTCCAGCTCATGTCCTGGTCCCTTCTCTCTGCCTGTCTGTCACTTGTTAAAACCAAGAGGCAAAGCACCAGGACGTTTGAGTTCTCTGCTTTGCTCTGCTCTGCCTTCAGATGAATTCCCTGCGTTTCTTTTTTCTCATTCATAAAACAGACGGTGATATTGATCTGTGGCTGCCATGGATCTACCCTCACACAGAGCTCTGGGGACTCGCAGGTGGTCTGGAAACCGAAATAAATAGCAGTGGGAGGATTAATCACAGTGATTGCAGAGACATGGCGATTCTGGAGAGCACGGAGCTGTAGAGCAGCCTCGGGGATCCTCGGCCAGGAGGGATTTCCCGGCGGTTTATTTCCTGCCACCTGCAAAAACAAACCATAGTGAAAAGTGTTTTATCTGGGCAAAACGTTGTAAAGAGCAAGTTGTCTAAATAATAAGAGAGGCATGTGCATCAATAACCAGGGAGGAAACCTGGCCTTTTTTTCATAATAGCAACGAAGTACGTTGGTTGGGAGCAAATAGAAGCCCTCCGTGCTAATGGCTGCTTCAGCACACATAGGCATTGCAGCCTCCATGGCTGAGAGCACTGGTTTTCCTCTCTTTTCTTTTTTTTCTTTCTTTTCTTTTCTTTTCTTTTCTTTTCTTTTCTTTTCTTTTCTTTTCTTTTCTTTTCTTTTCTTTTTTCTTTTCCTTTTCTTTTCTTTTCTTTCTTTTTTTTTCTTTTCTTTTTCCTCTCCTCTCCCTCTCCCTCTCCCTCTCCCTCTCCCTCTCCCTCTCCCTCTCCCTCT